>JAZGLO010006728.1:3996138-4596138 GCA_036873155.1 Biomphalaria sudanica | reverse complement strand
CTAAACAATGTTCCCAATCTAGTTCCCGCATAAATTGTGTCAACAATGACTATTGTTACCTAGAATATTATTTTATTAGCTTTGCTTACAGTTGTAATGTGAAGGTCGCAGCAAGTGACGAATACAATCACGAAGGTCACCGCCTGACTTCTGTTTGGACTTTTCTTTTTTCTATGATGTCATCTCTATCGGCTGGACTCCAGGAACTGTCTGTTCTTCTGAAGGTGATTAGTTTTTGTCACGGAAGTTTACGGAGTCATTCTGACTAGGAAATGTTGTTAAAGTTTGGATTGCAACTCATCACAAGGGGAGATGTTTATGTTGTTTCTCTTCGACTGCTATCTCTCTTGTCTTATAGAATATCTCTCTGTCTTATAGAATATCTCTCTGTCTTATAGAATATCTCTCTGTCTTATAGAATATCTCTCTGTCTTATAGAATATCTCTCTGTCTTATAGAATTTCTCTCTGTCTTATAGAATATCTCTCTGTCTTATAGAATATCTCTCTGTCTTATAGAATTTCTCTCTGTCTTATAGAATATCTCTCTGTCTTATAGAATTTCTCTCTGTCTTATAGAATATCTCTCTGTCTTGTAGAATATCTCTCTGTCTTATAGAATATCTCTCTGTCTACTACCTCTCTGACTGTCTCATATGTCTCTGTCTCAGATCTTCTCTGTCTGCTTTTTTAACTTTAATTCATACTATATTTAAGATACAATATAATGTCCAATTTTACAAAGTCTTGTAGAAATAGTTGCATGTTTTCTATTGACACATTTATTGAATTATAAATGATCTGATTCTAAATATATAAAACTTGTATAGTCTTAACGCATCTTTTCCTCCCTAGGGCTACCTAATCACATTTCTCAACACTGTCAACAAAATCCATTTGTTGACAGTAAAAATAAGTGTATATATCATATCATCGGAGAGGCAACAGGTCCTCCCCTAAGGTCGGAACAACCTTTAAAAGCACTGAAAGATCCCCGCTGGCGAGAAGCGTTTACCTGCGTTCCGAGCTACAAAAATTCAATTTCCAGGCGTTTATAAAAACACAAGAGAGCATGTCACACATCCATTTAGACAGGGTAAACTATCACACATCCAGTGAGACGGGTTAAACTATCACACATCCAGTGAGACGGGTTAAACTATCACACATCCAGTGAGACGGGTTAAACTATCACACATCCAGTGAGACGGGTTAAACTATCACACATCCAGTGAGACGGGTTAAACTATCACACATCCATTTAGACAGGGTAAACTATCACACATCCAGTGAGACGGGTTAAACTATCACACATCCAGTGAGACGGGTTAAACTATCACACATCCATTTAGACAGGGTAAACTATCACACATCCAGTGAGACGGGTTAAACTATCACACATCCAGTGAGAAGGGTTAAACTATCACACATCCAGTGAGACGGGTTAAACTATCACACATCCAGTGAGACGGGTTAAACTATCACACATCCAGTGAGACGGGTTAAACTATCACACATCCAGTGAGACGGGTTAAACTATCACACATCCAGTGAGACGGGTTAAAGTCAGCGACTTGCGAAAATACAAATAGAATACAAATTAATGAGCTAAATTTTAATTCCGTTCTCACACAAACAAGAGCTTTTCCACCTCATCCACAACTTTAAAAATGTGAAGCAGACGAGTTTTTCTGAACACCGAATCGCGCCATGCTCGATAATATGTGAGCTTATGTCGTGACCACACTTTGATTACTTGACATCATTTTTAGAATAGAATCATGAAGAATAAATCAATGACTTCTCCCTCTCTTAAATATGACGTCACGCTAGTTTTAAAAAATCGCTTTTGTTTAACTCTTCAAGCTATAGGATGCTCAGTGTGCTAGGGTACAGTTGTTGTTTTTTTAGGACAGGCTGGGGTAAGAGAACGGAGTCCAACTTGACCAAGCGGTTTATGTCACTTTCGCGATTCCATTACAAATATTCTTGCCATTCCGGCAATGCAATATAATCTATTATTATCTCTTTGTGTATTCCGGCAATGCAATATAATCTATCGGTATCTCTTTGTGTATTCCGGCAATGCAATATAATCTATTGGTATCTCATCTTTGCACACTATTCCAAAAATCCTACTCCCCCCCTCTCCCCCCACTCCATCAATAAAAACGCTATTTTTTGTTTTTTTACTGAACGTTGACTGGTATTACCATTTTGTCGTTCACCAACCGTCCGTGGAATATCTGCAAGTGTCGAATTGAACTGACCGGTCCGAAAAACATGAAAAATTTTGGAAAATAAGTCAAGGAAATTGGGAGCTTTTCGGGGGAACAAAAAAAAAGAATTTCTCTTGAAGAAACAAAACATTTTAATCCTTTAAAAAGAAATTATGAAAAGATTGAACACACACACACTATAAGCACACAATAGAACTTAATTTCTGTAACAGATTCACAAAAGTAGGCTTAACATGAAGCTTCCAGCTGATCACGCTACCCTTTCTAAAATTAGCTTTCCCAATAGACAGGATAGAATCAAAATCTTTTATTTGAAAGATGGGGTGGGGGGGGGGGGGGGAGATCGGAATTTAAAATTTAGATTTTTTGCTTCGATTTTGTTTGTTTATTTTAGTTGAGATTTTAATACTAAACCATCACTTGCCCAGCGCAGGCAAGATAGTTTTTAGTTTAAAACCCTCTATCAAAGGGTTTTGCAGTCAAATCCCCCTCTTCTCTAAAAAAAAATTTAAAAAAAAAAGAATGCAAACTACAACCCCCAAATTCCAAGAGCATAGCTAAGGAAGATTTTGATTTTAAAACCACCTCCAAAATTAACGATACCCCCTCCCCTCTTGAATATAAGACTATCCATACATCAGTCACCTGATACAGATGTCCTGAAGGTCCGAGAACGTCCAGTTCCCTATTAAAGGACCTTTTGACCAAGGAAAGGCTTTTATCCATGGCCAGGAGGAGACATCGGCTCGTCACCAATCTCTCTGTCCGAAGTCCCGCATTATCCGAAGCGATCATGTATTCACGCCCGGTATGTCGCTAGTCACGACCCCCTTGAGCCCCGCACGAGTTCCCTCTCTCGTACGAGGCCGGAGGCCGAGCCGCGTTTGGGCCTTTCGTATGCCTGTAATGTCCCACCGAACCCGTGCGAGGGTCCATCACAGCGCGTATGGCCCCCGTTAGGGAACGAATCGATGGGGGTTGGACAGGTTAGCGAGCCTTTGTTACATCCCTACCACATGCAGTGTACAATCTCTCGACCGTACGTGTGGTAGCCCACTGAGAGCTATGTGCGCTACCGTACTTGGCCTATCCGACTTCCTTGGCAGACGTTTCCTCCAGAGGGCCACGAAGAGGCGACGGGAGCTGGAATTCCTCCGGTACATCAGTCACCAGATTCTATGGGCATAGCCAAGGATTTTTTTGTTTAAAACCCCCCTCTAGCTGGGTTTGCAGACGAAAACCACCTCTTAAATATATATATATAAAAAAGCAAATTATACTCTCAAACTTCTATAAGCGTAGAAAAAGGTTGTTTTTTTTTAGTTTAAATCCCCCTTCAGTGGGGTTTGAAGCTAAAAAATAACTCTTCAATATAAAAAAAAATCAAATTACACACTCGAAATGCTATGATTTTAGCCAAAGGGTTTTGAGTTTAAACCCGCCTCCAGCGGGGTTTCAAGCTAAAAAATGCCTCTTTAATATAAAAAAGCAAATTACACACTCAAAATTCTATGAGCGTAGCCAAAGGGGTTTTGAGTTGAAGCCCACTCTGATATAGGGCTTTTTTTAAAGTTTAATACCCCTCCAGATGGTTTTGAGTTTAAATACCCTCAGACAGAGAGTTTTGAGGTTGAAAACCTCTGTCTTCAATATTATTCTAAAGCAAACTACAGTCACCAAATTTTATGAGATTAGCTAAAGGGGTTTTGAAATTGTTAAAAAAAAATCCAGAGATTTTTTAGTTTAAAACCTCCCTACAACTGATTTTGACGATAAAACTTCCTTTTCGATATAAAATATAAAGCAAACTATAGTTAACTTATTCCAAGAGCGTAGCCAAGAGAGGTTACAAATTTCTACCAGTGGCTGTGTTCCATTAATAAAGTGCAGTGAATCTGCCGAAATTGAAAAAGACTAATTGTGACTCAACAAAGATGGCTAGGACGGATTTTAGGATTCAGTTATAGATATCGGGTCTCAATCAAGGAAATCCCATGATGAACTGGGAGTCAACCCCTTAGTAAGGTTGTGACAGAGCGTCGCATGAGGTTTGCGGGACATGTTATCCGACAAAATGAATTACGCATAATAAGAGTTGCGATGACATGGAGGTCATTACGAGAAAATGGTAAACAGCGACATCCTAGTACAACTTGGCGCCACACTTTCATGGAGGTCCTCTGAGCAGGTGGGAAGAGGCTTCAGACATTGCCAGTGAAAGATTTTTGTGAAAGCAGCTTGCCGCCCAATGCGCCGAACGACGCGGGATGATCTAAGTCAGTAAGAATAGTACATTAGGTTTTTGAAATAAAACGTTTAATAGCAGTATAATGCACTGTAGATACCTCAGAATATGCATTTTGTTAGCTTTCAATATCGGATATAGTGCTTGGCGGCAGGGCTCTGCCCCGCGTTAAGGGAGCTCCAATCGCTCCCCCAGACCTCTTGCAGGTCTACAATTTTTCCCCTAACTGCAGGTAGAACCTTTTGTAGGGTACAATAAACGACATCCAAAAGAATGAAAGGTCAGAATGTAATAAAGATGAACTATGTACACACACACAAACATACACACACACATATATGAAAAAAATCCCCCCAAGCACCCTTCCCCCGGGAAAAAAATCCTGGCTACGCCCATGACTCAAAGGATACACTTTCTCCAAGTTTAGAAACTCAATCCATCATTCAACCCGCCGGAAGTCATGTGTCATCAGACAAATGTTGACGTCGTTAGAAACATGATAAATTCATAGAAAGTTGATTCGACATCATATGAAGTACGAGCTCGTGAAATCTGGGTGATAATTATGCTCTTCGTTTTTTTGTTTGTTTGTTTTGTTTTTGTTTGCTCATTTTTATTTTATTTTTTATATCCCAGTTTAGATCCTCCCGTGGAGCCTCATGAAAAAATAATCCCTAGCCACATAATAGTTCATCAAGATTTTTTTATTTGGAAAGTAAGCCAACACGGCTTTGATAATTTGATTTGATTCGTTTTTTTTTCTTTCTTGTGCAGTTTGCGTCATTTTTCTTTTTTTTTTCCCTTGTTGTTGAGAGAGGGAGTGGGCTGTTAGGAAGGAAGAGCGGAAGTTTGCTTTAACGTCTGTGAATTTCAATTAGATTCTCAGTGAACTCCTCTCAGTTATAACTTCATTCTACAAATCAACATTGGGGTTGTGGACAGGACAGAGGTCAATAGAATATTCAGAAATGATGTCAATGATGTTGCCAGAATGTTTAGTAAAAAAAAAAGCAAGATATATCGAAGCTTATGCAGGAACGGTAACTTTGAGAGTCTAGTCTTTCATTCTAAAATAAAAATAATAATAAAGGTACTACAAAGAAGTCTGTGGCATTTTACGTCTCGAGAGACGATCTTTTCCCTTTGCAACTTCTTGTGTGACTAAAGAGGCCAATCCTTGATACACAGCTGCGATCGCAGGTTGGGCATATATAATCACCAGGCGCCGTTGCATTATCACAAGAAGTGTACATTAAAAATATCTACTAAGGAACTACTTCTTGGTACCTAAAACGAAGACGCCTTAATCAGTGCGGCAGTCAAATCTCAAAGTCATCGTACTTATGTATTTAGCTCTATCTTTTGACTTTTACCGAGCAGATGTCGCCAATGTTACGAGATAGGTCTACTGTTAAGAGTCATTATCCTAAAAGAAATAGTTTAGGCTTCCTCCGGCAGTATTATGTTCATTCTGCCGATCCATCTTTTACATGATAATTATTATAATAAATATATTAATTTATTATACATGAATCGACTGAATATCTTTTTGAATCTGTGACAGAGAAACACCTGAAAATGTCTGCGTTGAATGCAGCCTAAATGCGATATTATTTCTGATGTGTTTCAATAATATGCACTTTGACAACACTCCGTCATATTAATTAACTACGAGATTTAAAACATTAGAGTCGAAGTTATTTTCTAAATCTATTATGTCCACAAAAAAATGTCTGCTACCTTTTCTGACGACATCCCCTGTGACATCACCACTTATTATTTAGATCTTTAACTTTATTTAATTTGGCCACATTATATCTGATTAATTAGCTTAGAGGCTTTTTAACATTTAAAAATATCGTATTTTATACATACAAAATTGCGACCGCCATTCATGCTGTCTGCTTCCCCTCTCTGGCGTCTTCTCGTGTATACGCCATCTTGAAAACATCTTCACTGCACTGCACCACAAGAAATGCACTGAAATGACTGCAACTTCAAGTTAAACGTACCCATGTTATAGCACGATGAGGAATTAGTTATTTGTTTCGGGAATAGGGGAAAGTTTTACTTAGCGACGATGACGTGATATAACTTTAAAAAGTAAGAACACTCTAGGAGACGCTATAAACAAGACGTTTTCCTTGTCACAGTAGGAATAAGAAGCGCGGCTAGAAGTAGGTGACATTCGACGGTTCCCTTCTTGAGTATTGAACGTGTTTGTTGTTCAACACCAGCGTCGAGTCGACTACCTTTAGTGAGTGTTTCGGCCTTTCTCCGGTGTGACTGAACTAGTTTGAAAGTTACCTCCCTGTTTATTGCATTGGTTGTAGTCGACACCGCGGAAGAGCCTTAACAACATTGTGCCAACCGACACCGACATCGTATTTAGTTTCTATTCTAAAAAAATCTGTTTAGTTTTATTTTTTTTTTTATTTTCAGATTATTTGAGACTCATCCGGAAGTGCAAAATGTCTTCATGCCGTTCAGAGGTCAGAGCCAAGAGACCCTGCGCGAGAGTGCCCAACTCAAGTCGCATGCCCTCCGGGTGATGGGAACCGTGGACAAGTGCATCAGCCGCTTTCAAGAGCCCGACAAGGTCAAGGACATGTTGCACGAGCTCGGGGCGCGTCACGTGATCTACAATGCCAAGGTTGATTATATGGACGTAAGTAGAGGTCACGGAGGGTCACAAAGCTTTTCTTTTTAAGGAATTATTGTCAAACGCTATGAACTAGAACTTAGGAAACGTTTCTCGTGTTCCTTGACTGAATCAGAGTTACAGATACACTGAAGACAATCAGCCCAAAATGTTGCTATTAATAGATCAAGAAAAGGTGGGACACGCATCAGGCCAAGACTTATAGGGATGGTACACATCAGGCCAAGACGTATAGGGATGGGACACATCAGGCCAAGACTTATAGGGATGAGACACACATCAGGCCAAGACTTATAGGGATGAGACACACATCAGGCCAAGACTTATAGGGATGAAACACACATCAGGCCAAGACGTATAGGGATGAGACACACATCAGGCCAAGACGTATAGGGATGAGACACACATCAGGCCAAGACTTATAGGGATGAGACACACATCAGGCCAAGACTTATAGGGATGAGACACACATCAGGCCAAGACGTATAGGGATTAGACACACATCAGGCCAAGACTTATAGGGATGAGACACACATCAGGCCAAGACGTATAGGGATGAGACACACATCAGGCCAAGACTTATAGGGATGAGACACACATCAGGCCAAGACTTATAGGAATGAGACACACATCAGGCCAAGACGTATAGGGATGAGACACGCATCAGGCCAAGACGTATAGGGATGAGACACACATCAGGCCAAGACTTATAGGGATGAGACACACATCAGGCCAAGACTTATAGGGATGGGACACATCAGGCCAAGACTTATAGGGATGAGACACACATCAGGCCAAGACTTATAGGGTTTTGCAAATGGTCCGACCATTCAGTCCTCAGATTTCATGGCAGTGAGTTTACATCAGAGATGGTGAGTCTCTTAGCAATAACAACTGAACCACTGCCGGGTATTTAAATCATAGGCATCCTTTATCTTATATTACATCAGGAAAATGGAATAGAATACAAGACTGAAGTATGCAATTAACAACATTTCTAAATAGAGCATAAAAAGTTCACACGCACAACACTACCGTATTTAAATGAACTGTTTGAACACAAATGTCTAAGAGAAAATAGGAAACAATTTTGGAAGACAATAGCCCCACCCTGTCCATCATTACTACGTCAAGTCGTCGCGAAGTGGGCGACTTCTGTCAATCAAAACTAGAACAGAACGGTACAAAAACTCGTTCGTTCCTTACTCGGTCGGACTATATCAACGCCACTCGTTGATCAGGAAACATGAAAAGGACCAAGATGCCTGTGTGTAGTCGCTCAATGAACTCTTTATGTTGTGTCTGCTCTATTTATGTATATGTTTCTGTTGTGTTGTCTGCAGGGCCGCCGCGAGGGTTTTGGTCGCCTGCGTGCGAAATTAAAAAATGTCGCCCTTCCCACCCACCCTTTTTTTAGAAAAAAAAATTAAGACTGAGCTGGACACTGTACCAAAAGTGCTCTTTGATTTAAATCCATTTTTGTAGACCATTCCTTTTTTCCTATCTTATTCACATTGTTGTCATCTCCTCATGCCCTCTAAGATGTTTTGCTTTCAATTTTAACTTTGCATTTTTTTAAAAGAATGTAATGAAAAAGAAAAGAAACTTAAGTCTTAATTATAATGCAATTTTACAACTTTTAGGTTTTATTTTTCATTAAATTTCACTAAAACGAATCAGTTTTTTTCCGAAATAGTGTTACCTACATGATTGTTAAGCGTTGCATAAGTTCTTTCTGGAGCTAGATTTTAAGATATGGCAGGTTTCCTCTCAATTTGACAAGAGGTTTGATTCCGGGCGGGGCCCCGGCGCTAAGAGTCTTCTGACTTATTTTTTAAGTTCAGAAATTATTTTCCAGGCATTTTTCTCGCAGTAAGAAGAGAGAATATTTTTTTAAAAAGACCAATATTGAAAGTGTTTTCTCTCAGAACGGACTTTTCATTTTAATACATAGGCCTATTGCGCACAGACGTCTGTAATGGGCGTGATCTTTTTTAAAAAAATATTCTGCTGTTAAGTAAGACGTCTCTGTCTCGGACCTTTTGTTTTCACACAAAAATCGTCACCATAATGAAGTGCAATAGTCGGAAGAAATGCGGCCATTCTGGGACACAAACTCCAGAAGAATCGCACTAGCGGAGACGTTTTGAAATGTTGTCTTCAAAACGTTTTGATCCATAATGTGGCATATGCCTTTCACAAAAACAGTCTACACTTCACAAGGTCTTATTAGTAGACGACACGACGTCTCTTACTTGAGATATTTTAATGTTTCAAACATTGGTCATAATGTAATTTTACTAATATTCAGATAAATTACATCTCCCCTTGTTGTTGGTTGGTCGTTGGCTGTTCGCTCCAAACATCTAGTACAACTAAACCTATGTGGGCGTTTAATATAAAATATTTAACTAATTTTTATTACTAAACCAAAAATTTTAGAAAAAAAAGGAACCTTTGAATAATGATTCAGCCGCCCCCTAAAGTCGGCCGCCTGCGTGCAGTGCACACATTGCACAATAGGTAGCGGCGGCCCTGGTTGTCTGTATATGAGAAAAGAGTCCTTGTAATCACAACAAATGTCCATTAGGACCAATGCGGCAGTCTTAACCTAAGTCTTGGTCTTAATCCATTGGAAATGTCAAATACAGTTCAACGAGTTTTCAAACTTTACCAATTCCTCGTGACAAACTTTCAGTTGCAGAAGTTGAAACATGTCACTAGCAGGATTGAATCTGATCTTTGAAAAGTTTCTTATTGATATTGATAAAATTAGGACCTAGTAGTGAAACGCTTGGCTTTGAAATCAGATTTGAGCCCCAGTACAAACTAAAGTCAAGTTAGAATTTCTATTAGTGCTTTCGGTTTGGAGGCTTGTCAAACATTCCTTTGAAGCCGCCAAGCATTTCACATGCCAGTATGCTTCCAGCAATTTCTTACAGATTAATGGGTGGCTTCATTTATTATTGATAAATGAAATGTAAAAAAACTGTAACCAAGTTGATTCTTGTATTGCAGATAAAGGAATTGTGAAGGATCTGTTTTTGTTGTTATCGTTGGAATTGTTTTATTAAATCAACACAAAGAGGTGTCATTGGAAATGTTCAACACCAAGAAGGAATAAATTGTGGAGATGAGTCAGAAATACATGTTAGGCATTGGTGTAGCTGGAGGGAGTTATGGGGTTCAAACCCCGCCGAAATGAAATCCGCCCAGACCCCCGGAGGGGGGGTGAATTTTGTGACTGATTTTTTGCTTTAATTGTGTTTATTTGAGGTGAGATTTTAATTTTAAACCATCCCTTGCCCCAGCGCAGCCAAGAGAGGTTTTGAGTTGAAAATCCACGTCCAGTGGGTAGTGACGTTAACCCCCCCCCCCACACACTTTTATATAACAACAAAAAAATGCAAACGACAATCAACAAATATCATGAGCGTAGCCAAGGGGATTTTGAGTGTTCAACCTGCTATCTATTCGAGTGTTCAAGTTGCTATCTATTCGAGTGTTCAAGTCGCCCGAAACAAAAGAAGACAAACATCCTTATTTTTTCGCACACTGAAATACACACATCTCTTAAACAATACTCTTAAAAGTTTATATAAAAGACAAATGCACTAATAATTTTTGGACATCATATTTCAATAATGGGAAAAAAATAAAAATTATTGGTAAATTTGAATTCACGTTGTGAATGCGATTTAGATTTGTGTTTGTGTGATTAGGACAAATATCGTGAGTAATTTTGATACATATCGCCCACAGCAGGCTACATTACAGTCATAAGGGTCTTTGTTTTGTTTACATTACTTCTTATTAGTTTGCAAAATGAGCATGATTGGATAGACACTAGATGTATATCATGTCAGGATCCAAATGTGGGCTGCTGGTAATGCCAGGGCCGATTGTGATACAAAGTCCGCCTCTGCTTACTAGTACAGTAGAACGTCGTTTATCCGACTCAATTGGGACCGGACACCGTTCGGTTACGCGATTGTTCGGATAACCGAAAACCGAAGCGATCCATGCAGTATATGCAACCGGACACTATACGAATATTGAAAATCATCACATGCGGGACACGTGCGTGAAGAACGAGCAAAATAGGTGACAAATGTCGCAATTTTACCTTTATTGTTGAAAATAATCACTTATTTTTCGTATTCATACAGTATATGTGCATCACAGTACATGTGGTTGATAAAAAAAAAAAAAAAAAAAACTGGTCCGGATATTTGACGCTCCGGATAATAAACGTTCGGATAAACGACGTTCTACTGTAATAATGTTCTCGATTATATATCTTTGTTTTTTGTTTGTTTTTTTTTGTTGTTTTTTTTTTTTTTTTTTGCTTAAGCTCTTTTCAGTTTATCCTTTGGCGTATCGCGTTCCCTAATTATCATAGTCGATTTTTATGTATTGCTAATTCTTGAGGTAAATATCACGTGACACTGAGAATCCAATAGCCAATTGTCAATCAGTCTATGTTTAGGAGGAAATCAAATGGAAGTAAGAGAAGAACAATTTAGTTATTTAATCCAGAAGTTATTATGTTACAATACTTTATAATCAGAACTATAAATAGTTGCATTGTCGATACAAATAAAACACATCGGTTCTAAATATAACATAACGATACTAAACCACACAATGAATAATGAAGAAAACTTCAATTATTTTTTTTTAAATAACAAGCTTTGCATCTTAAATTTTAAACAGACATGACAAACTCAAAAAGTTAAGAAGACTTTACAGACGCCAACAGTGGTGCAGATTAAGCAGACAGGACAGACCCCAAAAGTAAAGCTGATTAAGCAGACACCTGAGATGAACTCCAATTGATGGCAAGGCTGGAAGGATCAGTCCTCCCATAGAGCCTTGCTGTTAGGCGTAGTGCCTTGATTAAGCAGACAAGACAGACTCAAAAAAAAAAACCCAGACATGACAGATTCCAAACGTGAAGCAGACATGACAGACTCAGGGGAAATAAATTACTAGAGTTTTTTTGGTGGCAACTCTTTTCGACATCAGCAAAACATGTCAAACTTGAGGACATGGCGCTGGTCTCAAAACTGCACAATAATGAATCATTCTTTATATAAAGCTTATGTAATGTAATACCTATGGGAGGCATCTCAACTCCATGGGACCAATGATAATACACAAGTTTTTTACAGAACAAGGTGAATATCAACAGCCATCTATAATTACACACAGTTCTCTACCACCTTGTCCTCATACATTCATCTTTCTGAAACTGGTAGAGTTCAGCCATGTTCACAATAGGCTCTAGGCCAGCAAAAGCGAACAAGAGCTCCCTCTCACCGGCCTGATTGAACAGTATGTTCTGTCTGGCGGAGAGTCTTGCGAGTATCTGTTTTGACGCTATCATTTCTAGTGACACGGTCACTGCGGACTAGAGACACTGCAGGACACCGGGAACCTCCGCCATATTCCTATTCTATATCAGGCTAACCGTGCGGGAAGACACTAGAGACTAGAGACACTGCAGGACACCGGGAACCTCCGCCATATTCCTATTCTATATCAGGCTAACCGTGCGGGAAGACACTAGAGACTAGAGACACTGCAGGACACCGGGAACCTCCGCCATATTCCTATTCTATATCAGGCTAACCGTGCGGGAAGACACTAGAGACTAGAGACACTGCAGGACACCGGGAACCTCCGCCATATTCCTATTCTATATCAGGCTAACCGTGCGGGAAGACACTAGAGACTAGAGACACTGCAGGACACCGGGAACCTCCGCCATATTCCTATTCTATATCAGGCTAACCGTGCGGGAAGACACTAGAGACTAGAGACACTGCAGGACACCGGGAACCTCCGCCATATTCCTATTCTATACCAGGCTAACCGTGCGGGAAGACACTAGAGACTAGAGACACTGCAGGACACCGGGAACCTCCGCCATATTCCTATTCTATACCAGGCTAACCGTGCGGGACACATTTATGAAACGACTTCTTGAGGACATGGCGCCTGGATTGTTAACAAGGTTGTTGGAGCTCTTTTACGACCCGGCACAGTGCAATGAGGAGACTCTCGCACAGGCACTCCCAGTTCAATGAGGAGACTCTCGCACAGGCACTCCCAGTTCAATGAGGAGACTCTCGCACAGGCACTCCCAGTTCAATGAGGAGACTCTCGCACAGGCACTCCCAGTTCAATGAGGAGACTCTCGCACAGGCACTCCCAGTTCAATGAGGAGACTCTCGCACAGGCACTCCCAGTTCAATGAGGAGACTCTCGCACAGGCACTCCCAGTTCAATGAGGAGACTCTCGCACAGGCACTCCCAGTTCAATGAGGAGACTCTCGCACAGGCACTCCCAGTTCAATGAGGAGACTCTCGCACAGGCACTCCCAGTTCAATGAGGAGACTCTCGCACAGGCACTCCCAGTTCAATGAGGAGACTCTCGCACAGGCACTCCCAGTTCAATGAGGAGACTCTCGCACAGGCACTCCCAGTTCAATGAGGAGACTCTCGCACACCCTTAGGCACTCCCAACGGAGTCTTATTTCGCTACCCGTTTGGCCTAAGCGTTTCCTCCTACGATCGTTTTCACTCGGGCACCATTATAAGGCAGATTAGCATGGCTGGGCATCCATTCACCTTGTGTTCCTTCTAGTGCACTGGCGCATAGTGACAGAGCCACAGCAGGACAAGGTGAATAGACTAACCTCTCTCCGTCTGTCGGGGAACTAACCTCTCTCCGTCTGTCGGGGAACTAACCTCTCTCCGTCTGTCTGGGAGGAGTCGTTTACACGCTTTCTCTCCCACTTCCTATTCTCGGATCAAGTTTCACACAATTATTTATAGTCAAAGACAATACATGTATGAATAACAAAAGAACCAATTAATAAGTGGTAATTAATTAATAATTAGAAAATGGGGAGGTAAAACCTTGGAATATTCAGATTTAGCAGTGATTATTTTGATGTTTTTTTTCTTATATAAGCTTTTTAAGTATTTTATTTTTGTACATTTCAACGGTGTGCTAGTTCATGTCTTGACCTCATGTGTGAAGGACTGTATAAGTTACTGACCTCATGTGTGAAGGACTGTATGAGTTACTGACCTCATGTGTGAAGGACTGTATGAGTTACTGACCTCATGTGTGAAGGACTGTATGAGTTACTGACCTCATGTGTGAAGGACTGTATGAGTAACTGACCTCATGAGTGAAGGACTGTGTGAGTTACTGACCTCATGAGTGAAGGACTGTGTGCGTTACTGACTTACTGACCTCGTGTGTGAAGGACTGTATGAGTTACTGACCTCGTGTGTGAAGGACTGTGTGAGTTACTGACCTCATGAGTGAAGGACGGTGTGAGCTACTGA
The DNA here is from genome assembly GCA_036873155.1 of Biomphalaria sudanica. Lineage (NCBI taxonomy): Eukaryota > Metazoa > Mollusca > Gastropoda > Planorbidae > Biomphalaria > Biomphalaria sudanica. The sequence goes on along the minus strand of JAZGLO010006728.1, from coordinate 4,581,626 downwards.
CTTCATGAGTGAAGGACTGTGTGAGCTATTAACCTCAAGAGTGAAGGACTGTGTGAGCTACTAACCTCATGAGTGAAGGACTGAGTGAGTTACTGACCTCATGATTTTAGGACTGTATGAGTTACTGACCTTATTAGTGTTTGACTAAGTGTTTAATTTTGCTGACCTTTGTTATTGTGCAGTCATTAGGGCTCAGTCACTCACACGGTCATCCACTCATTTGGTCATTCGGCGAGACATAAACCAGCACTTATTACTAAAAGGTGAACTCCTTTTTTTATCCGACAATCCCTAGAGATATCAGATGAAAGATCTACCAACGAGCACCATGGAATCTAATTTACGAAGTCTAAGAGTATTAGGTTTTTTTAACAGACTTGTCTACTCCAGTCAGTGGTTAGAAATGAAACATTCTCCCACATAAAGACATTCTTTCCTTACCTTTTTTAAGTCTTCCTTTTAAAAAACTGCCCAGTTAGACTGCATGAGAATATTGCAATGGTTTCTGTCATCCGGTGCTGCTATTCATTCCTGTCACGTGACCCAATCACTAAACAGGAGAAATTCTTTGCAACTCGTACATGGATAATGTTGACTTGAAGGCATTAGCAAGAGATCGTTGGAGTTTGTGTTATCCTGGAATTTCCTGAATACCAGATCACCAGATTGTAAACAAATTTATATTTGTATATTACTACTTTTCTTATGAATTATAGTTTACTGGTTTATAGTTTACTGGTTTTTTTTTTTTTATGGTTATAGTTTACTGGTTGTTTGTTTATGGTTATAGTTTACTGGTTAACGAAACAAATTGAACAAGTAAAACAAATAAAACTAATAAAATAAAGTGTCTCAAAAGTTTCAAGTTCTGAATATAGGCCTTATTGATAACCAAATAATGTGACTTGGGGCGTGACTCCATAGATCTAAGTCTATTGAATAATGTGACTTGGGACATGACTCCATAGATGTAAGTCTATTGAATAATGTGACTTGGGACGTGACTCCATAGATCTGAGTCTACTAAAAAATGTGACTTGGGACGTGACTCCATAGATCTAAGTCTACTAAATAATGTGACTTGGGACGTGACTCCATAGATGTAAGTCTACTAAATAATGTGACTTGGGACATGACTCCAAAGATCTAAGTCTACTAAATAATATGACTTGGGACATGACTCCATAGATCTAAGTCTACTAAATAAAGTGACTTGGGACGTGACTCCATAGATCTAAGTCTACTAAATAATGTGACTTGGGACATGACTCCATAGATCTAAGTCTACTAAATAATGTGACTTGGGACGTGACTCCATAGATCTAAGTCTACTAAATAATGTGACTTGGGACATGACTCCATAGATCTAAGTCTACTAAATAATGTGACTTGGGACGTGACTCCATAGATCTAAGTCTACTAAATAATGTGACTTGGGACATGACTCCATAGATCTAAGTCTACTAAATAATGTGACTTGGGACATGACTCCATAGATCTAAGTCTACTAAATAATGTGACTTGGGACGTGACTCCATAGATCTAAGTCTACTAAATAATGTGACTTGGGACATGACTCTATAGATATAAGTCTACTAAATAATGTGACTTGGGACGTGACTCCATAGATGTAAATCTACTAAATAATGTGACTTGGAACGTGACTCCATAGATCTAAGTCTACTAAATAATGTGACTTGGGACGTGACTCCATAGATCTAAGTCTACTAAATAATGTGACTTGGGACGTGACTCCATAGATGTAAGTCTACTAAATAATGTGACTTGGGACGTGACTCCATAGATCTAAGTCTACTAAATAATGTGACTTGGGACGTGACTCCACAGATCTAAGTCTATTCAATAATGTGACTTGGGACGTGACTCCACAGATCTAAGTCTATTCAATAATGTGACTTGGGACGTGACTCCACAGATGCAAGTCTACTAAATAATGTGACTTGCGACGTGACTCCATAGATCTAAGTCTACTAAATAGTGTGACTTGGGACGTGACTCCATAGATGTAAGTCTACTAAATAATGTGACTTGGGACATGACTCCAAAGATCTAAGTCTACTAAATAATGTGACTTGGGACATGACTCCAAAGATCTAAGTCTACTAAATAATGTGACTTGGGACATGACTCCACAGATCTAAGTCTACTAAATAATATGACTTGGGACATGACTCCATAGATCTAAGTCTACTAAATAATGTGACTTGGGACGTGACTCCATAGATCTAAGTCTACTAAATAATGTGACTTGGAACGTGACTCCATAGATCTAAGTCTACTAAATAATGTGACTTGGGACATGACTCCATAGATCTAAGTCTACTAAATAATGTGACTTGGGACATGACTCCATAGATCTAAGTCTACTAAATAATGTGACTTGGGACGTGACTCCATAGATCTAAGTCTACTAAATAATGTGACTTGGGACGTGACTCCATAGATCTAAGTCTACTAAATAATGTGACTTGGGACGTGACTCCATAGATCTAAGTCTACTAAATAATGTGACTTGGGACGTGACTCCATAGATCTAAGTCTACTAAATAATGTGACTTGGGACGTGACTCCATAGATCTAAGTCTACTAAATAATGTGACTTGGGACGTGACTCCATAGATGTAAGTCTACTAAATAATGTGACTTGGGACGTGACTCCATAGATCTAAGTCTACTAAATAATGTGACTTGGGACGTGACTCCATAGATCTAAGTCTACTAAATAATGTGACTTGGGACATGACTCCACAGATCTAAGTCTACTAAATAATGTGACTTGGGACATGACTCCACAGATCTAAGTCTACTAAATAATGTGACTTGGGACGTGACTCCATAGATCTAAGTCTACTAAATAATGTGACTTGGAACGTGACTCCATAGATCTAAGTCTACTAAATAATGTGACTTGGGACATGACTCCATAGATCTAAGTCTACTAAATAATGTGACTTGGGACATGACTCCATAGATCTAAGTCTACTAAATAATGTGACTTGGGACGTGACTCCATAGATCTAAGTCTACTAAATAATGTGACTTGGGACGTGACTCCATAGATCTAAGTCTACTAAATAATGTGACTTGGGACGTGACTCCATAGATCTAAGTCTACTAAATAATGTGACTTGGGACGTGACTCCATAGATCTAAGTCTACTAAATAATGTGACTTGGGACGTGACTCCATAGATGTAAATCTACTAAATAATGTGACTTGGAACGTGACTCCATAGATCTAAGTCTACTAAATAATGTGACTTGGGACGTGACTCCATAGATCTAAGTCTACTAAATTATGTGACTTGGGACGTGACTCCATAGATGTAAGTCTACTAAATAATGTGACATGCGACGTGACTCCATAGAAGTAAGTCTACTAAATAATGTGACTTGGGACGTGACTCCATAGATCTAAGTCTATTCAATAATGTGACTTTGGACGTGACTCCACAGATCTAAGTCTATTCAATAATGTGACTTGGGACGTGACTCCATAGATGCAAGTCTACTAAATAATGTGAAATTTATAATGCAGAAATTTTCAATAGTAATTATGAAATTTTTAGAAAAGATAGGGCTGATAATCATGGAGGAGTTCTTTTAGCAATAAAAAACACTCTTATAGCTGAAGAAATTACCTTACCTAACTCAAAAAACATAGAATCTACATTTTGTAAAATTAATACCACCTCAACATCCCTTATAATAGGCAGCATTTACAGACCACCAAATTCTAGTTTAGAATACATGCAGGAACTATGTAATCAGATTACTACACTTAAAGAGACAAATAAAAATGCAGTTTTTTGGATTATGGGTGACTTCAACCTACCTGATATAAATTGGAAAACACTAACCATAGATAAACACCAAAACCTTAAGGACATAAATGAGCTTTTCATAGAAACTTTACACAACCTAAGTTTAGATCAAATCATTAAAAAGCCAACTAGATTAAACAACACATTAGATCTCTTCTTAACCAACAGACCTGGATTAGTAGTTGATTATGATATTATCCCTGGTCTATCAGACCATGAGATCATAAAAATACACAGTCAGATAAAAGCAGTAGCCAATACAAAAACCAAAAGAAAAATCTTACTCTGGAATAAATGTAGCCTAACACAACTACACCAAGCTGCATTAAACTTTCAACAAACATTCTTATTAGAAAAAGACATTAACCAACCAGTCGATGACCTCTGGAATTTCATTAAAAACCATCTTAAAAGCATTATAGAAAATCATATACCAACTAAATACACATCAAACAAAATAAATAAATGCTGGTTTAATAATAGACTAAAGAAGCTTTGTAAACAGAAGGAAAACCTATATAGAAAATTTAAAGAAACCAAGGCAGAAAGAGTTTACAAAAAGTATATAAAAATTAAACACCTAACCCAAAAAGTAAGCAGACAGCTGCAGAGTGAATACATAAACAATGTAATATCTAAAGATAACAACAAAAACCTATGGTCATACATTAAGTCTAAGAAAATGGAAACAACAGGCATAGCGCCATTAAAAGATGAACATAACATAATACATAATGATAATGAAACTAAAGCAAACATCCTAAACAAATACTTTGCATCAGCATTCTCAGCCCCAGGAGACAAAGACATATTTCTTAATTTGAACCAAGTAGACAACATAGAAGATTTAGTAGTACAAGAAAATGGAATTAAAAAACTATTAGCCAACACCAAACCAAATAAAGCGTCTGGACCTGATGGTATTCCAGCTAGATTACTCAAAGAACAAAGCAATGAGCTAGCCCCAGTGTTCAAAATACTCTTTCAGGCATCGCTTAACCAGGGCAGAGTACCAAAGGACTGGAAAGAAGCTAATGTCACCCCCCTATTTAAAAAAGGAGAAAAATCTGATCCAGGAAACTACAGACCAGTATCACTTACCAGCATCACATGTAAAATACTAGAACACATAATATGTAGCAACATCATAAACCACTTAGACAAACATAATGTCCTCACCCCATACCAACATGGCTTTAGGAAATATAGATCATGTGAAACACAACTAATAGGACTAATTGATGATTTCTCAAAAGGTTTAGATAATAGTGAACAAATAGATGCTATCTTACTAGATTTTTCCAAGGCTTTTGACAAAGTTCACCACCATAGTTTGCTTAAAAAATTAAAATATTTCGGCATTAACGGTCCACTGCATCAGTGGATTAAAGATTTTCTGATAGGGAGAGAACAAACTGTAATAATAAATGGCTCTAAATCAACACCAATAACAGTAAACTCAGGTGTACCTCAAGGAACAGTCTTGGGTCCACTACTGTTTTTAATTTACATAAATGATTTACCAAATTGCATTAGTTCAGGAACAAAAGTCAGATTATTTGCAGACGATTGCATAATATATAGAACAATAAAAACAAAACAAGACACAGATATTTTACAAAGAGAATTAGATGAATTACAGAAATGGGAATCAAATTGGAGCATGTCTTTCCACCCAGAAAAATGTCAGTTGTTAAGAGTAACAAAAAAAATAAACAACTTAATTCCACTTATCTTATTCATGGCAAACCAGTAACACAGACTAAAAACTCAAAATACCTAGGTGTTATAATAAATGAAAAACTGTCATGGAATCCACATATTGATGAAACTATAAAAAAATCCAACAAAGCATTAGGGTTTATTAAAAGAAATTTCTATAAATCAAATAAGAACATAAAACTAAAATGTTATTTAACCTTGGTTAGGCCAATAATAGAATATGCATCCACCGTGTGGGACCCCTCAACTCAAGAAAACATTAAGAAACTGGAACAAACACAAAATAGAGCAGTGAGATTCATAACAAACGAATATTCACATTTGACTAGGGTAACACCATTAGTAAAATCACTAAATTTAGAAAGCCTTCAGGACAGAAGACTCAAAAGTAAAGTAGCAATTATACATAAAACACTGAACCATAATCTTCAAATACAAAAACAAAATTTAATAAAATACTCTGAAAGACACAAAGATAAAGGCACATTCCTCGTCCCATATGCTAGGACAAATTTGTACAAATACTCCTTCTTCCCTAGTGCTATTAGAGCATGGAATGGGTTGCCTGAGCTAGCCAGAAAAACCAGTGACTTGGCAGAATTTAAGTCATTGGTTAATATGCATGACTAAATGCATGACGCGTAGGACGTAATCATCTTCTTTTTTGAAGTAACGTCTGTATTATATAAGATAAGATAAGATGTGACTTGCGACGTGACTCCATAGATCTAAGTCTACTAAATAATATGACTTGGGACATGACTCCATAGATCTAAGTCTACTAAATAATGTGACTTGGGACGTGACTCCATAGATCTAAGTCTATTCAATAATGTGACATGCGACGTGACTCCATAGATGTAAGTCTACTAAATAATGTGACTTGCGACGTGACTCCATAGATCTAAGTCTACTAAATAATATGACTTGGGACATGACTCCATAGATCTAAGTCTATTGAATAATGTGACTTGGGACATGACTCCATAGATCTAAGTCTACTAAATAATGTGACTTGGGACATGACTCCATAGATCTAAGTCTATTGAATAATGTGACTTGGGACATGACTCTATAGATGTAAGTCTATTCAATTCTGTATTGACTTGAAAGTTTCAGAGTTCCTTTAAAAAATGAAGATGATTAAATCTACATCTTAGCGCAAACCTTTAGCAGGATGGCAGGGGATGCAAGGGGCAGGGTTTAAACCGGACGGACACCATCGAGAATCTAGTCGACAATTATGCGACCAGGCAGTTGTACGTTAGTCGTGTATGGGTTGGACGTCGTCTAATTAATGCTTCAATCACTCAAAGCTACTAATGCAATTAGATATGGGATCAAATAAATAAGTTAAGAAAAAATGAGTTGATGTTGTTTTTTTTGCCCTATTCTATTGCACAAGCTGTTGTTTTGGTATTTGTTAAGATTTTTTAAATGATTTTACTCCATCGAAACGAGGTTATTGATTATTTTTTCTCATTGTAATATTTGTTTGTTTATTTTTTTTCTTTTATTTTCTTCACAGCTTATAGGACCACAGTTCATTTGGGCCATTGAACCTGTTCTAGGAGACCGCTGGACACCGGAAGTTGAACAGGCCTGGTCTGACCTCTTCAAGTTCGTCAGCTACATCATGAAAGACGCCATGAATTTTTAACCCTCACGAGACGCGTGCCGGTTCTTGATTTTATTTTACCATGACGTCACTAGATAAAAATGAAATGAAGTGCCTACTGAATACAAAAAATACACTTTGAGGTAATTGGGGGATAGAAAAGTCTTTTTTAGTTTCAAACTAATATTAAATAATATAATGTCGCGACAGTAATTGATATGACAGTAATCGATACCTAATAAGTTCTGAAGGGAGACTTTTGTTCATTATTGCTTGGCATTGTCATATGACACGCTGTATGAGAGATATTGACTTTCATTTAGAGATAAATTACATCTAGATCTAAGGATAACGATTTAACACTAAAACATCGCGAAACAATATTACAAAGAGCGTTTGTTATCACACAAACTCATAGGCGGCCCCCACCAGATCCAAAGGAGAAATTGGCTTTTCAATATCTTTTCAAGTTTTTCTATCTAAATGGGATAGACAGACGACAGAAAACTAAAAGCCAAATTAAAATGTATTTATTTTTTATTTTGGAAAACTATAACAGTCGAACTGAAGTTTTTCCTATGTGGCCAACGAGCTAAAAATTCTTTTTCTCAGCGATATACATGAACTGTTAAATTACTAGGAAAATCGTTAGAGCCGTTTTTGAGATCCTCGTCTATGCAGGTTCGATGCAGGTTCCTGAAGGGTCAGCGGAGTTCTGACTTGAATTGAGGTATTGTATAAAAGAATTTCTCCGCTTCTAATTGGAAACATTTGTTGTCTATTGCTTGATTATTTACAGCACAACACTCGTGCTTATAGCAGTGCTCCATTTATTATTATTTGTGTGTGTGTGTGGACCAGAGGAGGACAAGGTTTCCGTGCTGCCTTGACGACAGTAAATAGATATATCTCTAGATTCTGCTCAAGTCGGGATTCGAACTCGAGAACACTAGATGATGGGGAAGAAAGTGAGCAACTTGGTCAAAATGAAACATTCGCATTATTGAGACTATTATTGTTACTAAATAAAATGCTTTTAATATCAAATGATTCACTGATTTTGATTTACTAGATGGCGAGGTAGTTAATACTTATTCAAGTTTTTGCATGTATCTTTTGTTAACATCAAAGTATTACTGATTTATTCATATATATATATATACCAGGTTAATGCAGATGGTCTTACAAGATTTTTATTGCCAAAGAAAGTTAATTCATTCTATTTACTATTGAGGTTTGTGTGATAAACAAAAATATAAATACAAGTTGTCTTTGATAACGAATCATATGTGAACCAGTTGTAGGCCTATATGAAATGTCAGTCGTAAAAACTCTTTAAAATGTTATTGAAATAAGATCCACAGCTTCTTCTATTAAATATTATTTTCAAACAGATGTCAGTGTGAAATTTTGTTTTTATTTTTAATAAAAGTGTGGTCGAGATGCTAAGTACGCTTGAACTTGGCTTGGCTTGGCTACCTATGAAGAGGGCTTGAGGTTCGACACCCGACTCGAGCAGAGTTGTGTTTACCGAGCGCCTAAAGGCAGCATGGAAAAACCTTTTCCTAGATACCCCCCCCCCCAACTGGTCCACAAATGAGATTGGACCATAGCGCTCTGACCATGCTATAAGCTTGAAAGTAGCGCTATATAAAAGCTATAATAATAATAATGACAATTTGGTTTGGTTTGTTGTAATCAATAAGTGTTTCGTTTAAAGTCTCACCAAATCAATGGATGAAATTTTTTAACATTTGGATTAAAATGAGGCATTAGTGTCATGTGATTGTGTCTCATTACTCACATTCGACCAATGTCAATGTAATAACGTTGGTTTAACTGTTCATTTTTTAATCGAGTCAGCTTAAGCCTAATATTTGCATTAGATCTCTTGTAGTTGTTGTTGTTGCTGAATGTTTTGAAGAATTCAATTTTTTGTTCCTATTAATGAACATCTCAACATGAATGACCACGTCATGGAATTTCTAGATGCGCCCGTCATAATCTTGAAATTGTTTTCCCCTTTTATTTTCAGTGTGTGAGTATTGATCATGTGCTCATAAAAAGTGTTGCTAATTTCTTGTTGTTGTTGTTGTTATTTTATCCTTAATGGGACTTGTTAAATTTGAACATTGAATGCGTTATCTGTAATGAGCTTTTGTTTTTTTTTAAAGAAAAAAATTATTTCTTATAGAGAAAATGTTTCTATTAGAAAGATTTTTCTTTACTGACAAGCAGAATAACGCCAGCTGGGACAGTGATATGTCCTTATTATTATGCTGTGAGCACCATTAATTAACAGTATTATATGTTTAATAGAAGATCCGCTGGCAATCTGGCAGTACAACAAAACGTGCGGTGACCTCGTAAACTTTAAATTATTGTATCTATTGTCTTCTTGAAGGAAGTTGTCCTGTAAGAACGACTGACCCACAGGGGTCGCCCATGAGTTTGTATGCAACATAAGCTTCCTTCATTATGTTTTTTTTTAGTTAATAGATTGAAGTGACTACTATTGCAATGTTAAAGTTGGTCAGTGAGTCACATCTGTTTTTTTTTATTGAAATTATTATTTTGAACTTATTGTTGACTACAATACAACCTACGCATGTAATGTTTGATTGAAACTGAGGTATAAATGTCAATGGAGTCTGCTAATTCTGCTTCATTCCATTTAATAATCAACAACCCCCCCTCCCCAGAAAAGGATGCGGAAGGGGGGGGGTAAAGGGAGTTATTTAGATATTCCACCTTTTTATTTGAATCAAGGACCGTCCAGGTTGAAAGGTCAAACGCTCTGCTAGTGAACCGAGTAGTCTCCGGTTAGAATCCCAATGAAGGCTTGACTTTGAATCTCACAGAAACAGATTTCTTGTACATCATTCAATAGCAGAGGCGTAGTTAGCAAAACGTGCTAACGGGGGAAAGAAACTCTACTGACGTCCCCCCTCCATTTTCCATGAACATCACATAGAAATATTTAATAATAATATAATACAAATAACCTTAGAATGTATTCCCTAATTAAATATCTACAATTATTTTTAGGCGCCGCGCCCTGAGGGTGGCGCCCGAGGCTTTGTGCCCCCCCCCCACTACGCCTTTGTTCAATAGCAGCGAAATGTAATCGATTAAAATGAATGTATTTGTAACACCAACGATTAGTTTATATTTTGGTCATGCGCTAGTGATAAGTCAAGTGCAAATAGTTGACACAAACTGAACCACAAAAATATATCATATCAAGTCTGGCTCACATCTTATGGTGTTCAGTGAAATACGTAGCGTGGATGTAGATTTAGATACCGCTAGGTCGAAGGAAGTTATTGAAGGACAATTTTAATCAGCATTACTTTATAGAAATTACCTATAGATCTACAGGGGCGTGGCGGTCATTAAAACCTGGGATTTTTAGGGCATTAACTCTAATGAGTAAATGACTTACTTAGGGGAAGTAACGGCAGTTTCTCGTTGTGCTTGCTACATGACACCCTTGTTGACCGTCGACCATAGAAACAGATGAGCTGGACATCATCCATAGATCGCAAGGTCTGATCCTGTACTGAAATATATAAGCCTATGCTGCCTAGATCACGACTAGATTTTCATACTCGTATTCAACAGATCTGTTTCCTTGTTCACATTTCAGTGGTATTGATTCCCTCGTCTAATGATCAGCTATTCATTTGCATGTAGCCTACTGATAGGCCTATGTGTCAATGTGTGTGTAAAGAATATTAACTACTGGCGGATCCATATCTTTTCAGAGGAAGGTATGTTTTTAAAACCCGGGTGTGGGGGTCGTTTTTAAAACCCGGTTACCCTTACCCTGTGTGTTTTTATAAGTATGGGTGTATTGTTCTAGTTCACCAGCTTTTAGACATAAATGACAATCAAAAGTCAGACCTTGTTAAAGTGTTTATTAACAGAATATTCTAGAATGTCGTTTTATGCTGATCAGAGTGTCTTTGATGGCCCCAGTAGTAATGGGATCACTCGTTTGGTTGTCAAAATACTCCTCAATGTTTTCACTTCGTTGTACATTTTGTGGACTGATTTTTTTTTTTTATCATTGTGTACTATTTCAAGTAAGTGAATTAAATAAATATCTGATGAACTTGCTCAACCGGAAGTTGTTTTGTTGAAATGTGTGTGTGTGTATTATACACTTATGTTATGAAGCTATATGCCTTTCTTGATGTGACATAACTGTGTGTTGTGAAGGTAATAAATGGACAAAATACAAACCATTTCTGATGAAACCTAGCACTAGGTTAGTCAATACGCATGTCTGTCTGTTTCATTTCTGCTGAAACCTAGCACTAGGTTAGTCAATACGCATGTCTGTCTGTTTCATTTCTGATGAAACCTAGCACTAGGTTAGTCAATACGCATGTCTGTCTGTTTCATTTCTGCTGAAACCTAGCACTAGGTTAGTCAATACGCATGTCTGTCTGTTTCATTTCTGCTGAAACCTAGCACTAGGTTAGTCAATACGCATGTCTGTCTGTTTCATTTCTGATGAAACCTAGCACTAGGTTAGTCAATACGCATGTCTGTCTGTTTCATTTCTGATGAAACCTAGCACTAGGTTAGTCAATACGCATGCCTGTCTGTTTCATTTCTGATGAAACCTAGCACTAGGTTAGTCAATACGCATGTCTGTCTGTTTCATTTCTGATGAAACCTAGCACTAGGTTAGTCAATACGCATGCCTGTCTGTTTCATTTCTGATGAAACCTAGCACTAGGTTAGTCAATACGCATGCCTGTCTGTTTCATTTCTGATGAAACCTAGCACTAGGTTAGTCAATACGCATGTCTGTCTCATTTCTGATTGGTTGGATCAAAACAAAGAGAAACCAAAGCACTTTAAAGGGGAGGTCATTAAGAGCAGTTCTATGAGGAACACAGCTTAAGTAAATAAAGATGCATTTCTATGAGGAACACAGCTGTATTTAGAGCTGTTAAAAAGGAACTGTTTTCACTATCTACTAAACTAGTCCACTCATGCATTATGTATACAAACCACAATTGTAATATAGAAAACTTAGGTCCAGTGCTGGCTACTGTAATATAGGAAACTTAGGTCCAGTACTGGCTATTGTAATATAAAACTTAGGTCCAGTGCTGGCTACTGTAATATGAAAAATGTCCAGGTTTCTTCTTCTAGCCAACTTTATTGCTGCTGAGCTGTGAGCTCTTTTGCATGTGTCCAGGTTTAAAAAAACACTTGATAACATGAAACAAGCATTTTATTGTCCTAATAAAATGACATGACAAGATATCTAATTAAGAAATGAGCACCTCATTCAAACAATCAATTAGAAATTCTAGCATTTACTCTTTAAGAGTTATTCATGCAAATAATTTTACATAAAAGCTGAATTGTTAGTTCCCCCTTCCACTAGAAGCCTTCAACTACAGTTTAGTTCTTGACAATAGTATGCTAGTTAGTAGTTCAATTCTACTTGATAAGTCAAATATAAGTCATTCTAAAAAGTATTTAAGCTTTAGTCTTAAATACTGATTTCATTATGAAAATATTACAATGTGCCAGATAGTATAATGTTTTCACACAAATAAAGTATTAAATGCTCTGACATAAAAACCCTCTTATTTGCACACCACATAATAGCATCATTGACTTAATGGCAAGACAGTTGAAAGATTTAATCCAAAAAGTATTTTCAATTTAACCATCTAACTCAGCGGTTCTCAACCTTTTAGTCTCGGCGACCCCTTTTTACAATCCCCCATTCTGCCGCAACCCCCCCCCCCTGCACACACACACAGCAATAGAAGAGTAGACAATAGCAATCCATTTTTTTGAGGGTCTTAGGCGACCCCTGGCAAATCGTCAATCGATCCCCAAAGGGGTCGCGCCCCACAGGTTGAGAACCCCTGATCTAACTGGTTGACAGAATGATTTCATTTATTAACAAGCTGACATAATCTTTCGGGATGCAGTTTGATTGCAGTGAAAGTAGTTGAGTCAAGTGTCTGGATAACAAATGTGCTAGTGAACCAATCTGGATGTAGGTCAGTGCTTCATGTCCTCCTTCCCTCAGTGGGCTTGCTATCATTTAAAAAACATTATTTGCCAAACTTACGCTAAAAATCTGGCTTCTCTGCAGCAGAATTGAGCAAACAGTTGAAAACACACTTTGTTTTTTTACTGAAGTGATGAAAGTAACAAGCTTTGAGTTCTGCACCACTTACAAGATCTTTAACCCTTAAAGCGCGTGTGGTAGTTTAGCCTCTAAACTTCAGAATTGTGTATGCACTCAATGTAAAACAGTTCAGCACTTTAACGGTTAATGAGCTTCTGGGGTGAATCAAGAGTGTCAGAATGTCCTAATTGTGTCTTTACGTAAGGAGATAAAGGCCTAGACAGTTGTATAAACATTACACACATAGGTTATGATAAACATTCTACAAAATTGCATAGCTCTATTAAATGGATAGACCAAGCTGCTTATAGAATGTAACAATGCTGCATAAAATATTTAAGACAAAAACAAACATGTACATTGAAAAGATAATGACATCCACTTTCATTTACCCTCAAAGATATGCACAAAATATTTCAAACAATCAGTAGCACCTTCCATGTTTTACTCTGGCTGCATACTCAGATATTTAGTCAACAGTGAAACAGAAGGAAAACGATGTTATTACTTGGTGAGTGTTGATTCATACATACATTTTCTCACAATAAATAGCATGCACTGAATGTAAATACATACACACAAACCTGTTACTTGGAGCGTTGGTGCTAATGAAGTTAACACACAATATTACAACCAAATATTGAAATTATGCCTAGTGCCTACTAGATTAAGTTATTCTCTAGCTGCAAGATTTGTTAGTGGGAGAGTCTAGCTTTTTCAAATAATTATCTACCTTCACAAGCTCTGAAAAGGTTTCCCTTTTGTTTGTTTTTGCTTGAGGGTAGTGGGATGATCCATTAATCACAGAAAGTTATATCCCTTTGGATGTGGGATAAACTTAGTGAACTTCATATAGAGAGCAGTCTCTCCAGGCCCCACAACTTCTTTACTGATGTTCAAGAGCTCAGTGGACTAGACACTAAGTCAACAATACCATGCTTTGAATAGAATATTAACACCCACTACTGGCTACTGATAAGTTCCACTATACAACTAATTATCTTGCTTCCCCTAGGGCAGGTCAAGAGGTCCTTGTCTGGCTGTGAGATTTTGTCTGACAAGAGTTGATCCAGCTCATACCTAAGATCTCTAACCAATTCAGCCACCTGTGAACAAGTTGTAGAATTTTCTGTATTCAGCGTTAAAAATTAAAAAAAAAACAATGTAGAAAGCCCTTTTCCAGAAATTTCCAGGCTATTTACTTACATTCTAAACTATTTTTGTTTTTGGAAATTACAACAATAATTCTTTCTGCTTTTTTTGTGTGTGTCATTCTGTCAAGTAGTTATGCCTACAGTACTAGTGAAGAGTATGTTGTGCCTACAGCATTAGTCAAGACTATGTTATGCCTGCAACATTAGTCAAGACTATGTTATGCCTGCAACATTAGTCAAGACTATGACAATAACAATAAATACATATGAATTCAAAATAAAATTCATTTTTAAGTTATTTGTCAAATAAATGTCGGACTCCTTTAAAACAAGATTATGTTGTTTCTGTTATTAGCCAGAAAATTATCACAACCATTTTGTTTTTCTTGTAAAGGTTAAAACTATTACTAAAGAAAAAATTGTCTTCAATATACAATAAAATCCTTTTAGCAAGTGTCCAACTATGTTAACCATTTATCATATTACAATAGGTTTAGTCACTAAAACTAAGATGAATTGGAAGTATACACCATCATATTTGAAGGAACATACCTCTACAATATAACTGAAACATTGCCACCCCTCTATGCACAGTATGGAATTTTTTTAAAAGTTTATCTAAAAAGACCCATTTCAAGGTGCATAGTCCATTCTCTTCAATTATAACTCCCAATGTAATATTTGATGCAATCTTCATATAAAAGTTTAGCTCAAACAAAACTTTGCAGTCAGTCTAGATATAAAAGTTTATTTCAAAACTTTTAACTCATTGACTTCTAAAAAAGGAAGGACTTATTACAAAAAGGTTTATGTTAACCAACCTGTGTTGAAGAAGCTTTGAACTGAATCCAACCATCATCAATGGACAGAATGAAGTGACCCTGATAGAGATCCATGGATATACCACCACCACCAAACAGAAGCAGTGGATACACAGAGACCATAGAGCAGTCTCGGATGTAAACCTAGAACAAATTCAAGATATATATGATTTGATGCTATTTTATGCAGTATATAGGTTACAGCAGTTCCTTTGAAAGAAAAAGACAATGGCTCATGAGTTTATTTTGATTTATGAAGGAACATTGTTAATTAATAAGATAAGATACTTCTAAACATTTCAATGATATCTGCTGCCAAGATGGCATGGGTCAACCTTGAGTTATTTTATACTAATGTCACAAATCATGCAGCCAAAAAGCACATCAGGCATTACTAATAACATGGATGTCATTTCATGTGTCATTATTATTCAGAAACTGAGTAATTTTTCTATTAAATTTGGTCAAAAGAAATTCTGACTCCTATAAATAAACAGACTCCTATAAATAAACAGAGTTAAGAGACTTTACTTTTCCAACATTCACTTTCAAAGCATCTGCCAGAAGATTGAATAATATGAAAGGAGATAAGAGCTTGAATGATATGAAAGGAAACAGAGCTTGAATGATATGAAAGGAAACAGAGCTTGAATGATATGAAAGAGATTGAATGATATGAAAGGAGACAGAGATTGAATGATATGAAAGGAAACAGAGCTTGAATGATATGAAAGGAGACAGAGCTTGATTGATATGAAAGGAAACAGAGCTTGAATGATATGAAAGAGATTGAATGATATGAAAGGAGACAGAGATTGAATGATATGAAAGGAAACAGAGCTTGAATGATATGAAAGGAGACAGAGCTTGAATGATATGAAAGGAAACAGAGCTTGAATGATATGAAAGAGATTGAATGATATGAAAGGAGACAGAGATTGAATGATATGAAAGAGATTGAATGATATGAAAGGAGATAGAGATTGAATGATATGAAAGGAGATAGAGATTGAATGATATGAAAGGATCAATGAATAAAAAATAAGCATTAACTTGTACATGGGCATTTTTCCCAGAATTCTCACTTTATTGTATCATATTGAAAGATATCATCCGTGTTTGTTCTACAAATCAAGTTCATATGAATTATTGAAGTTATAAAGGGAAGTTTTAATTTTTAAAATGCATTTAGCAATGCATGGCAAGCGTTCAAGTCACTAGATCTAGAATCACTATAATGTGACAGACTGACACTAGATCTAGAATCACTATTATAATGTGACAGCCTGACACTAGATCTAGAATCACTATAATGTGACAGCCTGAATAAATGACATGCTTTACTATTTGCGAGACATTTTTTTAAAACTTAAGTTTACATTCTTTCTCTCACACAAGTTGAGAACAATTTAGTCATTTATCTGTTGGATGTGACTAGCCTCTGTATCACAGTGGATCAAAGAAGAATAAAATTAGAATAGAGAATTGAAGCATACAGTCATTGAATCAAATCAAAGCAGAGATCAATGCAACTAATCAAAAAAATGAGTGGATGTAATGAGTTCAGATACACTGATTGAAAACATTTGACTCAACACTCACCTTTGTGGTTTTCACCTTCTCATGATACACCAAGTAGGGACTGGGAAAATGTCGAGCTTGGAAGTTAACAGAAGATGGGTGAATGTGTACCTGGTAATGAGACAGTGAACTTGGAAGTTAACAGAAGATGGTTGAATGTGTACCTGGTAATGAGACAGTGAACTTGGAAGTTAACAGAAGATGGGTGAATGTGTACCTGGTAATGAGACAGTGAACTTGGAAGTTAACAGAAGATGGGTGAATGTGTACCTGGTAATGAGACAGTGAACTTGGAAGTTAACAGAAGATGGGTGAATGTGTACCTGGTAATGAGACAGTGAACTTGGAAGTTAACAGAAGATGGGTGAATGTGTACCTGGTAATGAGACAGTTATATGAGAAATGAAGTTGGAAGTGTTTAATGTAAGCAATATAATAGTTATTTAACCACATGCTTTTTTTTTACATTTAACTATGGCTGGCATCTATGACTAATTTTTTAAACTGTGTTTTACAATTAACATATTTTTTAAAATGTCAAAAAAAAGTTCATTTGACCTACATAGCCATCTTGTTTTGTTTTAAATTTCAAGTCCTCTGGATTTGGTTGTTTCACAACAGCACCTGACAATAAGTCCAAGAAATAAGTCAAGTAAATCAAATAAGAGGGACACAAATAGGAGCCCCCAAACTAAGTTAGGATTATCAAAAGCTTTCAAAACTGAAGTTATGATTACGAAAAGATTGTGAGCTTTCTAAACCTAAGTTGTGATTATCAAAAGATTGAATTACCTGAACTTGATGGGTGGTAACGAGTCTCTGGTGTCAGAACTTGCAGGATATTAGGATAAAGGGCAGCAACCAGGAGGGCTGATAGAAGTTTCAAGTTGTTTGAGTTTACATTTGCCTGTAAAATGATTTTAAAAAACACAGATACATAGAGGTAAAATGTACATCTATAACTAAACATACATGATGAACCTTGATAACAATCACTGTTAACAAGGAGTGTCTATGGGAATATGATGATGACTATTTTGTCCTCCAGGCTGCTTTTAATGAGGTTCCACTTTAGCTCTAATCAACAATGACAACTTATCAAATGGCTATGATTATATTAATCTAGAGATCACTGCTGTATTGAACCCAACAGTTAGACAACACTGACACATTAGTGTTTAATTTTTAAAAAAAAGGTGAGACCTGAACAGAGTACTTACTGAACAGAGTACTTACCTCAATGCCTGTGATTTGTCCCACACCATCAGTGCCTCCCCTTGCAGCCCTCTCCACATCTTTAAGTTTAATATCCTGTTGTATGAACCCTATGTCAGAAAGAAGTTCCACATACTGTTGCTTTAAACTAGCCAACATCTGGGGGAGCAGAAAACATTTATATAAAGCACTTCAATTTGCAGGACAAGAGAATCTTACGTATCTATGTACAATTCAGCAAACAAAATATTATGCTTCTCGTGAAATATTTTACCTGTAAAGTTTTAATAGACAGAAAATTTTCCTGACAGTAAAGATAAGCTTGATGGGAACCTTTTAACTTGGCTACACACCAACCCTGGACACAAACACAACATTCAATAGAAAAAAAATAATTTTACATCTTAATAAACAAAGGAAAAATACTATAAAGATAAAAAATCAGAAAGATATAAGCGGCTTCGAGTCTAAAGGTTGAGATTTCAAGACATAATAAAGATAATAGGATTTGACTTGTGTTTAATTTAACCAAAAGTAGAAAGTCTTAAAAAAAAAAAAAAAAAGCAAAAAATTGAACAAAACCATCATGCTATTTACCTTGTAAGCATTCAACATGGTCAGATAGTCAGAGTTACCCACAGCAAACTCTTTCCTTTTTTCATCTGACTCTTGTTTCAATCCAAAGGGGGACACCTAAAACAAAGACAATGAAACGCATTTTAAAAAATTGACAAGCAACCAATAATAATGTGATCATACTGAAAACACAGATAAATGTTTCTTCTATGATATAACTTATGTTATGATACAGAAGTTATGATGTGCAGTGAAAGAGTATTGAAATTAGCACATAAAAGAGTGTAATATACTAAATCAACTCATAACCATAGAAACAAGGCTTTATTTCAATAAAACACGACTGATACACACAATAGCACAGTACAGACTGATCAAGATGCACAGACTATAATATTGTAAACACAACTACAAATACTAGCACGATTGCAAGCACGGGTAACACGGAAGTTCAGTTAACGATCACTCCAAAGAGTATTGAAATTAGCACACTAAAGTTTATGAAATTAGCACACGAAAGAGTATTGAAATTAGCACATGAAAGAGTACTGAAATTAGGACATGAAAGAGTATAAGTGTAGTACATAAGATGAACAGATAATAACTTACAAATGGTGACTTGAAACTGAGAGTAGCTGCTATGGTCAGAGTGGAGTCCAGACATCTGAATATAGCACCAAACAACATCAGCTTGCCAATCCTACAAGTAGGCAGAACCAAAGGTAATAAGTTACTGTTAAACACACATTTATAATTCAATACATTTTTTTCTCACATAAATGTAATTACCAAAGCCTCAAAACTAAATGTAAATAAATCCACCACAATATACACTTACCTAACATCTACAGGCAATGATCCAACATGGTAGCCAAGTGGAGTCAAGTCCTGGTTATACAAATGTGTTAATATTTCAGACAGAATTGGAATTAAGAGGATGTTATTGGTTTGCTTTGTCTTACATTTAATTATCTTCAGACTATTGACTCGCATTAAACTCTGCTTATAGTAATGCCTCATTCTATTGTAGCTTTCTATGAGTGAAATTTCTAAACTGAAATTTACTAGGAAAAAAACAAACTTTTCTTACAGCATTGTCATCCAGGGCTCCTAGATCTGTTAAACGCTTGACAGCTCCCTGAATAGCCTCTAGAGATGGTGCTTCAATCAATTTTTCCAAGACAGTCTACAAATAAATCGCAAGATGTGGATAGACTTAACTTGCAGGGATAGATTACTACATTTTTTAATTAAGGAAATAATATTTACTGTTTAATTGAAATACTTATTAAATAAATGAGACAAGTTGTACAGTGTTCTTCATTAAAGTTACCTGTACAGGTTGCTCATTAAATAAAGGTAACATCTTGATCTTCAGTACTAACTGTTCTAGACAGGCTCTTTGTACTTCTGTAAGAAAAACATTTTCACATAGAATCAAAGCAAGTCATATTTCAGGGATATATACAGGTGATATATACAGAGGTAACTCATACCTGCTTCACTGGTCATGTGAAATGATCTTATTGTTTTTTCTTGATGACCTATATGGTTGACATTTAATTATATATATACACTAGCAGTACACATCGGCAACACCCGTTGATTTATTCCTAGGCTTTATATTGTTTATTATGGCTGGATTTGTTCCTAGGCTTTTTATTGTTTATTATGGCTGGATTTGTTCCTAGGCTTTTTATTGTTTATTATGGCTGGAACACATCCTTCTCTTCTTTTTTTTTTATTAATTGTAATAAACGGGGCTTGTTTTAACAATCAGTGTAACATGCTTTTTTAGCTTATGAATTAGTGTATCTCTTACAATGAAATTTCATGTCCCGCTCTCTCTTCCAGAACACCTCTTTTCTTGTCTTTTTTTTTTTTTTATTTTGATAATTGAGCCTCATTTTAACTATCACAATGCGCCCACAACACATACAGACATATTTTTGGCCTGTTAATGCTGCTTCCCTTCCAACCCCCCACCCAAAGACAAAAACAAAAAATTAGTCCTTCATACATTCTATGACTTTTCTTCGGCTTCTCAATTCAATCTATCTAATATTTTACTTTTTTTTTCCACCTTTAATCTAAATGCAAGTAATGTACTGTATTAGACACTGCATACATTTCTTCAAGCCATCAGTTTCAGGCCTAGAGAACAAAATATGTACGTATGACAGTTGATGAGATCTCAGGATCAATCAGTGAGTGGTATTTGGTAAATATATAGTAGATATATCTTGAACAAACCTGGTATTGGCTGCTCTCTAAGATGATGCTTGAAATGATGTGATGTAAACAGATGAAAACAAACTCCTTCCTGCACTCTACCAGCTCGCCCTTTTCTCTGCAAGGCATTGGCTCTGGAGACCCAGACAGAGTCCAGACTTTCCATGCTCTTAGTCTGATCAAATCTACAACATCAAGCAGTCAATATTTGTATATATGTTAAGTGAGAGAAATGAATAGATATGTATATAATATAAAGCTCAAAGTAAGGCACACATATGTATGTATGTATGTCCCGAACAAAACAAAATAATATTTATATATATAATAATAATAATACTTTTATTTATAGAGTGCTGTTAACAAACATAGGCGCTGTGATAACATTACAAACATAAACATACGAGTTATAATAACAAACTACTCAGAAAAAGTTTTGAACAGATAAGTCTTAATATTCTTCTTGAAAGTAGCATGTTGTATGTCTGAGATCAATATCAATTTTCCACAAAAATGAATTTAGAATGGAATGAATGATTTGATTTAAAAAATAAATTACAATGAAATCCTAACCAATGTAGGCAGCTCTGTTTCTCTTCAACATTAAACAAAAGGCATGCAGGTACATCCACAGCTGATCACATGCTTGCCTACTTTGAACTAGATATTCTGTTGATTTCCCCTGGAACACTTTTTGAGCCTCCTCCAATGGAATGGCAGAGATCTTCCTCTCCCCTTCCATCAGCCAATTGGCTAGAGCTTTTCATTTTACAATGTCAACATCTCACATCTACCAGATTAGTTTTGTGGTCCTTTTAGGACTAGTTAGAAAGGGAGATTCTTTCCACATTTTAGTATCCACCTTAACACATTACTTTTTTTTCAGTTTTAGATCAAAACTTTTGATCCAGACATCAATACATGCTGTTTAAACACACTCATACTCAAATTTCCAAGTCTCCTCTGTCCCATATTGATAACTTACATATTGATCAAGTGACATTTAATGCTACAAACTTAACATTTCATACTGTAGAAATTGTGCCCATACAAATATTCTGCATAAAACTTGTTTTGATTAAGTGTTTTTTTACTCATTTATAGTGCATGACTGAATTGATACATAAATATAATAATACATAAATTTAAAAAAAACAAAAAAAAACATGATAATTGCCTTTTCTCTTTCATCTTGCCAGTATCCACTACAAACACAATATCATCAATGGTAATGGAAGTTTCAGCAATGTTTGTTGCTATGACAATCTTTCTTATACCTTCCTTTGGTTTCCTGCACAATAACAACGGAATCATTGGCATGTAAAAGTTGTTTTGTTTTACTCTTATGAATTGAAAAAACAACTAGATTGGGTATTAAAAAAAACTTAAATGTGGAAAAAACAGTTGTATTCACTTACACAAAAACAGCATTTTGATCTTCTGATGACAAAGTAGAATGAAGAGGAATTATTTTATACCTAAAAAAAACGAGAACAAAATAAAATAAAATGAGAATCAATGGTCCAATGTCTGGAATGATTTGTAGGTTTCAGTGAAAGGCTTTAAATGAATGCTACTTAAAGAAGATTGTTATGTCTTATGTGTATTAATGTGCTGACACAAAAAGCCATTAGTTTTCTTGGCTGATTCAGGCAACTCTAAGAGCACTAATGAGTTTGAATGAATCTTTGAGTGAATGTTAAGAGAACAGAGTGAATAAATCAAGGAAACAATGTGTTTGTTTATTTTAAAAAAAGAGAAAGAGGTTTGGAGTAGCTGTTGGCTGTGTTGTGTTGAAATTTTTATTAAACTTGTTTAAAATATCAGAAGTATATTTTAATGTGTTTGAATTACTATATGAATTATTCTATTCAAAGAATCACATTGTCTGCCATAATCTGCTACTACCAATGTTTATTTTAAAAAAAGGAAAACATCCCTGTCAAACCTTGCAATTTATGGGGCAGTTGATGTAAAGGTCATCTGTTTCTATGGTGATGGTAAATAAAGTTATCATGTGGCCAGCAAAATGACCAACTGCCTTTACTTTCCTCAACTAATGTCAGGTATTCATTAGAGTTGAGTGGATTCTTAGGCACCCTGAAAATGCTGAAATTAAAAATCCCAATCTTCACCAAGATTTGAACATGATACCGCTCAGTTTATAAGCCAAATGCTTTACCACTCAACCACCTTGCCCCCAATGCCAATGTTAAGTATTTAGTTATTTTCTAGAGTGCTGTCATTTTATTTTTACCTTGATTTGTTGCTAATGCGAAATGTTGAGGTAGAGAGTAGCATGTCATAAAGTGTCTGGATTTCAGCAAAGCCTGGCATGAAGACAAGAATAGCGCCATCTGATGGCAGCTGCAGGATAATAGCAAAAAATATTACTCTAAAGCTCTTATATATAAAATACTATTGTAATAAAGTTAGATACTCAATATGGCTGACTATTTCAGTTGGATAACAAATGCAAAAAATGAAATGGCATTAAAAATATTGCAACTAAAAATAAATACCTCTTGACTAGTGACAATGTACTCTAAGAGAAGGACTATCAAGTCATAGTTGATCTTCTCCAAATCTAAGTGGGAAAGGGTCTTGATGGTGGAAGTACTGTAGCCTGAGACATCAACAGTGTTCAGTTACATTTGTATTTATCAAATTACTGTTAACATAATGCACAGGTAGCTATTGTTTGTTTGGTATCATGGTGAGGTCATGTTTCTTGACAATAAATGAAGTAAATGTGACATAGAAATTAAGCTAAAATATACGCCTCGGTATTGTGAAGCCAGCGCAGACAAGCACACTTTACTTTTCTCCAGCTGTGTACCAATAGCCCCTTTACATTTCTGGATTCAAGAATATCTGTATGGGCTTTGTCTCTTTCACCAGTACAACTGGTCATCTGATAACTAATGTTCACATGGGCATCTGATAACTTCTGTTCATATGGGCATCTGATATAACTAATGTTCACTTAGGCATCTGATAACTTATGTTCACATCCTGTGGCATTTTACGTCTCGAGAGACGATCTTTTCCCTTTGCAACTTCTTGTGTGACTAAAGAGGCCAATCCTTGATACACAGCTGGGATCGCAGGTTGGGCATATATAATCAACAGGCATTTTCACCCTTCTTTCTGCTTCTGTTGTATATGACATCTGCAATCTTTGACCCTTCCTTTATGCTCTCTCTCCATGAGGATCTGTCCAGTGCCACCTCCTTCCCAGTTGCCAGTGTCGATTTTGAAGAGCTTCATGTCGCGTTTGCATACATCCGTATAACGTAAAAGTGGGCGACCAGCGGCTCTCCTGCCTACTATTAGATCGCCATACAGGATGTCCTGTGGAAGTAGACCTACTGGCATTCTACGAACGTGGCCAAGCCAGCCAAGGCGTCTGCTGCTGATAACAGAGCGGATGTCCTGGCACCCTTCTCTTTGTAGCACTTCCTCATTGGTTATCTTATCTTGCCACCTTATTTTAAAGATCCGCCTTAGGCATCGGAGGTGGAAAACATTCATCTTGACCATGTTTCACTTCCGTACAGCAAGGTGCTCAACACACAGGTCCGGTAGACTAGGGCTTTAGTACTGCTAGTCAGCAATATGTTGTCCCAGACTCTTTTCTGCAGCCGTGACATGGTGGCCATTGCCTTGGCTATCCTGTTGTTTATGTCTTTATCCAGTAGAGTGTTGTTGGATATGATGGAGCCAAGGTAACAAAAGTGATCAACAATTTCTAGTGGTTGGCCATTAATGCTTACTTGAGGTGCAGTGTTTGTGTTTTGGACAAGTATCTTAGTCTTGCTTTGACTGATGTTTAAGCCGAACTTCTGGCAAGCAGCAGATAATTTGTCAACCAGGCACTGTAGCTGAATATCAGAATCAGCCACAATAGCTGCATCCTCAGCATACAGGAGTTCCCTGAAGAGTAGCTTCCTAACCTTGGTTTTTGCCTGCAGCCTTGATACATTAAATAGTTTTCCAGAGGATCTTGTATGGAGAAACACACCTTCATTTATGTCGTTGTACGCATAATGCAGTAGACAGGAGAAGAATATGCCAAACAGAGTAGGTGCGAGCACACATCCCTGCTTGACACCACTGCAAACCTCAAAAGGTGCTGATTGGGCTCCATTGAATTTGACAGTGCATTTAGTTTCCTCGTGAAAACATTCAATGAACTGCAGTAGTTTGGGAGGGCAACCTATTTTCCTCAGGAGTTTGAAAAGGCCACTTCTGCTGACCATGTCAAAAGCTTTAGTCAGATCAACAAAAACGATGTAAAGGGGTCTGTCTCTCTCTCTGAATTTCTCCTGCAGTAGTCGTAGAGAAGATATCATGTCTATAGTGGATCTACCACTGAGACTCTGGGTAAACTCTGGAAGCTATCACTTGCAGCCTGGATAGTGCCACTCTAGCAAAGATCTTGCCCACTATACTGAGGAGAGAGATACCCCTGTTCACATGGGCATCTGATAACTAATGTTCACTTAGTCATCTGATAACTTATGTTCACATGGGCATCTGATAACTAATGTTCACTTAGGCATCTGATAACTTATGTTCACATGGGCATCTGATAACTAATGTTCACATGGACATCTGATAACTAATGTTCACATGGGCATCTGATAACTTATGTTCACATGGACATCTGATAACTAATGTTCACATGGACATCTGATAACTAATGTTCACATAGTCATCTGATAACTAATGTTCACATTGGCATCTGATAACTAATGTTCACATGGACATCTGATAACTAATGTTCACATAGTCATCTGATAACTAATGTTCACATGGGCATCTGATAACTAATGTTCACATGGGCATCCGATAACTTATGTTCACATGGGCATCTGATAACTAATGTTCACTTAGTCATCTGATATCTTATGCTCACATGGGCATCTGATAACTAATGTTCACATGGTCATCTGATAACTTATGTTCACATGGGCATCTGATAACTAATGTTCACTTAGTCATCTGATAACTAATGTTCACATGGTCATCTGATAACTAATGTTCACATGGGCATCTGATAACTAATGTTCACATGGGCATCTGATAACTAATGTTCACTTAGTCATCTAATAACTTATGTTCACATGGTCATGATTTCCAATTCTAGGCTCAACAAATTTACATTAAATATTACCAAGTACAATAAAATAATAAAATTATTATTTTATTTGTGACAGACTTCAAGCTTTTTATTCTCAGAATAAACCTTAATGATTTAAATTACTACTCTGCCACCACAACCCAAAGTTTACTAAAAAATATTTTCATATCTTTATTCCATACTTTCTCCACTATAGTAGGCTCTAAGTGAAACAAACATGGTGGTAACAGAACCTTCTGGCTTGACAACGGGGAAGTTTCAGCTATGTTAAATAAATGTTTTGTTGAAAGCTAGATGCTCAACCTTAACACTCAGTACATAAAAAAAATTGATTATAGAAGGATCACTGACCTGCATATCTGGTCTGCATCTGTGCAACACTAAGAGACATGTCAGCCATTTTGTCACGGGCAGGTGGGCAGTGACCTTTGTCCATTTCAAGCTCATCATCCAAAAAGTCAGGCATGATGTCTCTCCCATGTTTCACATCTCTTTTACCATGTTTAAGTGGCCGAGCATATGGAGATTTTTCCTCTAGCTGATACCTGAAGAAGGCAATCAGAAAAGATTCACAGGTCAACCAAAAACTATTTTGTAAGAACTGAAAATTTTTGAAAAATCTTTTTAATACTTACTGTGTGAATTCAATAACATCCTCCAGAAAATACTGCTGTACAGGATAGGTACATCCTAAGAATCAGATTTCATTGGGTAGAATTATTAGTTTGAAGTGACTGATTGTAAAACAATAGTAAACTAAATAGTTTGAAAAATAATTTTGAAAGCTAACAAAACAAATAAAGGGAATTTAGTTGACTCAATGGACCATAAGACTTAATGAACTGACCAAGTAACTAATTGAGCTGACCATAAGACTAAATGAACTGACCAGGTAACTAAATGAGCTGACCATAAGACTAAATGAACTGACCAGGTAACTAAATGAGCTGACCATAAGACTAAATGAACTGACCAGGTAACTAAAAGAGCTGACCATAAAACTAACTTTCGTAAAAGTATGTGGAAGCAGATCTGAAGCAGCTTGGGGTTAGGGCGTGGAGACAAAAGGCCCAGGAGAGATCTGAATGGAAGGATGTGTTGAAGCAGGCCAGAGCCCTCCATGGGCTGTAGCGCCACTGGGATGGATGGATGGATAAAACTAACTGAACAGACCAGGTAACTAAATGAACTGACCAGGTATCTCCAGCACTGGGCAACCACCAAAATAATCTGAGAATAGCTTTGCATTCATAGTAGCACTCATAAGGATAACTTTCAAATCTGGTCTTTGGTTCAAAATGTCTTTTAGAATCATCAACAAGAAGTCACTAGAGATGACAGAAAAAAGAGACTCAACATAGTTATATAACAAGTAGGCTGAGATGTACAAAAAATAAAAACTAATTTAACTTTTTTCTTCTAAAATAAGTTGAACAAGTCTAAAAATAGAAAAATATTTTTTAAAAAGCAATGAAACCAAATGCATTGACCTTTCTTATGATAATGACATCAATGACATCTTACAATACTAACCTTTTTCTCAAACTTCTGGTTTATGAAAAAATATGTGACTCCAACACTTAGTTTTATGGTTTATGAAAATATGTGACTCCAACACTCAAATTTGTATGTTACTCTGTGAATGAATGTTTAAATGATACTTGATGAAATCTAAGACCAACCTTTCCTCAGATCTCTCATGCACCTCGTCTATGATTATGTGTGTGACTCCGTCCAACATTGTGTCTTTCTCTAAACGACGTAGGATAATGCCAGTGGTACAAAACAAAAGACGAGTGAACTGTGACTTTAAAAAAATGGAATAAATGTATAGATTAGACAAGAAATCGTGCAGCATTCAACATAGGAAATAATGTACTTTGGTCTAGAAATTTAGTTTTTTTACTTAAAATAACAACACATAAACATTAATTCTTAATAATAAGCTATTGAAAAGATTTTTAAAATCCATTTATATCTCAATCTCAAAACATTTGTAAATCGTTATATTTGTAAACCTGTGAAAAACAATATCTATGTGAATCTGAAAATGACTCTTCACATTTGGGTATATGTAAATGACTCATTACATTTGGGTACCTATAAATGACTCATTCATTTTTTTTTTCTCTTTATTTTCTAACCTTTAACCCTTTTTCTTACCATGACACTTTCCAGCCTAATCTGGTATCCAACACATCTTCCAAGTTTCTCTGTCCTTTCATCTGCAACTCTCTGGGCCACGGCCATTGCAGACAACCTCCTGGGCTGGGTGCACACAATGTTAGCTTTAAAGTCTGAAGTCAGAAGAGCTTCATCCAGAAGAAACTGAGGCACCTGGGTTGTCTTGCCACAACTGTTCAAGGGTGAAAAACATTTTGTCACGACAAGAATCAGTTCAAACTGATGAGCTACTGGTTGATTACAACAAAACAAGAGCAGTCTTCTCAAGCCTCAAGCATTAAACTAAAATGTGACTTAAGGTCTGTGATATACTTACCCAGTAATTCCACTAATAACGATAACAGGATTCTGTGCAACAACCTCCAAGATTAAATCTTTCATATCCCAAGCAGGGAGACGATGGCGATCAGCTTGCATGTTTCTATACTGTTTAGATACCTGCAATTGGTCAATTAAGAAAGTTATACATGGGCAGACAATAATAATGCTGCAATTAGTTTTCAACAAATAGGGTTGATGTTTGTGACCTCTGCAATGAAACAAGAGCTATTTTCATGAATATTCATAAAAGACTTGACTTTGTAAAGTTATGACACAAACTAAATAAAAATGCAAGATTTCAAATGAGTTCATTACACATGATGTGCAAATAAAAAAACAATAATATTAAATTAAACTTGATATCCAAGGTCTACATCAAATGTTATGAAAAACTTTTAGTGATATTCTTTTCTTTTTTAAACAATGATTTAAGAAGTTTCCACACAGAAAGTGCAACCAAAAAAAAATTGATCTGTCAACAAAATGGAATGTGTGTCTGAAAGACTTCTATAGCTCTCATATGTTACAAAAATAATTTAATGCATGTCATCTATCTTTCATGCTTGTCATGCTCCATAGTTTGATCCTCAATAACCTTTGAACTCTAACCAAATAAGTTATATTATTTCTTTACTCTATTATTGTGGTTATTAATTGGCACAGCATTGATTTTTTAAATTTTAGATTCAAGTGATTTTGAAAGAGTTAACAGGTATGGTACTTAATGCATATGTTTTTGTGCTTTCTGTAATAGTATTCAAGATAAATCTTAAAGCATTAAGTCAAACATTTAGTAAATAATTCTCTATAGTTAACTATTTCTGTGTCACACTGACCTTAGTATGAAGAAATTCATCATGTAAATGTTTATTCTGGCGTCGCAGCTCCACTGGGTTAACTCTGTAAGGAACTGGATCATGTCTTCTCTGCAGTGCAGCTGCTTGTGAATCACCCGCCTCTTTAGAAGGTAAATTCTCAGGAACCCGCTGCTGCTTCAGTTTATCTTCATCCGTGGGCCAATCTTGTGGGCCCTTCTTGTCCTTTTGTTGGAAAGTTGTCTTGGATTTTACAGGCTCCACAAGAGGCAGGGGTTTGACCATTCTAGGAGGAGGCAAATTTAAAAGCTCTTGAAGCTGTTCAGTTTGTTCTAAGGCACTGATGAGGGAAAAAATACAAGGGAGCCTGCTTTCAGCAAATTCTTTGGCCTGCTGCATCAAAAACTTGGTAATGTTTAAGCGTGTATAGGGAGGCAACTCTTCCAACTCAGATGAAAAAACCAAGAGTGGTGGTTCATGAGGGTAAAGGCTGCCATCTGGGAACCTTATCTCAATACTAAAAGGACATTTATGTTCTTCCAAAGCCTTGAGATTTGCATATATTGGATGAGTCAAATTTTGAGGCTTGTCAATGACAGGAATTTCATGAGAGTAGTGGCACCTGTCTCCAAACCTGCAGTTACCTTTGCGGTAAAATGGGCACACTTTTCTGTCTGTATTTTTATCTTCAGTTTTTTTCACACATGTTTGTAATGTCTGCTTTTGTTTTAATAAATTTGTCAATTCCTGTAACTCAAGATTCAACACCCAAACTTTACCCATAATCCTCTCTTCAAAGGCCTCATCGTAAATAGACTTTAATGCCATTTTTTCATCTTCTCTTGCTTCTAAGACTTCTCTGTACAGATCTGAGCCTGTGTCAGTAGCCTCTGCATCCTTAATGCTGAGTTTGATGTCAAAGAAATCATTAAGAAGATACTCCATGGCTGCACCAACATCCTCATCACATATCTGTAGAGCTTCTTCACAAAGTTCTAGACTAAAACCGCACCTTGATAAAAACAAAGTAAAAACTGGGGAATGATGTGATGATATAGATTGTGGAGACTAGATATCTGAGAAAGCACAAGTGGCAAGGTCTAAATGAGAGAATGATGTTTGTTGTCATGGCAGTACGATATGGGTGGGTGACTGTGAGATGCGAGTGTGGCAATAAAAGTGTCTGCGTGGTCTAGTATTGACATGTGTTGTTAATTTGAACAGGAGTTTGGAGAGTGAGTTAGTTGAAAAGTTGGAGCTGTAGAGAGAACAGAGTTGGAGCTGTATTGTAAAAGTATTTGTATCATAAATTTATTGAAACTGCTACAAGATTTAGACTTGTCCTTGCTGTTAGAGCACAACCACCAAACGCCTTTACCCATTAGAATTTGGTGGACTCAGGGTATCCTAAAAATCCCGGAAGAAAAAATCCCAGTCTTCACCAATATTCAAACTTAGAAGCTCTTGGTTCAGAAGCCAAGCACTTTACCCCTCAACCACCACATCCTTGACTACTTCCTGTGTTGTGTTGACTTACAAATAATTAAAGTTTGATTATGAATGAAACCCAATTTCTAATGATTTTGACTGTCAACTTTTATAAAATAGTTCCAATAAGTACAAGTATGTGCTTAGCTTTCAATTGACAATGCCATCTTATACAAGTACTAAGCAGTGCTATAAGTACTATGAGTACTGCAAATGATTTGTCTTCCCTTGGTTGTAAACTCTTCACCTTTGAAGTTTTTTTATTTTAAACATTGTTTCGGGCAGCACAGCTTGGACAACAGTTGTGTCTTGAGTTAAATGAAGCCACTCTTTTCTATTCAACAGCCTAGGATGTGTGGGTTGGTTGTAGTCGGTTGTCCAGTACTGGTCATCATCTCTCACATCCAGTTCATCATAATCATCCTCTTCCACATCTTCTTCATCCCTGAAATGATGATTTAAGTACAATGTAAAAAATATTTTAGAAATTTTAGGATTCAAGCATAATTCACATCAATCATAAGAAAGTCATAACTTAAATATCTGGCTATTTTCAGGTGCATTATATTTTAGCTGGACATACCCGGATGCTTCATCAATGTCTTCAGTACGAAGAGATTGCAGAGTTTTTCTAACTAGTTCTTGATTCTCTGAGCTCATAAACAATTGCTGCAACTC
The DNA here is from genome assembly GCA_036873155.1 of Biomphalaria sudanica. Classification (NCBI taxonomy): domain Eukaryota; kingdom Metazoa; phylum Mollusca; class Gastropoda; family Planorbidae; genus Biomphalaria; species Biomphalaria sudanica. The sequence goes on along the minus strand of JAZGLO010006728.1, from coordinate 4,550,059 downwards.
CAGGTGAACTTTTGGGGCAGAACCTCTGCCTCTTGTGCTTCTTGTGCCAGTGAATTTGTAGCTAGATATGGGAACCAAAATAAGTTCTTCTTGTATAGTAACAATATAACAAGGTGATGAGTTTTTAAAACAAGGTGATGAGTTTTTAAAACAAGGTGATGAGTTTTTAAAACAAGGTGATGAGTTTTTAAAACAATGTGATGAGTTTTTAAAACAAGGTGATGACTTTTTATAACAAGGTGATGAGTTTTTATAACAAGGTGATGAGTTTTTAAAACAAGGTGATGAGTTTTTATAACAAGGTGATGAGTTTTTAAAACAAGGTGATGAGTTTTTATAACAAGGTGATGAGTTTTTAAAACAAGGTGATGAGTTTTTATAACAAGGTGAAGAGTTTTTAAACCAAGGTGATAAGTTTTAGAACAAGTTGCTAAGTATTAGAACAAAGGTTAGGAATTTTTATAACTATGGAGCTCAATTTTATTTTTAAGCCATAGCTAGTCACTTACTTGGATGCTGAGTCCCTTCTATTATGACCATAAGAAGGGTCATTTACACAGGGACCATCAAGAGAGTCATCTAGATCCAAACCTCCTTTTCTTGATGATGACCACCCTCCACCCCCTCTTACTACTGGCTTTCCTCTCTCATTGCCTCGTCCTCTTCCTGTTTTAAAAAAAATTATTATCTAATTTTATAGTGAAAAAAAAAAATACACACTAAAACTGGTGTTATGTCCCTTTGGAAAGAAGATTATTACTTTCTAGCTTGAAGCTCCTGCAAAATGACAAAAGATGACAGAGAACAGGAACCATGATCATGTTGAAAGATATAAAGAGTAAGAAGTTATTTCACTAAATATGTCATTTAGATATATGATCATGTTGAAAGATATAAAGAGTAAGAAGTTATTTCACTGAATATGTTATTTAGATATGCACTTTTCTCTCTCAGGAAGATAGCACAATTTTAAATTGACAAAACAATAATTAAACTTTTGTATACAGCAACCATAAGTAGTCTGTTTCCCTTTACCCTCACCTACTGGTCATGCTTCACTGGTACAAAGACATCAACTAAATAAACTAATTTAAAAAGTATCTTTTATCACTCGAACACGGTCAGCTGAAGTGGTCAGCTCCTCTCCATTAAGGCTAGAACAGAAAGATTTTAAAACTCCTTTCTCCCACTTTCTATATTGATATTGTTAGAGTGGCAGACATAAATGAGCTTTTCATAGAAACTTTACACAACCTAAGTTTAGATCAAATCATTAAAAAGCCAACTAGATTAAACAACACATTAGATCTCTTCTTAACCAACAGACCTGGATTAGAAGTTGATTATGATATTATCCCTGGTCTATCAGACCATGAGATCATAAAAATACACAGTCAGATAAAAGCAGTAAAAGAAAAATCTTACTCTGGAATAAATGTAACCTAACACAACTGCACCAAGCTGCATTAAACTTTCAACAAACATTCTTATTAGAAAAAGACATTAACCAACCAGTCGATGACCTCTGGAATTTCATTAAAAACCATCTTAAAAGCATTATAGAAAATCATATACCAACTAAATACACATCAAACAAAATAAATAAATGCTGGTTTAATAATAGACTAAAGAAGCTTTGTAAACAGAAGGAAAACCTATATAGAAAATTTAAAGAAACCAAGGCAGAAAGAGTTTACAAAAATTATATAAAAATTAAACACCTAACCCAAAAAGTAAGCAGACAGCTGCAGAGTGAATACATAAACAATGTAATATCTAAAGATAACAACAAAAACCTATGGTCATTCATTAAGTCTAAGAAAATGGAAACAACAGGCATAGCGCAATTAAAAGATGAACATAACATAATACATAATGATAATGAAACTAAAGCAAACATCCTAAACAAATACTTTGCATCAGCATTCTCAGCCCAGGAGACAAAGACATATTTCTTAATTTGAACCAAGTAGACAACATAGAAGATTTAGTAGTACAAGAAAATGGAATTCAAAAACTTATCCAACACCAAACCAAATAAAGCATCTGGACCTGATGGTATTCCAGCTAGATTACTCAAAGAACTAAGCAATGAGCTAGCCCCAGTGTTCAAAATACTCTTTCAGGCATTGCTTAACCAGGGCAGAGTACCAAAGGAGAAAAATCTGATCCAGGAAACTACAGACCAGTATCACTTACCAGCATCACATGTAAAATCCTAGAACACATAATATGTAGCAACATCATAAACCACTTAGACAAACATAATGTTCTCACCCCATACCAACATGGCTTTAGGAAATATAGATCATGTGAAACACAACTAATAGGACTAATTGATGATTTTTCAAAAGGTTTAGATAATAGTGAACAAATAGATGCTATCTAACTAGATTTTTCCAAGGCTTTTGACAAAGTTCACCACCATAGTTTGCTTAAAAAATTAAAATATTTCAGCATTAATGGTCCATTGCATCAGTGGATTAAAGATTTTCTGATAGGGAGAGAACAAACTGTGTTACGTATCTAGGCGTTGTTGTTTTTTCTTTCTTTGACCTGTTGCGGTCAAGAGACGGGTAGGTTGTCTGCCCCTTGTGTAATAAGTTTTTTTTTATTTTATTCGTCAAGCCACACAGACAGTGACCGGTCCTTGACCTGTGTGTGTACCTCTGGTTGAAAGGAGGGTGTTTTTTTTTTCTGTCTCTTTGAAGAGCGTTCTAGATCTGGGTGTTTATGACTTTCTATTCTAGAATTTACGAGATATCGACGCGCGGTAGATTATATAAGACCGCTCGCGTAACGTTGACAGACAGACATACGGAGACAGCCGTGGGACAGAATAGCGGAGACATTGCGTTACCCGTGCGTGGTATACCACTTAATCGTGTAAGTTAATTTTTTTTTTAAGGCCTTGCTTGCTTGTATTTGTAATTACATTTTCAAACTCTTGTATTGTAATATTTTTACATGCCATTTTTGTAAAAGGGTTTTGGTCAACACATCAAGTCTGTATTGAGTAAATGTTTATTCTTCTTTCTTGTAACTTTATATTTGATTAAACATTAAGTTGATAGTTTACCTTCCGATTTCTTGTGTCATTTTTTTTTTGTTATTCATTGTTAGTCTTTGATTAAATTCAGACTTAAGATAAGTGACACAACTCCTTTTCTATTGTCACGTTCCCCTAGGCAAGCCATTTAAAAGTAGAATTCAATTCGTAATACGTGACAACTGTAATAATAAATGGCTCTAAATCAACACCAATAACAGTAAACTCAGGTTCACTTACCAGCATCACATGTAAAATCCTAGAACACATAATATGTAGCAACATCATAAACCACTTAGACAAACATAATGTTCTCACCCCATACCAACATGGCTTTAGGAAATATAGATCATGTGAAACACAACTAATAGGACTCAAGGAACAGTCTTGGGTCCACTACTGTTTTTAATTTACATAAATGATTTACCAAATTGCATTAGTTCAGGAACAAAAGTCAGATTATTTGCAGATGATTGCATGATATATAGAACAATAAAAACAACACAAAACACAGATATTTTACAAAGAGAATTAGATGAATTACAGAAATGGGAATCAAATTGGAGCATGTCTTTCCACCCAGAAAAATGTCAGTTGTTAAGAGAAACAAAAAAAACTAAAACAAATTAATTCCACTTATCTTATTCATGGCAAACCAGTAACACAGACTAAAAACGCAAAATACCTAGGTGTTATAATAAATGAAAAACTGTCATGGAATCCCCATATTGATGAAACTATAAAAAAATCAATCAAAGCATTACGGTTTATAAAAGAAATTTCTATAAATCAAATAAGAACATAAAACTAAAATGTTATTTAACCTTGGTTAGGCCAATAATAGAATATGCATCCACCGTTTGGGACCCCTCAACTCAAGAAAACATTAAGAAACTGGAACAAACACAAAATAGAGCAGTGAGATTCATAACAAACAAATATTCACATTTGACTAGAGTAACACCATTAGTAAAATCACTAAATTTAGAAAGCCTTCGGGACAGAAGACTCAAAAGTAAAGTAGCAATTATACATAAAACACTGAACCATAATCTTCAAATACAAAAACAAAACTTAATAAAATACTCTGAAAGACAAAAATAAAGGCACATTCCTCGTCCCATATGCTAGGACAAATTTGTACAAATACTCCTTCTTCCCTAGTGCTATTAGAGCATGGAATGGGTTGCCTGAGCTAGCCAGAAAAACCAGTGACTTGGCAGATTTTAAGTCATTGGTTAATATGCATGACTAAATGCATGACGCGTAGGATGCAATCATCTTCTTTTTTGAAGTAACGTCTGTATTATATAAGAAGAAGGCAGTGCTGAGGTGGACAAACTTGTCAAACTGAATTTCCATTTGTTTGGATCAGTAAAAATATCTTATCTTATACCAATATGTTCCAGGACAAACTGGATTAGTTCTAAAAATTCTAAAATGCAGTAAAATCCAAATGGATAAGCATGTCTATATGTATGTTGGTGTTTAATGTGTAATGTGTTTTTTGATAGTAGTTAGCAAGTCTGATCTAACAAACACAAAAACTCTTTTGTTCCCCTGGCAATCAAATCATTAAATTGAAACTATCTGATATAAACTTTTCGCATGTAAATCATGAGTGAGTCTGGTGTGAATGTATATTTTGGTTTTCTATAATTCTAATGTTTTGTTTGGTGTAATGCACAAATTGTAAGAAAAATTTTACTAATGGATAATAAAGATTTTAACTATTATTATTATTGTAACCCTGTCTCTAATCTCTTCATATGTGATGCGGTCTTTGAATGTGATACCTAGCATTCTTCTGTAGCATCTCACTTCCATTGCTAGGATCCTCCTCTCTAGCTTTGCAGTCAGGATCCAAGACTCGCAAGCATATAAAAATGTGGCCATGACCAGGAAGCGCATCAGTCTGATTTTGGTGTTGAGGGCTATGCCTTTGTCTTTCCATATTATTTTGAGTTTTGCAACTGCTGCTGTGGACTGCGCAATTCAGGTTTGGTTCCCTTGTAATATGCGATAACTTCAAGGTATTTAAAACTACAGACACTTGTCAGCTTTTCCCTTCCAATATTGATGACCCTTTTAAAGCCTTATTGGCCATATTTTGAGTTTTTTGGGGCATTTATTTACATAACATGTATGCTACGGAAGTCTTGTCTATGCACATCACTAAGTCAGTTCTTGTTCTATCCCAGCTAGGTCATCTATGTCATCCATGAAGTTCAAGTTGGTATTTCTTCTTCCTTCAATGCTTACATAGCTCTAAAATTAAGAATGTGCCCTTGATCAGGGAGCAGATCAGTCTGATTTTGGTGTTAAGGGCTATGTCTTTGTCTTTATTAAGTTACTGAAGTTTAAAAGATTGTTAACTAAGCATTAATTTAAAAAACTCTATATAACATACCTCTTCCCCCCCTGCCACCCCTTCGGTTTGGTCTGCCTCTTCTTTTCTTGTCCATAGTTCAGCAACAACTAGCTATTTACATAACCTGTATATTAAAAATAAGTTAAAGTATATTAGAATATACACATATGTATACAGTAAGATAGTAAGCTGCTAATTCACCATTATGTCTTAACAAGTTTAGACTTCATGTTAGGCTAGACAATGAATGTTACCAAATCTGCTCTAGTTAATTGTGATCTATAGGGCAGATGATGTAAAGGTCATCTGTTTCTGCGGCCCATGGTTAACAAGGGTGTCATGAGGCCAGCACAATGACCAACCATCTTTCCCCAACTAAGCCTTCACCAGGATTCAAACCCAGGACCTCGATTAGGAAACCAAGCGCTTTACCGCTCAGCTACCGCATCTCCTCAATAAATTGAACATCTTTAAAATTCAGTAATAACCATTTGAACACTTATCACAAGAAAACTCTATTGGCTCTCACCTCCCTCTTTCATAATTGTCCATGTCCTGTTCGTATTCTTTGTTACACACATCTATAGTCATACTGAACTATCTCTAGTCATCAATTCATTACATAAATTGTTAATTCAGACTTAAGTAAATCAAAGTCTAATCAGTAGTCTACTTACTACTGTTTTGTGTTCTAAATTGTGTTGATTCGAGTCACTCGTTAGAAGGCTTATGAAGTTGAAGTAACACATGCTTATTTATGTTTAGGAGGAATATTCGTGAATATGTGTTAATGTTTCTACCTCAGTTAATGAGACTTGTTTCCATGAATAAATGGCCTTGTGAATATACCTTTGCATTAGAGAATCAGTTATCAAACTGCAGAGGAAATCAGTAATTTTACTTCAACTCTTAGCAGAGAATTCCAGCAAAGGATTAGACATTTTTGTTATTCTTCTCCTCCATATCTTTCTCTTTCCCTAACTGCATTAAATGGTGATTAGTGAAAGACTTCATAGTGGGGAAATCTTGAGGTTTCGCAACTATAATAACCAAATTATAATATATTCTATTATACTTAAATATAATGCACTATTGACTGGACTCACTATCTTTGAGTCAATTTTGGTAACAGTGCATCTAGATCTATAGATAACTGTATACAATACCAACCCATTATAACAGGATATATTTGTTTTATTAATTTGTGAATAAGCTCAGCATCTCATTATAGATCCACCCGAGTATGTTTCTTACTAATGCAATTTCTACAGGACTATATATATAATATAAATATAAAATATAAACCTTATGTTGTTTAGTTACTTAGAATCAGTGCTTTTTTTGTGACCATACGCACTGGTACAGCGTACCGGCCCCTTTTTCAATGTGAGGACTAAATTAATACTTTTCTTGTAGCTTAACGTTTATTATTAATTTATTAGTAGTTAAAAGCTAGGCAATCCATCACTGAGTACCAGCACCTATTTTTACAAAAAAAGCACCGCTTAGTATGACACAGTAAAGTCTGTTAAAAGTTAAATACTTTTAGGAAAGGTAAAAGAATGCCAACCATGTTTACAGTACTTGGATCAATAGTTGAAGATAATTTACTTCCTAGTCCAAACCTCCCCCAGAACGACAGTGGATGTGCGTGGGCAGGGTTTGAACCCAGAACCATCGATAACATCAATACGTTCAGGGAAAAAAACGCACAACCAGGCAGCCAGTATTTGCCCATATTGGGCCATATAGTATATATATATATAGAGAGAGAAGATCTAGAATCTAGCCGTTACTCATATTATTTTGTATGACAAACTGACCAATGGCAATGCTACGCACTGATACACAACTTATTTGTCAGTATTTTTACTGTCAGCATTGTTTAAAAGTGAAATTGATCAAAGTGAAGAGTGAAGTGAAACTGTAAACAATAAAACATTACTATAAATTACTATTACTCATTACTAATGATTACTTAAGTTTACGACATGGATCTAGATATAGATGACAATTGACATTAGATTTAATAGATCTAGTATCATAATTTTAACTTATTTTAAGTTTAGTGAATTTAGTGGATCTACAACTTACAAGTTAGTAACAAGTTTATTAAGTATTTAAGTTACATCTGATTGATTTGTTATACTTATATATCCATAAGCCACACACAGTATTAGATCTAGCTAGAATCAATATAAATTCTAGATCTATACATTACATTTAAATTTATGATTTAGAGTCTAGACTCTGATCATCTAATTTTCTAATCAATCTTTAATATAATAATCTAGTCACCTATACTCTAGAACTAGAGCTATAGATTAGATCTAGTCTAATATAGATCTAGTTAAATTGCGAAAAGAAATTAATTTCAAAAGATACGAAAGAAAGAAAAAAAAATACAGCTTACGTTTCGCACTTTTTATTACCTTTTCATGACATTGTTATTGTATCAATGAAAGATTAACCTCTGACTACAATCCAGATATAGATATAGATCTAGATTAGATCTATATTAGTATATAGATCGAGATATAGATATCTAGATCTATCTAAATCTACAGTAACTACACGTAGATCTATAGTTCTAGAAACTACATTAATACACCGTTACACAGGTCTACTGACAAATTCTAGATCGACTTAGTCAGACTTAGACTAGAGTACTTAGACTGTCTTAGAAGTTTAAGTTAGACTTAGCCTGACTTAGGACACTTATTATGACGACTTATGTCTTAGTCTTAGTAGTTAGGTACTTAATAGACAAGACATTGTATGCTATGATTAGTGTGATGCTTTATTACTTTATAATTATAAAATACTTAAAATTTAAAATGCTTATATTAGTTTAAATTTAAAAGATTAGATTTGATTAGAATTACAATTAGATCTGTCAACATCATAAATGATCATTGATTTGAATGATATCAGTGAATATCACATCTAGATCTATATTAGAATATATATATATAATATATTAGTATATATGTGATTGTGATGTCCAAAACTGGCTGTTTGAAATAAATTTAGGTAAGAAAATCTTAATTCAATTCAAACACCCTCTATTAAATTTTTTTTGTATGGAATCAAACAACTTGGACTTGGCTTATGAATCAAATAAATCAGTTCCGAAAACAGAATAAATATTGCCGGGCTCATTAGCATCTAAAAATAGACTTAGCCAACCAAAAAATATAGTGATAGTCTTAACCCTAGGAAGAGGTAAAGTCATCCGGGTAACATAGATATCTAGGAAAAAACAACAACCTGACTTACAAATTTGAAATTCTTTTTTCTTACATAAAAAGACAGCTAAATGGAAGGAAACTTGGGTAGGGGTGCACCGGATAGTCCCTCCAGCTCCGGCTTCTGGCGAATATCCGGCATTTTTTACTATCCGGTGCTATCCGGCTCCGGTCGGATATCACTACCGGATAGTAAAAAATACACCTATTTAATATGCATAAAGTGGACCTCGTTCCATTACTGTCTGTTATAGAATGTATTAATGTTTATACGAAAACAAAATAATGTGCTTAAAAATAGAGCCATTATAAATATGCACCAAACATCGTTTATTATAAAGACAAGGCATGTTAATAACTTAATATAAATAGAGATGAAACTTTACATCATAAATGCGCTTTACATACAGAGATGCAATGGCTGGCACTTTTTTCAATTTGTCTTGACCTTTGAGTAAGTTAGTAAACATGTTAAAATGTTACATTCCTTGACTACGTCATGCTGACCAGACGTCTGTCTAGCTGTGCGGGTATATCTCCAGAGGTAGAGATGAACAACTCCCACCCTCTTTTATTTGTTTGGTCCATCACATTGAGTTTTTTTATAGGCAGGTAACAAGTTAAATACGATGGTCGTAGGTTTAATGTCAGCGTAAAGACACTCTCTAGTGGTCACACCTTTCGAGGGAACTGAGTTTGTTTACTTAGTAGTTAATCTTTATTGGGGGGGGGGGGGATGGACTACAAGAGCCAGACCTCTAAGGTAACCAGGTATATTTCTAGATGAACAACTCCCTCCCCCTTTTATTTGTTTAGCCCATCACATTGAGCTCATTGATTGACAGGTGACCCCAAGTCAGATACGATGGACGTAAGCACTCTCTAGAGGTCACACGAGGGAACTAGGTTTGTTATTGGGGTGGGGGGAACTAGACTTTACATTATAAATTCGTATTACATACGTAGCAGCGATGTCTGGCACACTGGCTTGTCTTGACCTTTGAGTGGTCTAGTAAACATGTCATATTCCTTAACTACGTCACGCCGATAATCTGTCTAGATGTGCGGGTAGATCTCCAGAGGTAGAGATGAGCTACCCCCACCTCCTTTTGTTTGTTTAGTCCATAACATTGAGTTCACAGATAGGCAGCTGACCACATTAAGCCAGATTTCAACTTGTTGACACTGTCTAGAGGTCACATCTTATGAGGGAACTGAGTTTGTTTACTTATATAATATAATAATAATTATAATTAATAAGTAAAATTTTTATTAGGGGCGGGACTACAAGCCAAATCTCTATAAGGTTAATTTGGCATGAGTTTGTTTATTATGAGATAGGTTGTCAATCAAGGGTCTGGACCACAAACCACACCTTTTATACTATTGGACGGGTAATAAGTTTGTTTACTTTGAGTTAAGTCTCAATTACGAATTAGGACTACAAGCCAAACATACACTGACGGGTATCTTTAAAGGGAGGGCTCAAGAGACTCAACACCCCCAACTTCTTATTTGTTTAATCCATGACAATGTATTGATAGAGAATATAGACATTGACCATTCTTAAGCCAGAATGGATTAACGCAAATTGTTAAGACATATTGACACTGTCTAGAGGTCACTAGATGATGACACTAAGTTTGTTTACTTAGAGAGAAATGTCAATTAGAGCGCTGAACTACAGGACACACCCCTACAAGTATTTTGTTACACAAGCCACGGGTATAAAAGTGGCTTGCAAGGGCATTTAGTAAATTGAAAAGTAATAATAATGGCTGATAAAAAGTCATCACTTATATGGCGTTACTTTAATGTCAAAACACGAGCCTAATGACAAGTTGATGGTGTAAAATACATGAACACAAGCATCTACCCACTATACAACTTAGATTGTACTTAAGAGAGATTTACGCTATAAAACTAAGATTGAACTTTACCTTTGAAAGATTTACATTAGTTACATATAAGTTTATATATTCTGCATGAGTTATCCCACATTCTACTTTACAATTAGCGGCCTCATACATACGCATACACCATCTCATGTTACAAAGATTAGTTTATGATAAGCATATCTGTAAAACAAAATGCTGTTGATTTTAATTTATCAATCAGTGATAGTGTTAAAAGTAAGAAAGTAATAACAAAATAATATGAATATAGGTATGTTATATAGAAGATTTGCAAAAACTTCAGTAAAACGAGCTGTTGAGTCATGTAGGTCTCCGGCTCCGGCCGAATATCTAATTTCACTATCCGGTTATATCCGGCTCCGGCCGGATGTCAAAATGTACTATCCGGTGCACCCCTAAAACATTGGAAAATGTACAAGCACTTTATACAGCACGCTCCGCTAGTTTCATATTAAATATCAAACTAAAGATTTAATGACCACAAAAACAGCGAGTGTTCGAATTCATGTAATGTCCGGATTAAATAAACTACTCTAGAACTTCGGTTAACTTTTAGATCTAGAATTAAATTCAAATTAGATCTAGATCTATATAATATAAGATCTAGATTAGATCTATTGTTTCTTATTTTAATTTAGAATAGATCTAGAATCTAGAGTCATTCCCTCTAGAGATTCTATAATGTGATGCCCATTGTATGTCTAAATATTAAAAATGTTTTTAAATTAAATTAAATTTAAATTAAATTAAATTTAAATAAAAAATTGTAATAAAATTGTATTATTTAATTTATTAAGAATTAAAAATTGATCTAGATTCTTGAGTTTCTTTCTAGACTTGCTTTTTTTTTTTAAAAACTAGATCTAATTTATTAAATACTGGTATATTTAGAAACTAGAATAATCTAGATATCTATGATCCTATTTGACTAAATTTTAAAAATTGTTGGTTCCTGATTGTTTCTAAGTAGAGTTGACTCCCAATGTCTTTCTCATGTCTGCTTCAAGGCAGCAGAGGTTTGAATTTAGAGTTTTTCTTCTCCTAGTTGGGTAGCCAGCTGATTAAGATAGCTTGGATTTTTTATGGCTATGTCATATATACATTTCAAAAAGTAAAGTTCCCCTTTCAGACCTTGTGGTCTATAGGGCAGTCGATGTAAAGGTCATCTGTGTCTGTGGCCTACGGTTAACAATGGTGTCATGTGGCCTGCACAACGACCAACCGCCTTTACTTTCCCCAACTAATGTCAGGTACCCATTAGAGCTGGGTGGACTCAGAGGCGCTCAAAGATCCTGAAATTAAAAAAATCCCAGAATTCGAACCCGGAACCCCGGGTTCGCAAGCCAAAGCTTTATCGCACAGCCACAGCGCTTCCATATAGACATTAAAATTATTGTTTTTGTCTTCATTTTGGTTTGGTTTATTCACCATTTGAATTATTTATTATCTTAGTTCTGTTTTATAAGCTAGTAACTGAGAACAAAATTTTATTTTTATTGATAAATATTTTTTTCAGATCTTTTGTTTTGCTTACCACCTCATTAAAAATGACAATGGTCCATCATTGGTGATGAAATAAAAACATGGCAATGAGGCATAGCAATGTTCAGAAACAAGTGTTAAGTTTATATAAGCAATTCTTAAAAGTAACAAAAGACAAACCTAGCTTCCAAGATTATGTCAGACAAGAGTTTCGTCAGAATGCTGAACTTTTAAAAAGTGATGTGATCAAAATCGATTACTTGCTCCGCCGTGGATGGAGACAATTGGAAGTGTTGAAATCATCTGCTGTAAAAAGTGCAGGTGTATTTGTGAAAGACATTCCATCTGATCAACTGACTGTGTCGGATGACAAGAAACCAAATTCTTCATAGTTTTGAGAAATTTAAAACAAACTATAGAAAGTAATTTAACTAATTTTTCCCTTCTAATGAAATAGTCTGAAAATGGGCATTATAAGATTTTATCAAAAATTGTTTATTTCTACTTCCAAGTTTAATGGAACATTTTCTGTCCTTAAACATTTTCATTTTCATCATGTAAACTGGTATTCGTCATCGTGTGCACTCATTTCACATATTCCTAAAACATCTTTGTTGCAAGGCAAGACCTTTCATGACTCTTGTGTGAAATCACTCATCTGTAAACCCAAGAAGAGGTTACTATGTACTGTGAAGCCTCAGGGTGTAAGTGAAGCTGCACATATAGATGTTACACTGCCAAAAGATTCAATCAGTATTGGCAACACATTGAAAGAAACGTCATCATCAAAAGACAAAGACTTTCAAAAGGAGCTGTATAACAAAATTGTAGATTCTTTTCCTGAAGGCATTCAGATGGCTTTTGCTTATGGTTCAGGGGTGATAAAGCAGCAGAACAGTGCAGACATTAGCAAAAATATGTTAGATTTCATCTTTGTAGTAGACAAGCCAATGAAATGGCATCGCTTGAATTTAGAGAGACACCCCAACCATTATTCATTTCTTCGCAGACTAGGACCTCAGACAATAACCAGAATTCAGGAGAGGTAATTACAATAAATTATTAGTCTATGATAGATAGAAACTTCTTTGATATTTAAAAAAAAATGTTTTCAATAAGAATTTACTTGTTAATAATAAAAAAAATTACTAAATTTATCTATGCATAAGAAATTATATTATAATATTGATAATGATTGAAATAAGAGTGAAACTTTATTTATAAAGCGTGTTTTTTTTACTTCATCATTTAATTTCAGATATGGAGCTGGTGTTTATTTCAACACACTAGTTCCCATGCATGGTCGACTGATTAAATATGGTGTAATAAGCACAGCCCGTCTTATAACAGATCTTTTAGACTGGGAGTCTCTGTATGTCAGCGGCAGACTTCACAAACCTGTCACTTTGATTGTTGTACCAACCAATGAACAACTGCTAACAGCCATGAAAGTATAGCAAATATTTTGTTCTTTTTTTAAACAGGTTTTTTTTAAAAAAGGGAACAAATAGGGAAAAAAAAAATCTAACTTTAAATCAGAATGATTGTTTGAAAGTTGTGCATCTTGTTAGGTTAAAAGGCCCAAGTAAAAATAATATAAAAAGTAATTTTTTTTAGAGATTGTATTAATACTCTATCATGATCAATACAAGTTGTAATATTTTGAAAAGAGATGCATTCTTTTCACTACAGTTGAACAAAAAATGTAACCAATTTGGATACCTTCTATGCTAAGTAAAAATAACACCTAGTACTTTGTTTAAATTTAGAGAAAATGTGAAATGAAATATGAATAGTGCTAAGATTATGAAAGAGGACATTTTATATTTAGGTTAATTTGAATAGTGCTGTCCATGCTGCCTTACTCATGTTGCCAGATATGTTTACTGAGGAGCAGCTATACTTGACCATTGCCAGTTTGTCTTATGCTGGGGATTTCAGAATGGGTATAGCAGAAGATAAAAACAAGGTAACTAACTTTTAATTAAGATTTTCTAAGATGTTCATGAGATGTTAGTGACTTTATATAGATTTATCAAGTTGTCATCAATTGAAGGCGAGTTGCTGTAATCTAAAGCCCTATGCCTTATCCTAAAGCCTAATTTGTGGCAAGCGTGGTCGAGAGGCTAAGTACACTTGATCTTAGCTTGGCTACCTATGAAAGAGGCTTGGGGATCGACACTCAACTCGTGCCGAGTTGAGTTTACTGAGCGCCTAAAGGTAGGACGGAAAACCTTCTCCCAGATACCTCCTCCCCCCACTGGTCCACAAATGAGATTGGACCATGGCGTTCTGAGCATGCTATAAGCATGAAAGTAGCGCTATATAAAAGCTATAATTATTATTATTAATATTTTTAAAAACCTATAGCTAACAAAACTTTACATGGTTAATTTGCAACAAAAAAGGAGCTTGACTGTACAAGTGGTAGATATGATAACTGATGTCAACTCAGAATGGAAAATTTCCTGGGGGTGGGGGGAAAAAGTAATTAAGCTGGACTCACAATTTCTTTCTAAGAGTTTGGTGTACATGTTGATGAACCTCACTTTCCTTATGGACCATTGAATATTGCAAGTTTCTTTCTTAAAATATTTAAGAAGTTATTGGCAGTGACATTATAGTAAACAATTAGTCTAAACCAAAACACTTAAGTAGGGGCTATTTCTTTCTTCTAGATAAACAACATTGTTAAGCCTAGCATTTCACTGTTTCGTAAAATGTATGGCCCATTATTGATGGAAGAGGAGCATGTCACCTGGTGGCAGGCAGAAGGTCAGCTAGAGCAAGCCTTGACCTTCCATTCCCGGCATCATCATTTAAAATGTTTGCCTGGTCAAGTTTTGTATGGTCTATTGATACACAAATTTCAGGTGAGGATAGAAAGTATGGAAATAGAAGATAGTAGTGCCTCCTATTTGGACAGTGAATTTAAGCAGTCTTGTGTTTTCACAATAGGTTGTTAAGGCAATGTACTGTAAATATATGAACTAATAAGTTTTTCTGCTTACTAAATGTGTTAAAATGGAAGATACTTAGTTGCTTTATAAAGGTCATAGTGAAATCATTTTTCAGTGCACTCAGATAGAACAAAACTAGTAGCTGCTTTTTGTACTACAGAAACAGATAATAATTTTTTATTTTTTTATTTAACCAAACACATGTAATACAGCATAGGCTTGTTGTCCAAAAAGGATAAACCATTTAGATAATCAGTAGACCTTACCTTTTTGAGACTATGCGTGATTATTGTCATAGGTTAACTTCTGTTGATTGATACCAGGACCACCACCACTATTGGTACATGCAAAGTCTGGACCATGTATGAGACTGGGTAAACAATGCAAGTAGCAGCTGAGATGAAAAGGTTCAACCTCATTATCTTAGGAATCATCAAGTTAAGAGGGTCTGGTTCTGGACAGAAAAGACTGTCTTCAAATGAGCTACTTTTATTGTCAAAAAGAGCCGGAGGCTACATACACTCAGGGAGTAGCTCTGATGCTAAGTGGTGCTCAAAGAGCACATATGGGATGGTAAGCGCATGGAATACCAGAGATACTGCCAGCTGCAAGAGATCTGCCTAAAGAAGAAATCTGCAGTGCAAAAAGCATTTGAAGATTGCAAATCTGCAGGACCTGACAGCATCCTAGTTGAAGCGCTAAGGACAGACATTGATACCAGTGTGAAGTGCCATCAGAGAGGAAGGAGAGTTACCTTAGTTCTTGCTCCAACTATCGAGAGATAACGCTGCTGTCCATTCCAGGAAGAGAAGTGTTTAGCTCCATTCTGCTGAACCAAATGAAAGATGTTGTAGATCCGCATCTCTGTGACTAACAAGCCAGCTTTCGAAAGGAGAGATCATGCACCATTTTGGAACTGTTCATGGGATGGAACTCCCCTCTTTATGTCAATTTTAAGCACCACCACCAAGATCAGGCTCTTAAATATCATTGTTAAGCCAATACTGCTTTATGTAGCACAGACTTGGTGAACCACCATCACCACCATGAAAAAATCCAGGTGTTCATCAATACCTGCCTGAGGAAGATTCTTATGATCCGCCAGTCAGACAGGATCTCGAATGAGGAACTACTGCCAAGAACAAATCAGCATCCCATTGAAGTAAATATCCTTCAGAGACGCTGGAGATGGATTGGTCACACCCTTCGCAACCCTTATCCAACAAAATAAGGCAAGCCCTCACCTGGAAACCCTAAGGAAAAAGGAAGAGGGACAGCCCAGGAATATAAGGCACTGCAGGTGCCAAACAGATGGGTAAGTCATGGGGACAGTTGGAGAGGCGCCCAGAACCGAGATGCCTGGAGGAAGCTGGTTGGTAGCCTATTGTTAGTTTTTCAATTTTTAGTGAATGACCTAGTTCTCTTCTTGTTTGTTGGGGTGCAACTGTGGGTGATTATTGCCACATATGATTTTTACTGAGTTTATATCAAGCCACCCTGTCTATCTGGTAAAAATCTTGAGCACGTTATTTCTCGGATCAATTTGTTAATGAAAATACATGAATCAATCAAATAATTAACCAATTAGTTAATCAATTAGAGGTATTGTACACGGGAAATGTACTAAATCAGCAATCATATGATTTCACATTTTGACTTTCTTCTTATCTCAAAGTTTTTCTGGGGGCTTTTGGTCCCTTTTGTCATATCAGAGTTGTCATTAAACTTTTTAAATTACAAAATGTTTTAAAACAACTAAGTGATTCTTCACAAACTATTCTCCTGTAGATCGGAGTGTTTCCAGATTTAGAGGATATTATCAAAAGACATGCATATGACTCTGAGTGTGGTAAACATGTAGCCAACAGCATCAAACAAATTGTGAAAAAGTCCAGTGTCATGCAGACAATGAAAGGCATCTTGACTGCTGGCTTTACTAAATCTCTGAGATATGCTGCTAACAAAGTTATGAAGAAAATAAAAAGTATTTAACTGTAGCTGTTGTGTATGAATTCCTTGTACTGGTTGTAGTTCTAAACTGTTACATTTATCCATTGTCAATGAGAACTGAAAGTGTTATGTCTTTCTAGGGTAACTTTTAGTTTAGAAAAGAGGCTAAGTAGGTCTACTATTAGCACTAGTCAGAAGGGTGGTTGGAGGGGCTGGATCATCCCTGGTAGAGAAAAAAAAACTTTGAAAAATTTCAGATCACACTTGTAGATCCAAGAACTGAAAGTGTTAAGTTATCTTACTCTGGAATAAATGCAACCTAACACAACTACACCAAGCTGCATTAAACTTTCAACAAACATTCTTATCTGAAAAAGACATTAACCAACCAGTTGATGACCTCTAGAATTTCATTAAAAACTATCTTAAAAACATTATAGAAAATAAAATCATATACCAACTAAATACACATCAAACAAAATAAATAAATGCTGGTTTAATAATAGATTAAAGAAGCTTTGTAAACAGAAGGAAAACCTATATAGAAAATTTAAAGAAACTAAGGCAGAAAGAGTTTATAAAAAAATATATAAAAATTAAACATCTAACCCAAAAAGTAAGCAGACAGCTGCAGAGTGAATACATAAACAAAATATATATAATATAATATATATAAACATAATATCTAAAGATAACAAAAAAAACCTATGGCCATACATTAAGTCTAAGAAAATGGAAACAACGGGCAGAGCGCCATTAAAAGGAGAAGATAACTTAACACATAATGATAATGAAACTAAAGCTAACATACTAAATAAATACTTTGCATCAGCATTCTCAGCCACAGGAGACAAAGACATATTACTTAATTTGAACCAAGTAGACAACATAGGAGATATAGAAGTACAAGAAAAGGGAATCCAAGAACTATTAGCCAACATCAAACCGAATAAAGCTTCTGGACCTAATGGTATTCCAGCTAGATTACTCAAAGAACTAAGCAATGAGCTAGCTCCAGTGTTCAAAATACTTTTTCAGGCATCTCTTAACCAGGGCAGATTTTTTTCTGACCCAGGAAACTACAGACAAGTATCACTTACCAGCATCACATGTAAAATCCTAGAACACATAATATGTAGCAACATCATAAACCACTTAGACAAACATAATGTCCTTACTCCATACCAACATGGCTTTAGGAAATATAGATCATGTGAA
The DNA here is from genome assembly GCA_036873155.1 of Biomphalaria sudanica. Classification (NCBI taxonomy): domain Eukaryota; kingdom Metazoa; phylum Mollusca; class Gastropoda; family Planorbidae; genus Biomphalaria; species Biomphalaria sudanica. Next base: position 4,531,865 of record JAZGLO010006728.1, on the reverse strand, counting down.
ACACAACTAATAGGACTAACTGATGATTTTTCAAAAGGTTTAGATGATAGTGAGCAAATAGATGCTATCTTACTAGATTTTTCCAAGGCTTTTGACAAAGTTCACCACCATAGTCTCCTTTAAAAATTTATATATTTTGACATTGATGGTCCATTGCATCAGTGGATTAAAAATTTTCTGATAGAGAGAGAACAAACTGTAATAATAAATGGCTCTAAATCAGCACCAATAACAGTAACAGTAAACTCAGGTGTACCTCAAGGAACAGTCCACTACTATTTTTAATTTACATATATGATTTATCAAATTGCATTAGTTCAGGAACAAAAGTCAGATTATTTGCAGATGATTGCATAATATATAGAACAATAAAAATAACACAAGATACAGGAATTTTACAAAGAGAATTAGATGAATTACAGAAATGGGAATCAAATTGGAGCATGTCTTTTCACCAAGAAAAATGTCAGTTATAAAGAGTAACAAAAAAACTAAAACAAATTAATTCCACTTATCTTATTCATGGCAAACCAGTAACAAAGACTAAAAACACAAAATACCTAGGTGTTATAATAAATGAAAAACTGTCATGGAATCCCCATATTGATGAAACTATCAAAAAATCAATCAAAGCATTAGGGTTTACTAAAAGAAATTTCTTTAAATCAAATAAGAACATAAAACTAAAATGTTATTTAACCTTGGTTAGGCCAATAATAGAATATGCATTCTCTGTTTGGGACCCCCCCAACTCAAGAAAACATTAAGAAACTGGAACAGATACAAAATAGAGCAGTGAGATTCATAACAAACGTATATTCACATTTGACTCGAGTAACACCTTTAGTAAAATCACTAAATTTAGAAAGCCTTCAGGATAGAAGACTTAAAAGTAAAGTGGCAGTTATACATCAACACTGAACCATAATCTTCAAATACAAAAACAAAACTTAATAAAATACTTAGAAAACACAAAGATAAAGGCACATTCATCGTCCCATATGCTAGGAAAATTTTTACAAATGCTCCTTCTTCCCTAGTGCTATTAGAGCATGGAATGGGTTGCCTGAGCTAGCCAGGAAAACCAGTGACTTGGTAGAATTTAGGTCATTGGTTAGTATGCATGACTAAATGCCTGACACTTAGGACGTAATCATCTTCTTTTTTGAAGTAATGTCTGTATTATAAAAGATAAGATAAGATAGTCAAGGAAAACTCAAATGTCAATTGTTTAATATCAGATATTTATAACCATTTGTTTATTTCACATTTATTCCTTTTTAACTGAATACACATTTGTTTCTATTGGTAATATTGCTTGCGTTGCTACAGTAGGTTAGTAAATAAGTCAGAGTAGGGTCTGTGCATGCTGCATTCTTGTTTAAACTTTTCTATTGAAGACCAAACTTACTACAAAGATAAAATATGAACAACTGTAGTCAATTTTACTTGATCACAGAACAAAAAACTTTTGAGTTGTCTGTATTTACCTGGTGATGTTTTAAAAACAGGTTTGAAGAGGACAGATGATGTTCTTTCAATGTATTTACACTGATATCCTTATCTAAGTCCCTTATAATTTGTACAGACTTTGCATTAATACAGCAGTAGAACTAACAAAATAATGGTTCATCTTTGTTGTAGCTGATAAAACCCCTCATTGCCAATATAATATTTATTCATTAGGGTTTTACTTTATTCAAACTCTTTTTATTTTCATCCATTATAAACAGGTTGTAGTATTTTTATAAACTTGTCTTATCTTATCTTATCTTATATAATACAGACGTTACTTCAAAAAAGAAGATGATTACGTCCTACGCGTCATGCATTTAGTCATGCATATTAACCAATGACTTAAATTCTGCCAAGTCACTGGTTTTTCTGGCTAGCTCAGGCAACCCATTCCATGCTCTAATAGCACTAGGGAAGAAGGAGTATTTGTACAAATTTGTCCTAGCATATGGGACGAGGAATGTGCCTTTATTTTTGTGTCTTTCAGAGTATTTTATTAAAACTTGTATCTGAATCCTCTCAAAAAAGTGCATAATAAGAGATAATATTTAATTTTTGTACTTTGCACAAGTTACCATGAGTAATAGCATATATTGTATAAATAATGGTTATTAATCTTGGAGATTATAAGCTGTAGATTTCCAGTGGCACTAATGAAACTCAGCTCAGACTTAATTGTTTTTATTGTAGGTGAAGCCAAAGTAAATAAATTTCGTTTTGATTATCGTCCTAAAACAATTCCAGTAATAAATTTTTGTTGTAGTTTGCAAACTCTTCAATGATTTCCCTAGATATTGGACAGTTCATGTATATTTTTTAGGAAAACAATTTCCAGCTAACTGGTAGATATAATTTTTCAAAATATCATTTTAAAATTAAATTTGGCTTTTTTTAACATTATTTCAACAGGTATACCCCGCACTTGAGTTAAATGCCTATTTGTAAAGTAAAAAGTTTTATACATAAATAGACATTCATTAACATTTTGTGCACTGTCTTATGTAGAAATTAGCTGGACATAGGTGAGGTTGTGTCTCAATGTGTTATCAGGCGGCTCATTGACTCCAACTTCAGCCTGCTTTTCTTTTCGCATGTGCTCCCATAGCCTTTGATCATCTAAAATCGTCTGCAAGGCAACAGGTGTTTGTTTTCAGAGTTTTCTCTCCTAGATGAACTTCGATCCCTAGCTAACTAGCTTCATCTACCCGGGTTTAGAGTTAGAGCGCCCTATGCACGCTTTTTGCAATCATTTCCCTGGATTTCTGAGATGTTTTTAGTAAATATTCTAACCACTGGAATACTCCACCTCATCCTTCATGACTGCAAACCAGTTGGTCCACGGCTGTTTATTTGGTATTCACAGCTCATCCTCATATGAGTCCTTCTATCCGTCACCTGGGCTTGCGTTTGGTAGAAGGTGGTAGCTCCCCCTTGATTGGAACTAGTGAAATCTGCTCATGTGGAGTGTCACCAGAGAATGCTGAACATGTCCTTCAAAACATTATTTACCAAGAGTCCCAAACAAGGCACTGGCCCCAAAACACCCCTATAGAAAGAAAACTATATTGAGAGCTGGCTGATTTGGTAACCACTGCACAGTTCATCTCATATATTGGTCTAGTCATTTAAATGCGCCAACATACCGGTAATAATGAGATAAGGAAGAAGAAGCTGGACATAGAGGAACTTGATTGTGCAAAACTCACTGTAAAGACAACTTACAATAGTGAAGCATTGCAAGGACTAAATAAAATGATACATTATACACCACCATCAGCTTCATAAAAGAGGAATTGATTTAAAAACTAATTCAAAATAAAATAAAAAAAACTTTTTTTAAAAATTTTGCTAGTATTGAATAAAATTGCATCAAAACTGTACTCAAACTATGAGCTACTCTCCTGGTCTTGCAACTTTCATGCATCTGCTATCTTGCATGCTGACAAGTTCTATTCAGCTTTGAGGGAGTGTATTGTTCAATTGCTGCCAAATCTCTCATTGTTGCAAGGCTCATCTCCCCTTTGCATAGCATATTTTCCATATAAAACAAAATAAATTTATTACGACTACCGGTACTTGATTAAAAACTAATTGGTTACTTTTTTAAGTGATTAAGTTTTTATTGACAATTTGTGATTGTGCAGTTTCAGCTTGACTGGAGAATGGTAAGTGGGAGAAATAGCCAGTACAACATTTGGATCAGGCAAAGTGAGTTGATATATAGAAACAAGAAGTACAAGTAAAGTACCCATTTCAGACTTTGAGATTGTAGGGCCCATGATGTCAAGGTCATCTGTTTCTGTGGCCAACAGTTAACAAGGGTGTCATGTAGCCAAGTAAAGTACCCTTTTCAGACTTTGAGATTGTAGGGCCCATGATGTCAAGGTCATCTGTTTCTGTGGCCAACAGTTAACAAGGGTGTCATGTAGCCAAGTAAAGTACCCTTTTCAGAATTTGAGATTGTAGGGCCCATGATGTCAAGGTCATCTGTTTCTGTGGCCAACAGTTAACAAGGGTGTCATGTAGCCAAGTAAAGTACCCTTTGCAGAATTTGAGATTGTAGGGCCCATGATGTCAAGGTCATCTGTTTCTGTGGCCAACAGTTAACAAGGGTGTCATGTAGCCAAATAAAGTACCCTTTGCAGACTTTGAGATTGAAGGGCCCATGATGTCAAGGTCATCTGTTTCTGTGGCCAACAGTTAACAAAGGTGTCATGTAGCCAAGTAAAGTACCCTTTTCAGACTTTGAGATTGAAGGGCCCATGATGTCAAGGTCATATGTTTCTGTGGCCAACAGTTAACAAGGGTGTCATGTAGCCAGCACAACGACCAACCACCTTTACTTTTCCTCAACTAAGGTCAGGTACCCATTAGAGCTGTGTAAACTCAGAGGAACCCTAAAGATCCTGAAATTAAAATCTCAGTCTTCATCAGGATTCAATCCTGGGATCACCCAGTTCAGAGGCCAAAGTTGATATAAGCTCAGTGAAAAGAAAATTATGTTACTTGTATTTTTAATCTTTTTTTCAATTTTTCTAATTTTCTTTTCTAATCTATTGAGATGTTAGTTCTGTCTACAATGTAAGTAATGTCTGTAAGTGTCACTTCTTTATAACAATTTAAAAATTCTCAAAATGAGGTAGACTGCAATTGACTTGATAGTAACAAGAAATTAAAAGTTCTAGTGTTACAGAAATTTGAACAAATTTTAAATTTATTGACATTTTATTCAGTACTAAGAAGCAAAGATGACACTTGGGTAGAAGCACATTAAAATACCAAGACTAGAAAGTCCTAAATGCAAACAAAAATACTGGTTACTTTACACATAGAAAATTGTATGTGAAACTTTTAAAATGTAGCCATAAAAAAAAATCTTAAAAACTTTAACGAAAATATTTTGAAAGCCCATCCAAAGTCTGATGAAGTGATTTATTTTTTTTATTTGTATAGGATTTCTAAGTTGTAGATGTTAATGCATCTAATATTAAATCATTTATATACTTATATAACTTACCATTATTATATACATCAAAGATGATTAAATAAAGTCTATCAAAACTACTTGCACCAAAAAAAAAAAAAACAAGAAAAGAAAAACTCTATACAATTGTGTTCACCCATACATTCTAATTCATTGAGAATGAATTTATTTATATACAAAGTTCAATTAACTATATATCTATAGAATAACATTGTATTATACACTAAATGTGGGTTGCTATGACAGCAAAAGATCTAAATCTTAATGAGCTTTCATTTCATTCTTCTCATGGTGTGAAAAAACTTAGCTGTAAGTAAGCAAACCTACAACAATAACATCTTGTAACAGCTCTAAAGTCTATACATGATGGCTTACTTAGATGTCTCACTAAGTGGAGTATTGTACTGGGTATTTTGGGAATAGTATCTCATGACAATGTATATCAATTTATAATATATGGTAGTACCAGGGAATTTCAGATGTTCATTCAGAAACCTGCAGGACAGCTGGTATAACAGATGGAAGGCCTAGAATAAGACCAGACTGCCAAACAGTCAGTGCAAGAGATGATATTGAAGCAATCCAAAGCCATGATGACTTTCAATGGGGTCACCTAACTTGTCAATATCACTGACCTGAACTATTACATGACATCTCTACGACAGAAAAAGGATAAACTAGTTATGCAAAATAAATGTAGGGTTGTCCAACACTTTATTGACATATTTACAATATATTCAAATTAGTCATTTCATTAAAAAAAAAGATTTTGATAATTACAAAAATTAAAACAATAAATAGCAATCAGACTGCAAGTTGATTCCAATATTTACAAACATCTAAGAAATTCCTAAACTTTAACCATCATGCACATCCAGCATTTTTAATAACTCTGTACAGTAATTATTTTGGAGAAGAAACAAAATGTGTCAGGTTGGGAAGTAGAGAAGGCAACAAAAAGAAAGACATTTGTTGTTGTTGTTTTTAAACTCAGAGCGTTCACTTGAACAAATTTTCAAGATACTTTATTTGCAAACACGTAAATAAGCTTAAAAAATCTTCATCATAGTTAAACACTTTAAAGATATAGTTAAAAAAATAGAAAATTGTCTTTCAAAAAATTAAATAAAAATGAAACCCAACACAGAGTTTTCAAAAACTATTTTTAAACATGCTTCTTTTTGGTGTAACATTGAAATCTACATTTTCAACATCACTTGTAGCACTAGTCAATGCTAGCAAAACTTTTGTTTTCTAGTTATGAACTGAATGCAAAGTACATTAGTTTCTAACCTCACCAACAGAACAAATTTGTTATCTCTCTAGCATAGATTTAACAAGAAGGTGAAGCTGCTTTGACAAAAAAATATTTATCACTCATGGCCAAGTAACCTTTTGTGATTATGAACAAATCAACAGTAAATGTAATGAGCAGGTTCTGTTTAGATTTCATTAAGCATTGTTTTAGTTAGTAAAAAGTTTCTACTAGATTAAATCAGAGCAGTTTAGGTATAGAATAATGTTTTAAAGTGTAATTAAAGCTAGAAGTCAACAACTTGATCATTTCAATTACACATAAACTTCATGTTTGTTGTGATTATTCTCTGTTAATGGCCTTTGATAATTAAATTCTGTCAAAATTTAATTACTAAGCTTATTTATGCTACATGTATACAACCATTCTATGCATTGGTTTATTCTAGTCATATAACAATGTAAACAAAGATTGTTCCCCTTATTCGTACCAAAAATAATTTTTGTCTTATTCAAACTTCCTCTCTTGCTAATAGTTAATGCTAGTATAAATGATAAACCACTGTAATATCCAAAAAGGACAAGCACTTCTTAGTCCTTGCTATGAATTGAAGTCTTAAAAACATGAATAAAAAGCCTTCACTTACTTGAGATCAGACTCAATTGGCTAGTCAAGTTTATATTTTTTCTAATATGTCCATACTTTTTTAAATGTTTCCTTGTGAAGTCCACACTGAAGGTGGCGTACATTCAAAAATGTTCTGTGGTCAGTGATTGAGAGTTTACCCAAACTGACATCAAACGCCTAGCAGAATTTGGTGATTTTCTTCACCATGGGTGTACTCTCAAACAAGTTCTTTTATTCTGAATAAGAATCTGCCTGAACGATGTTGTGTCATGTATTGGCAGAGCTACCACAGCATAGTGATGTAGCATGACATACTAAAATGGTAACCAATCAAGATATTTTAAAGAGTTGCTTCAGCTTTGGATTAAAAGTCCTATAAATATACACACTAATAAAAATTATGATTACAATAAAAAGATGTGCTTAATTTTCCTGGGTTTGTGTAAAATATAAATTTCACCAGAACTATTTGATCAATCTCATAGCTTGAAGTCTCAGTCGTCATCATCCCAATAATAAAGATGTTTCCCCTCATCATCATCATCCTTATCAATAGAGATGCTGGGCTTAGCCTCAGGTGTAAACAGAGACTTGACAGGTAAGGCACTCCACTCCAAATCTACGGTAGAAGTGGTTTCCATCTGAAATGTTAAGAAACAAATACTAAAATCCATATACCGGTATATAATCATTCAAAAAAGACAAGAAACATCCCCCCCCCACACTCAATGTATCAAGTCATATTTTATTAATATTGTTCTGAAATTCCAAGACTTACTAAAAGAAATGAAATGATGTCATTGACAATCAGGTCTATATCTTTTAATTCACAAACATAATTACAAGAAACTAGAGCGTTCATTTCGTTAAAAAAAATATATAAAAATGTTCTAACCAGTTTGTGAACAGATATTTTTACCATTACAGCACTTTAGGTGGGGGGGGGGGCATCATAAGGAAAGAAAGAAAGGGAAAAGTTTCCTGCTGCCTTTAGGAACTCAAACACAACTCTGCTCGAGTCATAAGTCAAACTCCTCAACCCCACTTCCCTCAACATTTATTTGTTATGTAAAATGGAGGGTTAAGATTGTAAGGCTAGCATAATATGCCTGTACAATCTCATTTATTCTTTTTTTTTTAACTGTTTTATGTCAATGAGCTTTTGAATCACAGATCTACATATTTGTGAAATTAATGAAGTATTAAAGGGAGACTCCAATGGTTTTGACAATTTTTTGATATGTGTTATGATTTACAGAAAGTGAATATATTATTTCATTTTCATTAACAACTTAGTAATCAATGTTTTCTGACATAATTTTTTTGCACATCCAAAATGATCAGATTTTCACCGGTTTCTATGTGATGTAACACAAACCTATTCATTTAATCTATTGACTTAGTGTATAACAGAAAAGAATACAGTAAAGTATACAATCTTTAATCTAATGACACAAATGAAGTTTAATTATTAATAAAAACAAATCAAGTTTAATTATTGATACAATAAAAAGTTATCTCACCTTATCACTAGCAGGTACAGGTACAACTTTCTTTTTTCTATCATTGATTTTTTTAATGACAACATCAGCTTTATGTCTCCTGGAAGACAAATACTAGATGAAGTTAGCAAGCACAGCTTACAACTGTGGGTAGTAAGCATTCTTTGTACTACTTTAATGTGTACACAGTTTAGTTATTGACTTTTCAATGACATGTGAAATGCTTATGAATCTTTTAATGTCTATTTATAATCTCGTTACATCTAGTAAAAACTAATCAAAATGTCTTTATGCTATTGATTTTTTACTTTTTGAAATATTTGTTGCTTTAATTTTTTTATGAAAAAAAAATTAATAAAGATATCAAATATATTTTATATGTTCAGATTGCCTGTTATTAATTTCATATTTCTTATTAAATGGTGAATAATTTATCTATAAATATATTTTTAATTTGGACATTTAATACATAGCCTAAAGCTATGACATCATTCTATAGAATGTCTCGGCAAAGTAGGTAATTGAGAGGTAATGCTCAAAAAAAGATACTATAGAATGCATCCAATTCTCAGTTTGCCAGTAACACATGCATTTGGTATTATATGTTGTATCTACAGTTATGATTGGATGATTAGCATACTTATGGAACTATTGGTTGTATGGACAGTAATGACATGTCCCCCTACCAACATGCTCAAGTCCAATTTCTTACGGGGACATAGAGAAAAAAGATTATTTGGGAAAAGATTTCTCTTCTCTCTGTCAGAGCTCGCAACAAAACTCAGCTTGAGTTAAATCTTCCTTGTCTCCATTGGCATTCCAATTTGGCTACTATTACTAGACAACTAATTGATTTATGTACTCAATCCCAAGCCCCACATCAGTAAAAAAAAATGCAATTACTTAGAAGAAATTGGCGTATTCTCCATGAGGTCAATAGAATCCATTGGCTCTTTCCTAACAGAAGCTATGGATGCCCTTATTCTAGTGCCTGGTGTGTCTAGTCCACTGCGTCCAGCAACAGGGGTGAAGAACTTATGATTAGGTCCAAATAACTCAGAATCATTTTTACTGAAATCAAAATTTAGCTGAAACAGAAAAATATAAAACCAAATAAAACGTGTCTTTGTTGTTTTATAACCTTAAACATTACAATTACACTGTCTAGAGCTGCTTGGACTATTCAATTTTTTTTTTCATTAAGAACATCAAATGAGCTTTTGACTATTTTAATAAATTTAGTTTTTTTATATAACTTGTGTAGCCAATTATAGAAATCTAAGTCTCATAAAAAAAATAGTGTTTACTGCAACCTAATAATCTCCTTCTCCGGAACCCCATAAATACTAATTCTTTTGATGAAAAAAAGACAATCAGATTTGGCAACATGTTAGGACTAACCATAAATATCAACAAATACATCAGGACTGAAAGGTTGTATTTTATTTGTTTCAAGTTGTTATGGCTGGACAACTTCTCTTTGAGCATAATATGAGGTCTGTTAAAACTTTATGGTAAGGCAATTTTTCCCAAAGCCCTATGTCCCGCTCATCACCTTATCTCTCTACTGACTAGATATTGACTTACACAAGATTTGGTGATTTTCTTCACCATGGGTGTACTCTCAAACAAATCATCCTCATAGCCTTCATTCTGCTCATCCAGGAATGCTCTCAAGTCTTTTTTCCTCTTCAATGTACCTTTACCTCCTCTGATTGGCTCCCCTTTCTGCCTCTCTGAACAAAAAAAGAGTTGAAACAATGCAACCAGGTAACATGGCAGCACTTGGTAGAATATTTTGAATAATACAACATAATTAAATGTGTTGAAATAATAGCTCTGAGCACGGCGACCTGATTTGACAACTCCAGCTAGCAACAACATGAGACAAGGAGAACAGACCACTCCATGACCTTCCAGATTCCCAAAAAAATAATCTTTCTGATCAGTAGTGTTTGCATGTCCTGACCCAGAGGTAAGCAGTCAATTGGCCCACTCAGACCCGCTCCCAAATCTGTTCAGTCTTAAGAAAGACAGGACAAACACGAAAGCTGTAAGCTTTTTATTAGTCAAAGAAAGGTCCTATTTAGTATATCTCTCAACAACATACACTACACTACATAAAGAAGCTCCAGTGAGAAGGCAGCAGTTAAACATCAATGCTAAGTGCTGAAACAATGAATGATGAATGCATGTCAGAATTGTGTACACAAGTTTTAATCATTAAAAAAATTCATTGATGATACAAGAAAAAGAAACATTAATGTTTGAAGACACCAAGACCACGGTTTATATGTTCAAACTTATCTATTAAGACTTACTCTTAACTTTGAGCTGCTGTTCTTTCTTTTTCTTTGTGTGGTTTCCTTTAGATCTGGGCAAAGTTTCCAAGTAGTTGGCATGAAACTCCTGGCACTCCAAGTCAGACCTAGTACCAACAAACTCAGAAACTTTATTCCAGTAACAGGACTCATCACTGCTGATCTTTTGCAGAGCTCTGGAGAACAAAAAGAAGGCAGTTCATTAATTTAAATAGTCACTACATGAATAAAATTAATTCCAAAATTGTTTAAGGAATGTAATAAAATATTCATTAAAAATTTGACAAGGTTGTTTTTTGTGGGCATGGAATTGGATTGAGGGGGGGGGGGGGGGGGGGGGGGGAGTGAGAATGTGTTAAGAGAGTTTCAAAATCATATATACCTAATTTCATAAATACATGTAACATGAGACTCTGATTCACAAAAAGAATGCCTCTAAATTAGTTCCTACACAATTTAAATGGGTCCTCACTAGATGGACTAGAGTACTATAACATCAGAAACACTGTTTTCATGTAGCATATATTTTTTGAGAATCCAAGATGTTCTCTACGGATGTCTTTTGATGTTGAAACTACTTAGATCATCAATTCATCATGAACTAAATTTTATTGATAGTAAGTAACTGTGGGTGAAAATATGTTAATAGAAAAAAATAACTTTCTAAAAACACCATTTCCCTAAATCGACCACTGGTGGACAACAGTAAGGACCGTGCTGGATGTTGCAAAATATGTAGTCACAGTTGGGACTGTTGCCACATAAATGACTGCATTCCTCTTTAATCTTCGGACTTGAAGACAAGCCTTATTGTTATTATTATTAAGTAATAATTATGTGAGAGTGATGAATGTTCAAATGAAAATAATCTACCAAAAAGCTCAAGTACTTATAAATCACTTACTGGTGAAATAATTTTGTTTCACTTTCAGACCAGGCATTATCCTTCTTTTCATCATCCACTCTGACCTTTTTACTGGCCACATCCTGTTGAACAGTACTATTAGGACATTTACGCTTCTTGGATTTCACAGCCTGGTGTTTGTCACTAAGATCTGGGGAAACTGTTTTGGTAGTTGCTACTTTGGGGATCCTGCCAGATTTTTCCATTCCTACATTTTCCTTTGATAAAGAATTATCTGGCATGCTCACTTTTTTTTTCCGCCCTCTTTTTCCCTTTTTAGGAACTTCTTTATCATCCTTTTCTGAATTCATTTTTTCTTCTTTTGCAGACGCCTCTTTTCTGTTTGTTTTCTTAGCAGGTTTTATATGCTGCACTTGACTGACATCTTTTAGAAGTAGCTCCTCTGACTGACTGTTTTGTTTGTGCTGGTCTGATGATAATCTTTTTTCTTGTGGTTTAAGTTCTTTATTTGTTCTGACTTGAGCTGTTGCATCTGGAAATGTTCTATTTATGTTTTCTTGACTCTGAGGACTGAGACTTGTTGGGCTGTTTAGGCTTTTAGATAAACTTTTATGAAAGATTTTTTTCTGCTGAGACTGAAAAAAATAATAAATAAGTAAAATAAAAAACTTTTTAAAAACAAAGCTTACATTAAGTGTAAGAGTATCAACTATTTTGACTCAGTCATGTAATTGATTTGTAATAGATTTATAATAACAAAAATAAATTTGTGTGATTGGAAATATTTTTACCAATTGTTTTTGTTTATTCAATTTCATTCTTTTAGCATGCACAACGCACTATGGTCAAATCACTTGTGTGGACCAATTGGGGGGGGGGGGGGTCCTTTTAAAACCGACGCTGTATCTAGATCTAGGTCTAGTTCTTTAATTATTTCTTTTTTACTTTGAAAAATTATAACAGTCAAACTAGCGTTTTCCCTGTGTGGCCAATAAGCTAGTAATTTTTTTCTCAGCGATATACATCAATTGTTAAATTTCTAGGTCAATCATTAGAGCTGTTTTTGAGATCAGCGTCCAGGTTCCATTAAGTTCTGACTTGAATAAAGGTATTGTAAAACAAAGTAGCTTAACTTCAAACTCAAGAGCTCATATTTCTTAAATGAAAGTCTGACATACTAGCCACAGAATTAGACAAGTGCTTATGAAAATAGAGGGTTTTATATTTATCTATTGTTAATTTCAAATTTTTAGGCAATGACCTAATTCTCTACAAAAAACTTTTCTTCCCTTAGCTAGTATGGTCTCTATATAGTTATGAGCAAAAGTTAACTAAAAAGTTAGAAACTTTTAGTTTAACTAAAAAAAAATAGTTAAGGCCATTGTTTAACTAGAAAAAAAAAGTTTAGGTAAAATCTAGTTTAATTAATTTTTTTTAGTTACTAACTAAAAAGTTTAATTAAAATTTGTACAACTTTTCAACATGTGGTCAGGGTTGAAACACACATCCCTGTTTTCGGGTCATGTGATATCAATAACTTTGATTATCAAAAAAATGGTGCAGTTAACAACTATTTAGTCAGTCTGCATTTGAAGAGGGTTAAGTAAGATGCTGGTAGAAGTCATGGGATTAAATATTTACAATTGAAAGCAGCAGTATAATAAAATGTTGTTAAACATTTTTGCTAAAAGCTTCTATGCAATATTATGAATACGATTATTCCAAATTTTTTATGAGCCAGGTGGTGGTGTTTAATTTCTGTTTCTTGTGGGAATAAGATTAGTGAGTTAGGTCAATATTTAGTGGTTTAGATTAATTCATTTGCGGCAAACAATAATTTATGAACTGCAGGAACATCAAGTACACCCTTTTTATAGTCTTAAGACTTATTATTGAGATCTAAGAATCGACAGTTAGGCCTATATAGATCTTAAAGCACAAGGATAACCAACTCTATAAAAAAAAATCTTAATCCACACCCTCTCTTGACCATAAAGTAAATAGACTGTGTCCAACTGATTTTTACATCTGGTCAGCTAGACATACACACGTAGGGCTAGTGTACTGTACGTGTGTAGTTGAAGATACAAGACTACCTTGCATTTTTTCATTACGCATTATGCAATAGTGTTTTTGCTTAATGTGAAGTGGTCAGACGAGGCATGGCTAGTCAAGCATGTTCTTTACACTAAAATAGTTAAACACCCTCCCAGCCCAGAAAGTAAATAGATGGTGTGTCCAACTGATTTTAACAACCTTGCCAGATAGACATACACGTGTAGGCCTATATAGTGTACTGAGTGTGCAGTCCATAATGACAAGACCACCCTGTTTTTTTTCCCTTGCGCGTTTAACGGTTATGCAATAGTGTTAGTTGTATTTTTAGTGGTCATATAAAAAATAGCACATCAGCAAGGTTAGTCAAGCATGTATTTTACACTATGAAATAGTTATACGGTCAAATGTTTCTTAAAACTCCCGACAATTTCGTTTATATTTCATTGGTTACTAGATCTAACTTTTAAACTCTAATTGCATGTTATTTAATGAGATTTTAAACTTTACGGGTATAAGTAATTACAATTTTCCGTTATATAATAAAATTAATATAATTTTTAAAAAAAGAGTACCATTCTTTTCTAAAGGTTTTAATTGAAGGCAAAAATACAAGCACACATATTTATTGAGACATCTTTTTTTTTTTTTTTTTTTGTGTGCATTAACGTTTATGTAAGAAACATATTCCTTAGTACTGATTTTATTATGGATAAATATTTCTAGGTCAACCCCGCCCCGCAAAAAAAGTTTGTTATAGTTTAATTAATTTTCTTTAGTTTAGTTTAACTATATTTTGAAATTCATGATAAACTAATAGTTTAACTACTTTATTTTAGTTGATAACTAGTTTTAGTTTAACTTTTAAAAGTTCTCTATATAAAACAAAATTAATTGATTTTGACTAATTTACAAAATAATTGGTCAATTTTTTTTATTGATTCATATTTTGTTTGGGACAACGAATAATTGTGGCAAAGTTTCAACTTGATCAGAGAGTGAGAAGTGGGAGAAATAATGTTTACAAAGTTAGTACCAGACAGACACAGTTTATATAAACTTTGTAAAAAGAAATTAGCATTGCAAAGTCAATTCCCATCAGTGTCTTCTTCATCTCTTCATCTGGAAGGAAACATTTTATTACCAATGCTAATTTCCTTTTACTAAAAGATAGGATTGTAAATAGACTAACATCGGATGTGTGTATGTGGAAATGAAATCAAGTCCTATTTCGCATTCTTCATTAAAGGGAATATAATAAAATCAATTTTTTCTTTAAAAAAAATTAGAAAAATTTAGTTGTATCTTTTTTTTTAGAAATATTGGGGAAAAATTCTGATTTCTTGTTAGGCAAAATGAATGAGAACAAATTTTTCTGAAAATTCCCATCACTGAGAAGGTGAAATCAAGTTCACTTGATTATTGAATCAACACAATGAGTTTATAATTCCAAAATGTTTCATATCCATTGAAGCTGGAGCAGATATGCTTACTAGTAGGCATCTAGCGTATTAACTATGCAAATGAACATATAAATAAGTGAGTACAATTTTTCCTTTAAAAATGCCTCTCCATGCTACTATATGATTCATGAAAATATACCTTAGGCATTTTCAAAATGTTTTGCGTCTGGCTCATAATGAATTTCTCTGCTGTTTTTGTATTAAATCCCACTTTTATTGCATTAGACTTTGGATCTTTCACGTAGTACTGACCGACCCACTTGGCTAAAGGAGGAAGAGAGACACGACCACTCCTGGTGACCACCATATCTGAGACATTGATGTGTTGCTGAATAAGTCCATGTTTGGTCATTATGGCTGAGGAACAAGGGGAGAGGCTGAATATGATTTGGGCATGTCATAAAAGCTGTCTATGAAGCAGTCAGGAGTTTTGTCTCAAATTACTTGCAAAGTGAGTCTATTGGAAGTAATTCAAGTCAAAATTAATAGCACACTTTTGAATCACACTGAATACTTTCAATATTATGGATAGAAACAAAAGTAGGCATTTTTCTTTGACCCAGGAGGTAAACATTTGTTAGGCTACTATACAATCATTGCTGATGAATTCGTTGATAAAACAAATTATGCATTACAACAAACTTTCACAAAAGTAATAGTAAAAATACAATAATAATAATAATAATAATAATAATAATTATTATAGCTTTTATATAGCGCTACTTTCATGCTTATATCATGCTCAGAGCGCTATGGTCCAATCCCATTCCTGGACTAGTGGGGGTAGGGGGTATCTGGGAGAAGGTTTTCTGTGCTGCCTTTAGGCACTTAGTAAACACAACTCTGCTCAAGTTGGGTGTCGATCCTCAAGCCCCTTTCATAAGAAGCCAAGCTAAGTTCAAGCGTACTTAGCCTCTCGACCACGCTTCCAAATCTCTTGGAATCTCTTGGGGCATGAATATAAAAGGGAGGCGACATGAACTGATGTAATATTTTATGTACTGATCCCTATAAGGCTTCCTAAAGTTGCTTGTATTTTAGACAACAGATTTTTCTTTGATCAGAAATAAGACTTTAGGAACAGACAACATTTAACATACAGACAGAATATATATATATATATATATATATTTATATATATATATATATATATATTTATATATATATATATATATATTTATGATAACCATGGACATATTTAGCTCCTAATAAAGACATTACTGGCTTAGACATTTGGACAAGTGAAGAGAGTTCCATACTTACTTTTTCCAATGATGTCTTCACTGTTAGTTTTCTTGTCAGCAAGTGGTGAACTTTTACGACCAAACTTCTTCATTTTGATGGGGACTTCTTCGTGGAAGGAAATACTGGAAGGGTATATCAAAACAATACATATTAATAACAACTATAAAGGAGTAAAGGGCATTGTAAGAAAAACAATGGAAAATGAGACCAATGCCTTCAACTGTGTCCTAATGCATTATGCCATAGTGATAGAGTATTCCCTTCATCAATTCTTGGTGTCCCACTGAGAGGTACTTTCAAGTCCAACGGAAGACAGAATGGATACAATTAACAAAAAGCAAAGACAGGGAAGATTTTAGCATTGATTGTATTAAGAAAACTTATGCCAGTACCAGTATTACAAGAGATGTGAAAGTAATTTTAAGGAGAAAACAAAGTGTGCCAATGTAATGGACTCTTGTTGCAGTTTAAAATATTCTAATCACGTTTTTGCCTAATATTAAACTAAAACAAAGCATCCTATTAACAATTGGTAAATAAAGTCTTTCTCACAACTGGATCCAGGGAAAAACAAATTAATAAAAAAAAAATTGTTATGAGTCAAACTCAACAATACAAACTTTTGCTTTTTGCGAGGTTTTCTTTCAATTTTTTGTTTGGTCTCATCTCATAAATTCTGGATGATCAATGGATAGAGAATATTTAAAGGGTTAACAAGAAGCATGTTCATCTACTCATTCATGTTAATAAGAGATTTCAACTCTACCATCTCCTAGCTCATTCATGCAACAAGCTAAAACAGCACAGCACTTAGGAGAAGAAAAAAAAGTCAGTTCCAGCCTAAGCCCTAGCATATGGAATTAAAAAGGTATTGCTGGAGTGACAGATATATATATATATTTATAAGGACTATATAAGAAATAATTAAGACATTTGACAACATCTTTAAAAACAAGCAAAATATTTAAAAAATCTTTTTTAAAAACAAAAGCTTATATAATAGGAAGAATTGCTAAAGTCAGGGCAATAAGACTGCAGGATTAAATTCCCTTTTTCTGCATAAAACAAAATTAATTACCACTAATTGATTAATTAATTGGTTTTTTATTGATTCATGTGTTGTATTGAACTGTGAATAATTAAGCAAAATTTTAACTTGATCAGAGAATGGGAAGTAGGAGAAAAAAAAAATGTGATAAGGGGAATAAATGTATATTTACTGCCACATCTCTCAAAAAAAGTAGCATACCAAACAAAATAATTAATTACCACAAATTAATTAACTATCTGGTTGATTTTGTTTTATTGATTTTTGTTTTCTCAGGGACAATAAACAATTGTGTTGAATGTCAATGTGATCCAAGAATGAGCATGGGAGAAATAACATGTAGAAACTTTTGACCAGACAGACAGACACACAGTGAGTAGATATAAGATTTGCAATGAGAAAAGATTTTAAACACATTAAGACTAAGACTAAGACTAAGACTGCTTTATTGATCCTTACGGAAATTTGTTGTGATTACAAGGACTCTTTTCTCATATATAGACAACACAACAGAAAAATACACACAAATACAACAGACAACATAAAGAGTTCATTCAGCGACTACACACAGGTATCTTGGTGCATTTCATGTTCCCTGATCAATGAGTGGCGTGATAGAGTCTGACCGAGTGAGGTACGAACGAGTTTTTGTACCGCTCTGTTCTTGTTTTGATTGACAGCAGTCGCCCACTTCGCGACGACCTGTCGTCGTTCTGATGGAGCGGGTGGCCGTTGTCTTCTAAGATTTTTTCGATTTTTCTTAGGCACTTTTGTTCAAAAAGCTCCTTTAAATGTGGCAATGTTGTAAGTGTAATTTTAGATGCTTTTTTAATGATTTTTTCTAGACGTCGCAACAGTTTAGATGAGGCGTCGCCTTGCCAACAAGTTATTCCGTATGTTAGCAGACTCTGCATAGTCGCGCGGTAAAATGTCTCAAGGATCTTCTTGCTTAGTTTAAAGCTATTGAGTTTGTATAGAAAAAAGAGTCGCTGGGCTGCCTTCTTTGTCAGAGTTCCAAGGTGGTCTTCCCATGAAAGCTTGTTGTTGATGATAACACCTAGATATTTATATGCCTTTACTTGTTCTATGGATGTAGTGTTTATTTGCAGTTCACGTATAGTATGTTTTTTCTTTCTAAAATCTATTATAAGTTCTTTAGTTTTTGTTACATTCAGTTCTAGAAAGTTGTCGGTGCACCAGTTTGTAAACTCTTCTATCGAGCTTCGATACTGATTTCGTCTCCTGAAATAAGACCGACTATGGCAGTATCATCAGCGAATTTAATGAGTTTAACTGAGTCATAGATGCTTCTTATGTCATTAGTGTAAAGAGTGTATAGTACAGGAGAAAGTACACAACCTTGTGGAGCACCCGTACATAGTACTCGAGTTGACGATTTGGTGTTGTTGACTTTAACATACTGGGGCCGTTGGGTTAAAAAGTTTAGAACCCATGCTTGTAAGTAAGGGCTTACATTTAAGTTACTCAGTTTGTTTATCATTAGATGTGGCTGTATGGTATTGAAAGCCGAGGAGAAATCTACGAAGAGGACTCGTGCGTATGTTTTGGGTATATTGAGATGCTTATAAAGCTGGTCCAAAAGCAATAGAATGGCATCCTCAGTTCCTCTAGCTGCTTTGTATGCAAATTGGTGAGGGTCTAGGCTGTTGTTGACTTTTGCTAGAAGTTGTTTTAGCATATATTTTTCAAAACATTTCATAACAATAGGTGTTAGTGCTACTGGGCTATTAAAATGTATTTACTTCATATCTAATGGTGAATAATGAAATGAAATTGAGAAAACCATATTGACATACAGCCAATAACTTTTTGCTTCTTATATTTCTAACATGCCATTGAATTAGTTTTAAACGTATGAAAGTACTTTCAATTTAAATCATAAATCAATGGAAAAAATATCAAATTCTTTATCAAATTTTAAGAAAAATAATTTATTTCTGGCTCTCATATATTCACTTTTATCAAAAGGTTGTAAGTCTATCTAAATTGATCTATATATGTACCTTTTTTCTATGCTGATGAAATATTCTTGTATTAGTTCTCTCCAATTCTTAGGAAATCCAGCAGCAAAAGCCTCAGCTATTTCTTGTGTAAATCCTATTTTAAAAAAACAAAACAGTCATTTGGTTAGCATAAAGAAATAGAACTCATAATCCATTGAAACAAAATTTGAAGTTACTTTAAACTTTATTTTCCAACATTTGTGTAAATACAACATTAATCATAATATATGTGTACACATTTGACAAAGTTATGGTTGTTACAGTCTCCTATACAATTTATAACAACAATATAAACACAACTTTAGTTTCTAAACTTGGGAATGTAAGCTATGGTGACCACAACTCTGTCTCTTCATCCTAAAAGTATGAAATAGAGAGTGTTTTTTTCTTTATTTGCTTATCTTTACTGAAGTACCTAACAAAGTCCAATATCAATCTAAAAAGATGAATAGAACTTTAGGCCTTGGTCTGTTTAAAAAAAAATTCTTAAAACTAGGGCATGTACAAAGAGGGCAACCCAATAGAAATTGATCTAAACCCAATGGAAATAGATCTACACTCTTGGCTAACAAGCTTTCACTAGCCACCAGAGGTGCATTTTCTTTTAGGTTCAAAATAGTCTGTAAGTCAACACTTTATACCAGGAGGAAATCCTTAGTTAAAAAAACAACTAAATTCACTGATGTTGAAATCAGTAACTCACTAAACTTGTAAATATAATAGAACTTTGAAAAAAAAAAAACAGCATTCCATTAGTCCTTAATTGATGTAACATTTTTAGAACGACTTCATTTTGTAACTGACATGCTAGAAAAACTTAGACATACCATTGTCAATGGTACACAGTTTATTTATCTTTCCTTTCAGCTTGTAGACAGAGCCAGTCGTAGTCACAACAACTTTAGGTTTTCTCACTTCAGCAATGGCTGTACTGTGCCAATAGTCCTGCATACCACTGGGGTATATAGAGAGGTAGACAAATCATACAACAAAGAGGTAAAAAAACAAACTATTTGGTCTTGTCAAATTTACAGACTTTGGTTGAAAATTATGAGTCACTTCTATGTATTAGCTTGAAAAGAGCTACTTTGACAGCAACAATTACTTGAACAAGATTTCATTCAGTATATCCCCCCCCCCCCCCCCACTAAATAAGATGTGACCGAATTGTACATACAAATAAAAATGTTCATTAGATTTTGTCTTTTCTAAATTAATTAATTCACCAAAGGACTAGTTTTGTCACAATTTAGTCTATTTGTGTTATTTAAAAATGAATAAAATGCTATTAAAATTAACAGCCACTGGAAATACTGCACTTTTCACTAATCTTCCGACTCAAAGACAAGCCTTATTATTATAACTTTAACCAAGACAAATAAGTTGAACAACAAAGGATTTTTCAGGAGTTTATATTTTAAACCAAATTGGCACTACTGTGGCTCCATTATGCTGTATTTTAAGCAGCCTACGAAAGGGGAAAAGACGCTATAAGTTTTGTGTGGAATGTCTCTCTGTCCGTCCATCTGGTAAACTAGAAAAAAAAGTGAACATCCGACATCATAATATCTTCGTCCATCCAAAGTTCTGATGCAACGGTTACTTTTTTTCTTTTCTGAAAGCGAAAAATCTAATTTTTTTAAATTACGTATGAAAGCAGTTCTTTCATAAAAACACACCACTTTTACAACTATTCACTATTAATAGTAACAAACACTGGGGCACTTTAGTAGGGGAGATGACTATTTACCATATTTTGAACACATTTATGCAAATGATTTTAGACCTTTTGTAAAAAAATTTTTTTTTTTTACAAATGTATTTCTAAGTTATGTAAGTTCTGTCTTACTAACTACTACATTTACACACAAAAAATGTTTACTTTCTGAAAATGTTGAAACCTGCCTTTTTACCTGCCTGGCTGGACCACTTTGGGGGCAAATTTTGAGTTTGTATTTCCACACAAACTGTCTTTGTAACCTTGTTTTAGACTTTACCTTAGCATGTAAATTTTTTTTTACAAAAATTAAATCATGATTCAATGCCAGTAAAAATACTAATGATAATATAATTAATTTGAACACTCAAAAGAGAGTTTACAGTTGTATTACAAAATTATGGAACTTCAATTTTTTTTAATGAAAAGATAAGTAGAAGAGCTGAAAAACACATACACTTTCTGGCCTTCAACACATACACCTCTACATCCAGGGACAGGCTTAATGATCCAGTCAGTTAAAACATTGTCATCATTGACTTTACTACTCAGTTTGAAGTCATCTTCTTTCTAATGAGTAAGAACAAATAGGAATGGTCTAAGATAACATGATTTGTATAGCAGTAGTATAACTACATATTAACAAGCAAAAGAAAAAAGAATACTTTAATTTTACAAAAATCTTATCCAAGGGAAAGAACTGCTAATTACTGCCATTTATCTGAAAATGGCAGGGTTAAGCCCCTTTCTTGTATATAAAACAAACAATTAATTTGTACTAATTGATTAACTAATAGGTTAATTTTTTGGACTTGATTCATGTATTGTCATCAACTGTGAATAATTTTGTAAAATTTCAACTTAATCAGAGAAAGGGAAAAGGGATAATTAAAAAATGTCAAAATGTAATAAGGGGATTAAATCCATATATACATCCACATTTCTCATTTAAGTAGCATTTAATCCCCTTATTTTATAATCAATCAAAATAATTAATCACCAACAATTAATTAACTGATTGGTTGTTTTTTTTTATTGATTCATAGCATTTATTCCCCTTATCTGAACAAAGTGGTCGTCTCCTTTCCATTAGGACAAAGACAGAAAGATTTAAAAACTCCTTCATCCCACTTTCAGTCAGATTGTTACAAAATCATCTATTGTCATCGAGAAGTACAAACAAGTCTATTTATAAAGTGCTGGTTATGAGTGTGTATGTGTTTCGTGTGGGAATGTTGTTCGAATATGCATCTATCTTGTTATTGTACAGTAGTTATGCTGACGTTGTCAATTGTAGTCAAACTGAATTTCCATTTGATTGGATCAATAAAAATTATCTTATCTTATTTTAATATCAATCAAAAAAATTAATCACCAAAAATTAATTAACTGTTTTATTTTTTGGATTGATTCATGTTTTGTCAGGTTAAATGAATAATTGTGCACAATTTTAACTTGATCTGAAAATGGGAGACAGATAGATGGACAGACAGACAGAGTAAGTTGAAGTTGTAAAAAAAAAGACAGCTGCAAAGCAAAGAAACAAATTTTTTTCCAAGGCCTTTGAAGGTTAGTTGGTTCATGAGTCAAATCTGATACATTTAACAGTTCCTATGTTATACAAACCAAACAGTGTTGATTTCTATCAATAACTATTTTGCTAGACAGATGGTTAGTTAATCACAAATTTTAGGTGCCATTTTTTTGTGTGTATAAATTGATCTTAGAAAGATTGGAAAAAAAAAAAAAAAAAAAAAGAACAACTTTTAGAAGATAAGTTTAGACAAAACTGACAATACTCTAAGATCATACTGAGATATTTTGTCCCATTTATTTCTTTCAATTGATAAATTAATTGTCCAATCTTCAATTACAGACAAAACTTTTAGTCCTGAGAATAATTTGTGAGGAAATTAAACATTTTTGTAATTCATAAGACATACCTTAGTTTTAGGTAAGCTAGATTGTCTTTGCTTTGTGTGTGTTCTAATGATTTTGTCAGACAAACAGTTAACCCCTTTGGAGAGCTGAGCATCACACTTTTCTAAGACGATCTGGACTGACCGTTGATCTTCCTGATTTTTCATGACAGACTTTAAGTGTTGATCTTTACTCAAGGTATCATCTGTCGAACATGTCAAAGCTTCTTTGTTACTAGTAGTTTCTGAATTAAGAAATATGCAAATTTAAAAAAACATAAGAAGTTTCCGTAATATTCTAGCTATGAACACTACGAACAACTTATTTTTTTTTGTTAATGATCTATGATGGTAATGAGGGACCACCATAAGAGAAATCTGATCTACTTTTTCTCATCTGTCAGGCTACCATATGAGCTGCATGGACCAAAGAATGCCCTAAGAATATGTCTAAAATCTCTTAATGGAATAGATAATGGTTATGATACTCAAGATCGGCAGCCAACAGCTTTCTACCATTTAGCCACACCAAGCATTAGATTCCTAAACCTACCCTTGGAAACGTGTGGTAATAACTTACTTTATTACTTACTCTTTAAATTCTGATGAGAATCCTTCACTACAGATTCCTCCTCTACAAAGGTCTCTTTTCTCTTGTCTTTAATTGTACTATAAAAGAAATAGTTTAAAATTTAATAGCTGCTAGTAACAGACCATTGGTGATTAATGTCTGGCTAACTTACAGCCTAACTACGGCTTAAGCACAGGATGATACATCAAAATGAATCTATAATAGTTTATGATGCAATCTTTTTTTTAATTCTCACTTTCCAGATCTTAATAACTTAAATGATAGGAAAACATTTGTACCAAAAATAAAATGTTCCAGAAGTTATAACATCTTTTGTTTTTCTTTTGCATGCCAATTTAAGTTTCCTATCAGGTCTTGATGAATTGAGCCCAAATAGTCCAACACTATTCTTTCATCTAGCCCATAAACAGTAACACAATAATAAAAGATGTAACATTGTACCTGGTACAAACTTACAAGTTTTCAATCTTTTTGAATGTATACAAAGATCCTAACTTTTTTTTTTTTACAAATCATTTGTAATCAATTGTGAGTGCAGAATATTAGTCTGTTTGTGTTTTGTACAAATTAAGTTATTATTTTTAGCAATATAACAAGATAACAAAGTAAGTTTGTGTTTTCACACAAACTTATAGGCAACTCTTGCAGGTCTATTGTTTTTTGTTATTTCTTTTATTATATTTTTAGCAGTTAACATGAAGATAAAAAAAAAAGATTAACATAGCACACAGGATATGGACAAATTGATGATTTAAGGTAGTAGCTGTTCATGAACTATTAAATAGCATGGTCTTCCTATTAATTTTTGTTTTTAAAAATGTGTGTAAATATATCTTTACATAATTCGAACTTATATTTTTTACAAAACATTTCTGGTTTCTGGCTATTAGCATAAATATCTAATTTATATATTATATTATATATATATATGGCCTCCTTCAGTTGCGAAGCAACTATGGATCATCTTATGGAAATGAGGTGAATGCCTGGGCATTAGCTGATGTCGGAACGATGTCGCCCACACATACGTTCCCCCCTCTCCACACAGCTGATGTATCCAATGGAATGACAGTGCTGATACAGTTTGGGGTTAGCGGCGTCGCAGGTTCTGCCAGGGTGTAGCACTGGGTGCTGCAAACTCAGGGTTGACTCCCAAAGCCTTTCCCATGATTGGGCAATAAGTAGCCAGCCATAACTAACAAGCACCTCCTACCCGAAGCTTACTGGTTAAGGCACCAGAGACGCATGCCATTAGGAAGCGTTTTATAGGTAGTGGAGTGCTTACATCCATTACCACTTGCGGCAACATTTTTAATTAAGTCTTGAGGTATTAAAAACATAATTAGCATTTATTTAATGTCAAAACCAAAAGTAGTAGTTGCACATATTTTTAAACACATGTAGAACATTTTTAATTGAGATGTTAGTTTTTTTACATTTAAATGTGACAGATGCATTGACAGACTACACATGATTTTCAATGACTTTTCCCCTAAAAAAGAAAACAAAAGTTAGATAAATTAAAGACCTTTGAGTGTTGAATAGAGTTTCACTGTTGTGTGAAGTTTTCAACTGTGCATGTTTCTCTTTAATAATCTGAATGATGTCACTTGTACTTCCACGGCTTGAACTGCTTTGTGTTCCACTACTTTCAAAAGAACTATTCACAGTTTCTGTGTTTGGCTGCAGGTAATGGTAAATAAAAAAAAAGTACATATATACAATGAATTTTTTAAATTTGAAATAAATTTAAGCTTACATACTTAAGTAAAAACATTATAAAAAATAAAAATTATAGCTTTTAGATAGCACTACTTTCATGCTTATTGCATGCTCAGAGTGCTATGGTACTATCTCTTTTGTGGACCAGAGGGGTGTAGGGGGTTTCTGGGAGGTTTTTCCGTGCTGCCTTTAGGTGCTCAGAAAACACAACTCTGCACAAGTTGGCTGTTGAACCTCGAGCTCCCTTCATAGCTAGCCAAACCAAGCTCAGGCCTTGTTAGCCTCTTGACCACGCATCCACTGTAGCAAACATATAAACATATGTCTGTAATACACTGTTTATTGTATTGATTCATAGAAATCTTTCTTCAAAAATTTAATTGAAATCCGGATTTAATTTTGTTTGTTACCATGAATATAATTTATCATGGAAGCTAATCTCTTTGTAAAGTTCCTCATTTCAGACTTACAATTTATAGGGCAGATGATGTTTCTGTGGCCCATGGTCTACTAGGGTTTCACATGGCCAGCACAATGGCAAACTACCTTTACTTTTCTCCAACTATCATCATTAGAGTTGGATGGACTCTAAAATCGCCCTAAAATACCAATCTTCACTGGTATTCCAACACAAAACCCCCTCAGTTCGGAAGCTCAGACACCATACCCTACAATCTTTAAGTAGATATAACATTATGTAGGTCACAAAACACCTTTTTTTTACCATAAAAAAAGATTTATAAGCTCATTAATTTACATTTTAAGGCAATGGAGCAATAGACTGCTAGGTCAAATTTCAAAGGCAAATACTAAACCTGGTCAGAAATGACCATTTACCTTTACTGCCTTCAAGTATTGTTCACAAACATTTAAGCTAGGTAGACGACAAAATCTGTAATTTAGTAAACAATGAAATTGTTGGGAACCTTTTTGATGTGTCTTAAGTAATGTAGAATGTTGACTGACAAAAGGGGAGGTAACTTCAACAAAATACAAGCAGAACACTGGCAAAATTCAGAACATTTAATGTATTAATGAAGGGAATCTGTCTGCAGCCATCGCTGTTACTATACAATAACTAAGTCAGCGATTACTCTATATCACAATCATCAAATAATGTCAATATCAGATGTCAAGATCTATGAAGATGCAATGATAGATGTCACGTTGAAGATTATCTTGACCTATATCACACTAACGATGATCGTGATTGCCGAGGATCTTGAAATCTTCTTTTAATAAGATGATCATATGGAAGTAGCTAGATCTAGTTGATAATACGATCATTCAAAATGTTGCCAGTTGATCATCTAGAAGTTGTCATTCGCTAAGTCGATCTAAGTATGTTACTATATTCAATGAAGAAACTTCTCTTCGTCTAAAACAATTACTTTAATTCAGAACTTGAAAAAGATATTCACAAATAATTACAATGGTTAAACGTACTTGAATAAAATGATAGACGTGACATATTACCCACCGCTTACTTAAGCATTTGTATGATAATAGAAATGCGTATAAAATAATACATGAAAAATAATTATGACATAATAACTCATTTGGTTAGTACTAATTAGAAAATGTGTACATAGAAAAATATATTGCATATGAAAAATTGAAATAGAAAAAATAATGGTGATAGTATATGACAATCTTCTGAATAATGACACTAAATGTAATACAAATCTCAATTTGTGTGAAGCAATGAAAAATTTCAATTATATGTCATGTATCTGTACCATTATAATAGTATATATGCAATAATATTATACCTGAAATAAAATACACATGATATAAAAATTAAGATGATTAATGCATGTCATATGCAAAGGTGCTGAAACATAATAAACAAAGTAATTGATTAAATACAACTGAATATCGTTCTTCCTTGACGAGTATGAATGATAATGGATCAAGTGACACTAAATATGCTACAGTACATATGTAGAATGTAAGTGTGAAGTTCGGAACCCTTCTGAGTTGCTGTCATGGTTGTGCATGTCCGTTTTCTAAACTTGAAGAAAGGGTCTTTCAGTTTTTGAAGCTGTAGTCTCCATGTCATATTGATCACACAGATAATGTCTGATTGAACCGCGTTTGAGTTTGGTGAAAATAAGAACTGTCCGAAACCAAAACTCAATTTTCTGGTTGATGAACCTTGACGCTGTAGATCAATGGTAGCAGAGTGCTTTGCGTTAGAATGTTCAATAGAGCAATGACTGAACAGGTCTGAGTTCAATCGATCCATAAAGCTATGTTGAAGAAGTTCATTTGTTCCTTTCTGAAGAAAAGTTGCTCTTTGAGTGGATGAAGGATGAAACTTGGTGTTGTCAATCTTGTTGCTGTCTGATTTTCTTTCAAATTGCAGTACTGGAAATGTTTCAGAAACACTAGTAAAGAATTCATCATGGTCTGTAAACAATTTAATGTTCTTCACTTTCTGTAGTGCTATGTCATCCAGAGTGATGACCTTGGGAGTGTCAATTAGATTTGATGCTGGTAATGAAACATCTATCTCAGGAATGGGTGTTGATGACGTTTCTTCTTCTTCTTCAGGAATAGTTGCTAAACTTGTAAAATGTTCAGCTTCTGCTTTGATGTCTTCATTATCTGTTTCATGGTAATGTTCAAACATATGAACATGAAGTACTTTGGCAAACTTGTTGACATTGATTTCATAAAGCAGGTCTGAAATCTTTCTGGTGATGTGAAGTGGACCTTGCCATTTATAGAATAGCTTGTTACTCAAATCTGGTAACAGTAAATTGACTTTATCTCCTTGAGCAAACTGTCTTGATTTCATGTGTTCATGTAGTATTCTTTGACTTTCAATGTTCATGGTTGTAATGGCTTCTTTAGTTGACTCACAGTCTTTCAAATGAGGAATACTTGTATGAGTGGTAGAGTAAGATTGAATAGTTTTTCTTTTGTCTGGTGTAGCCAAAGTTGATTGAATAAAAGTTTCTTTGTTATCTGTTTCTGGTTCATGAGACTTGTCTTGGTTGTAGCAGGAATTTTTTTTCAATGCATACTATAGTATTGGTAGATAATGATGCAGATGCAGTCTTGTTCAAGTCTTGATGTATGAAGTTATCATCAGTGTTTAGGGATGGGCATGTACTTGGTATGGGTGGACATGTAGTAACGGGTAGGGATGGACATATAGTAGGCAGTGGTGTCCCTGTAGATTTATTTGAGTCATGATGTATAGATTCATTGCTGACGGTTCTGACTTTGAAGTCTGGTTCATTCTTTGTTTTGATTGATTTAGATTGCTTTTGACTTTGCTTCTTTTTAAGATTGTCTCTTTTACAATCTGGACAATTGTTAACATATTTCTTGACATCTTTGGTCATGCTAGGCCAATAATATTCTTGAAGGATTCTTTTCTTCGTTCTGGTTACACCCATATGACCTGCATGTGGAAGATTATGTCCTGTTGTCAATATCTCTCTTCTGTATCTTTGAGGTACAAGTACTTGTTGTATTGTTTCGTTCTTATTGTGACTGTTCTTCATAAGAATGCCATTCTGAAAATATGGTTCATCTGTGAATTTTGATTGTTTGTTTGCTTGCGCCTTCTTATAAAGTCTTTGCAATGATGAATCGATCTTCTGTTCATGTTTGAATTCATCATGTTGGAATTGTGGCATTACATCGTCATTTTCAGCTAATGCTCTGATCACTGTATCTGTTTCGTTTTGAATGGTCTGTACTTGAGTCTTAGGTATTGATTCATTTTGGCTTGCTCATTCGGATGAAAATTGTTCTTTGGGTTTGGTCATTGATCTGGTTACTACTGCATAACAATCTTGATTTCGTTCAATGTTGTTTGCCCACTCTAAAAGTTCTTGTGGTGTGCAGTCTCTGACTCCTTCAATGTTGCCGATGATAAAGTCAACTGGTAAGTCGCGGACAACCAAGGCTTCTGTTGGACCACTAAAGAATGGTGTCTTAATGTGTATTATGGCTTCTTGTAGACTGCTGACAGTGCCATTGAATGCTGAGGCTTGAACTGATTTGCCTGTTAGTTGGTTTGACTTGACAAAACGTTTCTTGATTAATATAGATGTGCTTCCGGTGTCACGTAGCACCTGTACTTTTTGATTTCCTACCCAACCTGGATAGAATTTAAGACCATTTGTTTTCGCTATGACAGTCATGGTTGAATGTTCATCTCTATCATTTCTGTTAGAAAAGTTCTTCTTATATACATATCGTGGTCTAGAGTCTTGAGAGTGGCTTCTGTAACGAGGTCTTTCAGTATATTTTTGATTTCTTGTAGCTTGTTTGCCATGGTGTGGATTGCTGGTGCTGAACTGCTTTCTTCTGCATTCATGGGCTTGATGACCTTTCATATGACAATGTGAACATTCAATAATCCTGGTGCGGCATTGAGAAGCAAAATGTCCTATGTTGTTGCATCTATTGCAAATTATTTTGTATTCTGTGAATTTTTGTCTTCTGAAAAGCAGACAAAGTTTTCATCTGCTGCTGGTTTGACTGGCTTGTTTGGATAAGCAGCTTTATATTGTCTGATGATTTTGGTTAACGTTGGAATATCAGAAGGACTTCTTTCAATTATATAAGATTGGATGTCTTCTGAATGAGCATGCGTGATATTGTCAATGATAATATGTTGTCTGATAGCTTGATAAGTGTTTTCCACTTTAGCAAGAGATATTCACCTGTCAAACCACATGGTCATGTTGGAAACGAAAATTTGAGGATCATCATCTTGTTTTGGTCTTGAGCTATAGAATTTCTTTCTATAGTTGTCTGACGTTGCACCGTACTGGCGTAATAAGGCTTCCTTGATATCATGGTAATCACTGCTCTCGTTGACCGACAACTGTGAACAAATGTCAACTGCTTTTCCTGTCAGTAAACTAAGGAGGGAACTTGACCACTGGTCTTCTGGTAAACCAGACGTTGTTGCTAATAGCTCGAATCTAATAAGGTATGAGTCCATGTTGTCTGTAGACTCATTGAATGAATGAATCTTTGACATGAGTTTATATCGATCAAAGACATTGGAACTTGCTTGATTAGTGTTAGCTTCTGTTGATTTTGAGTCTGACTTTAGTTTATTTTCTTCATGTTGCATTTTCAATTTTTCAAATTCCATTTGTGCTCTTTCATGTTCTCTTTGTCTTTCTTCTTCTTGTCTTCGTTTTTCTTCTTCTTGTCTTCGTTTTTCTTCAATTTCTTTATCTTCTTGACGTAGCTTTGCTTCTTTTTCTTCGTCTATATCTGTTTGCTCTTTTGCCCAGGCCATTAATTCATGAGGCAGTAATTTCAATATTTTTCCTTTGTCAAGATATTCTGACATTCTTTGTGTTCTATCTCTAGGCTTTGAATCCATTGTATAGTTCTTGTGTTTTATAATATATGAACTTGAATATATTAATATTCTGACATTCTTTGTGTTCTATCTCTAGGCTTTGAATCCATTGTATAGTTCTTGTGTTTTATAATATATGAACTTGAATATATTAATATAGTACTTTTTGAATGTAATAATGTTAGTTATGCCGTCACTGGCTAATAATCTTGAACAGTAGGATTATGTCTACTACTGGAGTCGTTGTAGGAAGTGTAGATAGTAGAAATGTCTACTTGATAGATTATAGTGCCAGGTAATTGTTACTGGGCTTATCTATAATACTAATGCCAGTTAAATGATACTGGGCTTATCTACTGTGTCAGTTAAATAATACTGGGCTTATGTTATGCCAGCTAAATATTACTGGGCTTATGTATCGTGCCAGTTAAGTGATATTGGTTTTATTGCCAATGCCAATACAAAATAATATTAGATCTCGAGAGTTATAGTGAAAACTCGATCGTAGATCTCATCATCTATGATAAGATAAAATATCGATAACCAAACTGACCTTTGAACACAGTAGAACTATTCTCAAGTTGAAGAAAATCGAAGTTTTGTAATTGACGAAGTTTTTAAAATTTTTCCTTAGATCTTGAAAAAAATTAATTTTTTTTGATGATCTTTATCGAAGGTCGGAGGTGCCAGATATCACAATAGTCAATTAATGTGAATATCAGATGTCAAGATCTATGAAGATGCAATGATAGATGTCACGTTGAAGATTATCTTGACCTATATCACACTAACGATGATCGTGATTGCCGAGGATCTTGAAATCTTCTTTTAATAAGATGATCATATGGAAGTAGCTAGATCTAGTTGATAATACGATCATTCAAAATGTTGCCAGTTGATCATCTAGAAGTTGTCATTCGCTAAGTCGATCTAAGTATGTTACTATATTCAATGAAGAAACTTCTCTTCGTCTAAAACAATTACTTTAATTCAGAACTTGAAAAAGATATTCACAAATAATTACAATGGTTAAACGTACTTGAATAAAATGATAGATCTACACAATAATATAATTGAGTTCTAATACAAAGCTTTAGTAGATGTTTCACTTCCAAGTTACATACAATGACTGACTTAAAAAAACAGAACTTTTCCCGGGTCCAGCACTGTCACGTGTCCAACGTAGCTCATTGCAGCCAATAAATGCAGCCCAAGTTACACTAATTAACATATCTCCACGTGAGAAATTACCCGAGGTTGTTGACGAGCTAAATATAGATACTGTGTACGTGACACTCTACATAAAAACTGGACTGCCTTTAACAACTTTTCTTAATAGTTTTTGTTTTACTATCACATCATCATTGCTGGGCTATTGAACATTGAAATAAACAAAATTAACAAATCCAATTGTTACCTGCCAACTCTATTTTTGTAGAATTACATATTTCCACCACCCCCTTGAAAAAAAAATTTTTGTCATTTTTTTTTCTACTGTCTTACTCTTACATTATGCAAGGGCCAAACATATAAAGACAGTACAACTGTAGTGGGCTTTGACAACTTCTCATCACCATGTATCCTTCTCTAGTGTTGACACCACTGTCAATTAATACTAGTTAATACATTGCTGTCAGGGGGAGGTATGGCAAGAATGAATGTTACTTTGATATTTTGGTATGTTTGTTATATCCCCTTGTTGTGAATATGAATAGAATTGCACGTGTTGTGAACTGAGTGATTAAGTCTTCTTTGAACGTGCAAGAGAGAGTGTTAAGTTAGTAAGGTCTTACTCCCAGTCCAAGAAGGTTGGACTGGTGTTTGTTTATTATTATTTATTGTGCATTATTTGAGCTATATTGGATATTAAAATATCATTGTTATATTCTATGAGATCTGGAGTTCGAGTTGATGTGTATTGAAGTATAATTGTTCTTAATTGTAATATTTTAGAATTGAAGAATTTAAGAATCAAGTAATATTTGTTCGTATAAGTGAAACCCCTAGAGAGCCAAGTTAAGAAGCGCAAGAAACAAGAGACAAGCATATAAATTGAACCCTGACAATTGCAATTTAAACAATATTGTGGGCGTTGCTCAGAACTGAAAAGTCTAGTTGGCTCGCATAGAGCTAGGTCATGTATCCTAGCTACGTCACTACTTTAACATTCATTCTTCTTTCACAAAAGATGCCAGACAAGTGAGGTATCTTCAAAAACGACTGTGAAAGGACAATATTTTTTCCTTCATCCAACAAAACAGCTGATGCAATACTGAGTCAAATCAGTATCATGATATGGTACTTCACAATACAAGTTTCTTAAAGTTTATTGCGTTACCTCCTCCAAGTTCAAGGCTTACTGGTTGTACTTATTAGCTAACAAATTAAAGTATTACATAGCTGCAGTCTGGACTAATGACTTCAGACTTTGTTTCTTCCAAGCAGGTGGCTTCTGTAAGCTAAATCAGGGTTGCCACTTGTTGGGAACCTTTTGCTGTGTCCAGTGTAGAGTTGACTAGGCTAACACAGAGGTAACTTCAATGAACAAATAAATGCAAGTAGAACACAGGGAGACATCCAACAAAATAAAAAAGTGTTGCTATACAAAAAAAATAAAAAGGAAAGACCACTGCCTTCTACTTTTATTGCATCTATCTTACTAGTTTTTGTTTTTACCATCACATCATCATCAATAAGCTATAAAACATTTTTTAAAAAAAATAAATTTATATGTTTACCCAACAACTCCATTTTGTAGCATTACAAATGAACCTGCATGTTCTTAGTAATACACTGAAGTAATGCATTGATGAAATTAATTTAGAGTTTAACATCTTCAAACTCGATCATAGAAAATGAACAATTATACAATAAAAACAAAAATTTGCATCAAATATTACTTAAATTCACTTAAGTATAAAGTCTATATTGTAGGAGGTGTGGTGGCTGAGCGCCTGAGCGGTAAAGCACTTGACTTCAAGTTCAAATCCTGGTCAAGACTGGGATTTTTAATTCTGGGAACCTTGGGTGCTTCTGAGTGCGCCCAGCTATAATGGGTACCTGACATTGATTGAGGAAAAGCAAAGGTAGTTGGTCGATGTGTTGGCCACTTGATACCCTCATTAACCATGGGCCATAAAAACAGGTGACCTTTGCATCATCTGCCCTAAAGATCACAAGGTCTTAAAGGGGAACTTTGCTTTATAAAGTTGTACTAAGACTATAAGGTATCTTGAATAACAAAGAACTATCAACTATGAACCATAAACAATGAAATGTCTACAATCACCAATGACTAACCACCCTCATATCTTGCCTTTTTTTTAATAGTTTCCCACTAGACTTTTCTACATCTAGATTCTAGATACTGGAGTTTTTCTTGACCCTTTTTTCAAACATTCTTAGGAAATTTTTTTTCTGCTGACCAGAGCATTTGTTTACTTACACAACATGTGTTCAGAATCTTCATAACTGCTGATGTATGACAGAATGTATTGTTGTAACCCTATTGGCAAAGTGATTGGGTTAACTGTGTGTGATCAGCTGATAAATGTGACACAGGCCAGTAATACAGTTTAGCGTACTATATCGGAGGGCAAGGGACAGTACTGATATGAACTTTGCACGTGAATATGACCCAGGAAATGGTCATCTGTTCATAAGCCTGCATGGACCAGAGACAGAGTGTGTAAGGTAGGGCAGTTCAATGAGACCAAGACTGTCTGCCATGAAGTCGATCCTGGTAGAGTCCTCGAGTGAAACGTACGAGTCCAGGAAGAGACAGTAGAGTTTAGTACGGTGATATACAGTGTAACGTAGTAGTACTTTATTGTGTTGCCAATTGTGTCATATTGGCTGTTTTATTTGACCATTATTAAAGTACCAGATTATTT
Source organism: Biomphalaria sudanica (assembly GCA_036873155.1). NCBI lineage: Eukaryota > Metazoa > Mollusca > Gastropoda > Planorbidae > Biomphalaria > Biomphalaria sudanica. The sequence goes on along the minus strand of JAZGLO010006728.1, from coordinate 4,497,274 downwards.
AGAGCTCTTGTTGTCAGGTTCTTGTGTTGATGTGTTGTGTGTTTAGCAGTGTTTACAGAAGGCCAGGTAGAGAAAATCGTAACAGTATTATTAAGTATTACATGTACATAAGATCTATGTAGCTTTGCAAATTAACACCCACCTCTGACATCTATCATCTATGTTGACTTGGACTTGGTTTAAAGTTTAACACATGACTGATGACATGCAATCAAGTATGATAATAATCATAATCATAATGAACATAACTATATCTATACAGGACAATACAATGACATACATAATACATATATCTAAACTCTAGATAGATCTAAAACTTACCAATAAGTAAGGTGTAGATCTAGTTGTAGTGTGCAATAATTGGTTTATGTTATTGAAAGGTTTAGTGCTACTTTCATTTGTTAGGTCGATATTACTGACTTGTAAATTTTTACTAACTACATTTTTCAAAGAGTGGTATCCTATAAAAGGTTTCGGGACTGGGCTGACATGTAAATACAAAAGATCAAATGCCTTTGACACATCACCAAAAGTACTTAAAGAATTGTTGGTTTTTAAAGTATGACTTGAAGTTGAAATGTTTAAGTTTAGTCCTAAACTTGGTCCACGAATTATTTCCGTCGTAGACTTTTTCATGTTTTAAACTCAGTCTCAAGTCCAGGTTTTTAAAAACATTTGAAAATGATTATTCATACTTATTTAAGATCTAATTTAGAGTTTAGATCTAGATATCTAGTCCTATCCAGGTTAAGATATCAATCTGTTTATTTTTTTTGAATAGATTAACTACTTTGTTTTGTTTATGTTTTGTCGTCTAGACTCTTTTGTCAAATGCAAATCCAATGTTGACTAAATACGCCGCCGTTTGATTACATCCTGTATAGCCAGGTAGCCGAAAGGCAGAATAGAGTGGACGACTTAAACTGTTTAAATTGACGATTTAAAGATCAGAATTTCGTTGTGATAATTTAATCGATAACTATAGATCTTGTCATTAAAAATTATAGTGTGATGATAAATAATTATGGGTCTAAATTATCCAATACGTTTATGAATTAGCATCGATTGTAAAACGTTTTCATTAAACGTATACATTTTTATCTGGCAAAAATTTTGTTATGTTGATGTTCCACGTAGAAAATAAACATACTGAGCTGGAGAAAAGCAACAGAACTTTGAATTTATGATAGATATACGGCCTTTTGTACTTTTCTTTCCTGGCGGTATTTTGTCGAATGGATCTACTACGGCAAAAGATTACTGTTTACCCATTTTGACCCACTGTATTATGTTATAAATTACAGTCCTACGCGTATGTACGTGTTGACGTAGTAGGCCTACATATTAATTACAGATAAATTATAAAGATTAATAAACAAAGTTATTGCAGGATTTTTCCCGACTGACTCGCTCCTATTGTTGTATATGTGACATGTCACTCGGAAAGAAGGAAAGCTTATGAATTTCAATTTGTCCCAAAAGATTGAATAAGTAGTGTGACTTCCTAGATTTAATAGCTTGATAGTATTGGTTATCATCCTCCTTCAGTCACAAAGCGACTGGAGAAGTGCGATGAATGCCTTGGCATTAGCTATGGTCGGAATGATGTCACCCAAATAGTCATGGGCGTAGCCAGGGGTGTGTGTATGTTTCGAGCCCTATTTCAAATAAAAAATTTAACTGATTAAATTGTTTTTCAACCAGTAGCTGGGCTCCATTAATAAAGTTCAGTGACTAGCAGATTTAATATATTTGACCTTCAATTTTTAATTAGAAGAGATAAAGAATATATTATTGCATTGTAGACAACTCAGAATAAGCATTTTAAATATTTTCAAATACAAGAAATAGCGCTTGGCGCCTCGACTCCACCACGAATCCTGATGGGGGTGCTCAAAGCGTTCCCCCAAAGTTCCTATAGCTGGCAAGGGATGGGTGTCTACGTTCATTTCATTGACTCCAGAAAGAACTATTCTAGCTATGGTACAAAAGACGTCAGAAGGGACTCAATGAATGAACATTCATTATATGTATTATTGATTAATTATATCTGTAGTTTGACTGTAGTTTGCTTTATTTTTTTTTAATTGAAGAGGGAGTTTTAACCTAAATTAAACTCCCCTGGAGAGTGGGGTTTAAACTCAAAACCCCTATTGGCTACGCTCATGGAACTCAAAGCTCCCCCCCCCTTTGGCAAGAGGATACTAATTATTTTTGAGTGTTGCTAAGCTGTTAGCAAGGAATGTTGAGAAAACGTTTCGATAATTGAAGAGAGTAATAGCGCGAACGATTGTTCCATTTGCCTACAAATACTTAGATCTACATAGACGAATGCGAGCAAACATTTTCAACAATGAGCTTCACAAGAATAAGCTATAAGCCTACTCTATGTTCATGGTACCTTAAGTTCCAGTATCATCATTTCATAATGCAACATATGGTTATGTGCAGCTGGCATTAGCCTTCAAGCCTAGCAAATAAAGAAAAACTTGTCATCTTACATTTTTTAAATTACAGACGTTCCTTAAAAAAACAACAGAAGATAATTATGTCCTATGATTATCCATGTATTAATCATGTCGTGCATGTTTATTAGAGACTAAAACTCTGCCAGTTCATTGGTTTTCCTGGCTAATTCAGGGAACCCGTTTCGTGCAGTAATGGCACCAGGGAAGAAGGAGCATTTCCCGGCTACGAATTACTTCTAGCATATTTAATAAGAAATGCGCCTTTTTCTTTGTGTCTTCCTGAGTATTTTATTAGGTTGTTTTTTGTGTAATTTTGCCGTTATACTTTCTAGTCGTCTGTTCTGATTTTTCTCCATATCTAGTGATTTTACCAATTGTTTAACTCTAGTCCGATGTGAATTTTTGTTATTGTTATAAATCTCACGCTCTTTTCATCATTATCGCTCTGTGAACGTAGAATGACTGTATGCCTACTACTTACGTAATTAGGCCTGAATTTCATAATGCTTATATAGTTGTTAACTTGTTATTGTTTTTTACAAAGCTAATATCAACTCACTTAATTTGTCTGTCTGATAAAAAGTTTGTACACGTTATTTCTCCCACATCAAATCTCGGTTCAAGCTTAAATTTTGCAAAATTATTTCTTTTACCTGACAAAACAAGAATCAATTTATAAAACACAATTAGTTAATTAACTAGTTACTTTGTTTGGTATCTCGAACAATTGAAAGAAATTGAACTTTACTGATAAGGTGGCATAAGTTGAATTATATTAGTCCTTTTATACTTTGTAGATAGACACGTTTGAAACCAACAAAAGATAAATATAAAACCTTCTATTTTCATAAGCACTCTCCTGACACAGTGGTTAGTGTACTGTCTTGAGAAGGCTTTAACCCTGAGTTCGAATTCAGGTAATTAATCTTTTTTTTTATATAAATACATTTTAAAAGCGATCACCCAAATACCCCTTCTTTCTTCCTCCACCCCTTTCTAACTTCCAACTGGTCCAGACAGGTGATAAGATCATAGCGTATGCCTATTGAAAGAGCTGAAAGCATGAAATTGCATTAAAAAAATGGATAAAAATATATTTGTTATCGCACAGATTTTTTATTGTTAGTCTAAATCTATTACAGCCAGTGGGACCGCCGCCGAATGTGTCGCACATAATGGCTGTAAGGCTCGCATTACATTGTCAGGCCTATAAGGCTAGTTATATATAGGTTATAATATAGGCTAGGCCCGTTTTATAATATCCCCTAGGGTAATCGTGATTTGGCCCTAGAATTACTTTTTATAAAAAGATTATTAACGTACGTCGTTACGGTGTAGACTAATACTAGCCTATTGTATCAGCTTATACCTGTATGTTTCTATATCTTATAGACTCTAAGCGATTAACAAACATCATAAAGCCTATATTTCTTTTAGATTTTAGAATTCGCGTTAGTGTGAACATATTTTAAATTTGAATGCATAGACTGAAGGGACTTTCCCGATGTTATCGTGTAACGTGGAATGGTTTACAGAAGCGAACATGATCTATTGCTCCCCTGTTACCGAAATGGACTCATAGTTTCCATTCACATAAGCATAATTGATGGATTGGTTGTATTGAACAATTTCGAGATTTCTCCGCTAATAATTCATTTAAACTACAACTCGCATTTCGGTCTATTATCTTGAACAGTTTATTGGGCTCCATATGCAACAGACTCGAAAAAGAAGATGAAAAGAGGAGCAAACAAACAAAACAAAACGAGAGAGAAAAAAAAAAAGCAAATATTACTGGAATCCTCTGCCAGTAAAATGTATCGTCTGTTTCTCAAAATAATAGCTATAGCCTACTGTTCATGATCAAACAGGCGCAATGTCATATTGTCCTGAAGATCAAGCCATGTTATTGATAGCTGACGAAGACATAGGACCCACTAATGTCAAAACGACGAATCTGCAGACTTAAAATCCTAAAATTCCAGAATGTATAGGTCTATGTATACCTTCGATGTCCTATGTCTCTCATCAAGTAGGTGACTAATCCTTTCGCCGAAAAAGGTCTTCGGGCTACTCTCATTAAGCCATGATTCGTCTCATGACTTTAGGGTTAGTGATATGCTAAATCTAGTGTTGAACAATTTTAAACTACAAAAAAAAATATAACAATAAAATAATAATAAAGAAAAAGAATCGACACAAGAACAAAACTTTACTCAAGGATAATAAAGATTATTATTATTATTTAAACAAATATTTGTTTTCCTGCACGTTTTTGAACTTACCACAAGTGTGTAAAATTAAATAGGTTAGGTATGAGAGCATTTTAGTTGTATAACTTTGAGTATGTATAGCCCAGAGGCTGCCTTAGCAGAGCCAAATACTCGCATGGGCGAGTGTCATATGCGGTGCCCTGAGCCTGTGTATATACCGTACCACAGCACGCTAACGGACTTATCCGCCTCCAACGCTGTAGGCATTATTTTTTCTACTAAACATAGTAGCCTACCTTATGTAGGTACTGTACTATTGGCCTTTCACCTTTTAAGATTAATAAACGTAACGAATGATTCAGAAACATTTTGCCAGAAAAAAGGAACAAACTAGATAATAATAATGTCTGCTAAGCTGGAGTCAGAAAGTAACTAATAATTACTTAGGAGAACCAGAACTCTTGCAATAAACAAATAGTTGCTTAGTATCAAATAGGCCTATAGATTCAGTCATGGAACCTTAATGGTTTGTCGCTATGCACAAATAATAATAGGCCTATTATGTATCTTCTCTCCCGATGCGCGGTCCGAATGCCGAAGCCAAATTGATCTTCTTTAAGAACAAGGTGTGCGATAGGAGCTACAGTTGTCCCTTGACTTTCGCGGAAAGGCTATACCACGGGTTTTCAAAATAAATAACGAAAAAAATACTCCCGCGTTTTTTTGTTTGTTTGTTGTTGTTTTTTTGTTTGTTTTTTAACGCGAGTTTTTCTAGGGCCACCCGATGCATATGCTTAGTAGCCTGTTGAAAAAAAAAAATAACGTCATCGCCAAACTTTCTGGATGATGATTGGCCGATATAACCTTATAGCTGCTAGAGCACATTCACAGGTTCAATGCAGACCAATCGTTATAGTAGGCCTGAACACTGACCTGCGACATCGCAACCTGTGTAGACCAATAGCTCGTTGCCCTGTCACAGGTCGGGACGCCAGAAACATTTGAAATGAAAAAGTTATTAAGAGAATGGGAAATTGTTATTTAGGAGATTAAGTGTTAGGGGAAGTCTTGTGATATGCCTACTGTTCGTATCCAAAATAGTGTACATAGGCCTATATGAAATTAAATACCGCGGAGATTTTAATTTCGCGGGCGAGCTCGGAACGTATCACCCACGAAAGTCAAGAAAACACAATATTTCTTTATTAATTTTCATTTTAAAAATTCATTTTTTCAAAAGATGTATTTATGTTACAACACTATAAATGACCTATGACTTTTCATCTAAAAATTACTATAGCCACACAAGTGATTCAAACTTGATCACTACGCATTTTTCTATTCAAACCCGATTGGATGTCGTTTATTTACGAAATAAACGATGTTAATTGGTCACTTCCGGCTAATTGTTTTTATTGATGCAAAGTTCAACTGTAAAACAATGATCTCTGTGGCATTTTATGTCTCGAGAGACGATCTTTTCACTTTGCAACTTCTTTTGTGACTAAAGCCAATCCTTGATACCCAGCTGCGGTCGCAGGTTGGGTATATGTAATCACCAGGCGCTGTTGCACTTTCACCCTTCTTTCTGCTTCTGTATGGCATCTGCAATCCGATACCCTTCCTTGAGGCTCTCTCTCTCCATGTGGATATATCCAGTGCCACTTTTTCCCAGCTGCTGGTGTCGATTTTGAAGAGCTTCATGTCGCGTTTGCATACATTCGTATACCGTAAAAGTGGGCGACCAGCGGCTCTCCTGCCTTCTACTAGATCGCCATACACAATGTCTTGTGGAAGTCGACATACTGGCATTCTACGAACATGGCCAAGCCAGTCAAGGTGTCTGCTGCTGCTGTTGCTGTTAAACAATGATAGCCTCGTAGAATCGACAGAAACTGAACGGTATTTGAAACCAAAAATTTTATCTTTAGAGTTTGCATGGTAATCGGTATCATATTATATGCATGCCGGGAAGGCTTCCAAAATATTGAGTAACAAGTCATAGTTAATGAGAACTGATCAGGATTGTGAAGCTGAAGATGACAAGGAAATCTACGATCGCGTGGCATGGGGCGGTTGGTTCCCTTTCCCCCCCTCCCTCCTAGGGCCGCTACTGGTAGGCCTATATAGCCTACTTAAAATTCATGATATTTGTTTTACATTTTGTATGAATTTTTAACGGCCCGATAAGAGGTTTTACCAATATTTTCTTCCAATTAAATCAAAAAGGTTGCCGACCCTTGTTCTAGATCTAAGTAGTCAAAGTCTAGTTTTGAATGGCTAGCGGGTAATTCTTTTGTTTCCCCCACTTCAATCACTCTTATATATATCTAGATTCTTAAACTTTTATCACGCCATCTAGTGAACCCCTCATATGAGTGTTCGGCACTCAATTTTAATTCATCACTGCCAATTGCACGATTTTGTGCTAGATTTTCTTCACTTGAAACTTCACCCTTTGAAATCACTTTTTTAAAATTCCAATTTACGCAAAAACAAATATCTTTCTTTTTATTTTGTTACAAACTTTTAAAAAGACCACCTTTTTTTAAATCTAAAAAATAGTGATTAGGGTAAAAAAAAAGGGCTTGATCACTATAAGTCTGCATGAAAACAAGCACACGATCTATTTTTTTTTTGTCTAAAGCAATTAAATCGCGTTTATTATCTTTCATAACCAAATCATATTTACATTATCATCAAACTTCCTTTCGGTGAAGACTCAGATTCCTTCTTTTAAAGCCATGGATCACTACAGATGTGTGAAAAAAAAAGCGCTTAGATTTATTATATCTATATGTTTCTAGACAGGTCCAATCGAATGACATTTAACCCAAACTATCGAATCTCTTCATCGTCTAATCTCTCATCTTTGCCTTTCTGGAGAGGACAGGTCTGTCTCTTGATATAATGCTGTGAACTACCTCTGCTTGGTGAATGTAGAACTGTTGGCGTGACACCCTCTCCCACCGTTACTCACCCGACGCTAGTAAAGAAGGAAAATATACAACTCGGTACTTAGGTAAAGATTTTGTTCCACTTTTTTTTAAAACACGACATTGCTAATCAGTTTTACAGTTAGAGAAAAGGGTAAATACAACAAATAAGGGAGTGACAAGTAAAAACTGAAACATACAAGGTTTATTTCTTGGCTTGAGTTTTAATATAGGCCTACCAGATTAAAAATTTCAATTAAATTATCGAAAAGATATGCATTTTTTAAAGTTGTTGTTAGAAACATTAAATAAGATTCATTTTCGTCGTAGAAACATATAATAATAATTATATTTCATAAAAAAGAATCTATATAATATTTTATTTTAAATTTAACATTAAGCTAGACATTTTGATGACATATTTGAGCATTAGTTACCCCCCCCCCCAGTTTGCTCATTCTTATAGTGTTTTAGGTCTATATAAGACTACTTAAATCTAGATATAAATATAGATCTAAATTTTATACTAACGATGTAATTTTAAAAAATTCTAAAATGTGTGTATTGTGTATACATATCACATTGTGCCAACGTTTGAGGGCATCTGATGAATTACAGACGTTGCTTAACATTTTTTCGTGCTTCTCTTAGTTTCTATGTGTATATATAGATCTAGATATTTAGCCCATAGATAAAAAAAGAAAGATTATGTATAGGCCAATCTCAGTAACATTGAAGCCTTAATGGGTAAGTAAAATATAATATTGCCAACTAGTTCAATTTTACTATTTAGCTATTTTTTCACAACGAATTTTTCAAATATCATGAGTTGCAGTTGGCAACTCGGGGCTCTTCCTCCTTATCGCACTAGAAAAAACATGGCGGTGATACTATCGTTTATCGACCCGTCTGATAACGTAGAAATCGTTCACAGGAAAGACACCGCAGTTTGCGACGCAACGTAAGTGTTATTTTCTTATTGTATTTGCACTTAAGTACACATTAGATGCGTTTCAGCAAAATTTAGATTGAAAATCTTGAAGATTTGCTCAGTTGAGTTTTTGTCGGCAAGATCAAATAAAATTAGCCTCTGAATATTTGATATCGTTGCCGGTATTTTATTGGGTTTTTTTTTTTGCAAAGAGAGGTTGGGTTAGTTATCGATTTGGAGCTGTAAGGAACAGAATGTTACTTTCACAAGCCATTAGGTTGCATTTCTACGAATCTTCAATTGGTTGATTTGTATTGTCAGTTTTTCGTTTCCTTGCTTGTGTGCCTTGGCCTTGTTATTGTTTCATCCAATTGACAATTGTTTGTTTGAGAAAGTGACAGACTGAATCACTGAAAGTGCAACAAGTTAGAAATCTAGATCTAAGCTGTTTAGCTAAAAGTAAGACTGAATCTCTCAGCAAGTGACCAGATCTAGTTAGATCTATTCTAATGGCGATGCAGCTCTAGATTAGTCGGTCACTAGTGACTTGTCTTTTATTAATTAAACTTAGACCTAGAGACTATACATTTTATTATATATGACACTTTGTTTGACTTTATATAATTATAAATTCCATTCCTATTTATATTGTATGCTAGATCTATAGATTCTTCTAGCCTAAAAACTGACATAGATAATCTAGATTTAAATACTTCTATCCATGAGTCTCTAAACTTAGATTACATTTCTAGCTCAATATTCAATATATATTTATATTTATAGTTTTTTGTCTAAAAAACTTGACATTGAGCAAAACTTTTCATGGGTAGTTACATTTTTTTTTTTACTACTTTGTCATTTCAGGATAAATGTTGTAAACAACTGAATCAGATTGTCAGATTGCAAGTGATAATAATTGCTGACAATGAATTACAATGAAAGCTTTTGTCTTCCTTTACGGACATACAAGTCCCTTGAATTCCAGCTTGCATATTATATTAAAAAGTTGAAGTCTTAAAAAAAAGGTTAAAAAGTTAATGTTTAATAGTATTTGGAACGTCTCAAGCCTAAATAATTCTTGGTAATTGCTGTCCGATCTTGTTGAACTGTGTTTTTTAAAGATTTGTTTATGTTTAGATGCACAGTTGTGATAGTCTTTGTGTTAAAATGTATTATACTATATATATGTCTACATAAATTCTAATTAAAATAATTGGATTTCACATTTACTTTCTTCCTGAATCCTAAAAATTTCATCTAGACAATATTTTTCAAAATTATTTACTGACAGGATAACAATTTTAATGGAGTAGTGTATATGCACATATTCAAATAAGGTACCAAAACAATATATGGAGACATAATATAATAAAATAATTCTAGACAATAGGTAGATAATAAAACAAAACAAATGTGAATATCATACATTTAAGAGAAATTATATTAAATTTTTTTTTTTTCAATGACACAAACTTGTTTCTGATTCCAGATGAATGGAAGCTACTTAACAAGATAAAAGCATTACACATCAACTTTCATTACTTTGTTTCAAGTTAACTTGCATCATGAAAAGCAAACAAACCAGCCAGCTGACTTCTGGGAAGACTAAAGCTGCTGGGAAAGATGGAGGGAAAGTGAACCTGGTTAAGAAATCCTCTTTAAAGTTGAGAGCAAATGCATACAAACCTATTGCTAACAGAACAAGAGATAAGTCTCCAAAGGAAATTAAAACTTCCATAGTCACTTCTAATAAAAGCAAGCTCCTTAAAGAGAGAACCAATGGAAACAAACCAAAAAATAGTCCCCAAAAACAATCAGTTGATTCCAAAAATAAATCCAGAATTCAGAAATCCAAGCCTGTCAAGTCCAAGTCTGCCAAGCAGAAAGACAAATTGAAGCGTTTGACTAGCTCTAATAGTTTTTTGGATTTTTGGGGAGCGAAAGTCATGGGAAAACGTGAGGCAAGCCTTAATGCTAGTATCAGAGTCAACATAATGTATGAAAAACTTGCTCCATTGAAGTCACAAGCAAAGCTGCCAGCTAAAAAGGTTGATAGTGTTTGTCCCACAGACAAAGAAGAAAGTGATAAAGACAAAGTTCAGAATAAACCAGAAACTAGTTCTGAAGAAAAGAAGAATAAATCTAACCGAAAAGAAGGGTCAAAACCTAAATCCAGTGAATCTCTAAAGACTCAGAAATCTAGTAACAAAATTTCAGCTGTCAAATCAAATTCTAAAACAGAAATCAATCAAGCTGCTGATAAATGGAAGAAAAGAAAAGCTGCAGACACTAAAGATGATAAGGATGAACCAGCATCTAAAGTCAGAAAAACTTCACAGGTCAAAAGCAAATCAAAGATTGTGGTGAAGAAAAAGAAGAAAAAAAAGACTTTCCCGAGTGGTCATCAGCTGAGCAATATTATTGAGAAATCCCCTAGACAGGCAAGTCTAATAGCCAAAGCTATGATAGCCATGGAGCAGGAAGAAGAGTGTGTTGTGGTAGAGTCTGCTGCCAGGACTAGGGTGTTTGATTGGACAGAGCTTAGAACTTGCACGCAGAATCAACGACGGACAATTTCATGGAAAGCTGGCCTGGGCAATGCCAAAAAAGTTGATGTAAAAGATGCAGAAGCTGCTGCAGTACAGAAAGATGAAACAATGGAGGTAGATGTAAGTGGCCAGTGTGATAGTATTGAAGATAATTCAATCTTGAGAACTCTCCACCAAGTTGGAGATAGCCGAATTCTGAAAGAGTATCTCCGAGCACAAAAGGAAGACTTTCAAGGTCTTATAGATGTTGAAAAATGTTCCACACCAGAAAAGACAAAAATTTCGACACCTAGCCCTAAAAAAATAGTTACTCCAGTCCTAGAGGATAAACCTGAAAAAATAGCTTCTCCAATAAAACCACAGTCTTGTCGTGTGGCCACACCCATTCCACAACTTCCAATCGGTCACAGAACCAGTCACATGACCAGCTACATCCACCACCCCATTCCTCAGCCAGTCTACTCCCAGCAGCATGCCCATACACAGCCTATCAAAGTGCCGCCTAGTTACACCTCGCCTGCTTATATTTATCAATATGCTATGGATCGACAGCAGGGAATGTTTGTTCCATCTAGCCCATCTCCTGTCCCCTATGGAGTGACCAATAATGACCTGACCAGTGAATTCTCATCTACATACACTTTAAGTCCCATGGGAGCACTTAGCTTGAGAAGAGGCTCTATCAATCCTTACAACACAAGTCTCCATTTACCTGTTCAGCACATTGGTAAGATTTTAATGGAAATATAACTAGCAATATATACTTTTATTCTTATTTATCTCTTTAAAAGAAATGTCAGGTTGAGTGCAAAAAAATTACACGCTTGAATATCTAAACATTATATCTGGACTATTTCAATTCTGACTGCACCTAACCATCGATTCTGTTGAATATTAAGCCATATTCGACTCCAGACGAATATCACTGCCGGATAATTTGCCAGATAGTAAACATACACTGTGTATTTACCTTTTTAGTGGTGTGTTTTTTTTGTTTAGTACATCACATTGAGTGTATAGATGGACAGGTGACCACATTAAGACATGTTAACAATGTCTAAAGGTCACATTTTATGAATAAACTGAGTTTTCTTACTTGGACATAAAGTCCCATGACTTATTGTTACACAAACTACTAGTATATGACTATGTTTCATTAGTGCTGGATACTTAACTGAATTTTAAACATTAAAATAGAAATGAGTTGATACTAAAAATAAAATAGTTGAACTAAAATTCACCAATTAAAAAAAATAGCTAAACTAAACTAAAAATAATTTAATTAAGCTTTAACAACTTTTCATAATTTTGTGTGGTTTGGTCTATACCTAGATAACTATCTGACTTAGTCCTATGGTTGGATATAACTCTTTTATCATTGTACAAATCTTTCTCCATAATAAAATCAGTATTAAGGAAAATGTTTCTTCTTACAAACTTTCTTGTACAATAAAATTAAAAAAAAGATGTGTGTTTGTATGTGGATATTTTTGCCTTGAATTGAAACCTTTAGAAAAAACGGCTACTTTATAAGTTTTAACAATTTTTTGGACTTATTATATAATGGAAAACCTTACAGTTAAGTTTAAAATCTAATTTAAGAAATTGATCCAGATTTCTACGTATAGTTCTAGTAACCAACGAAAAAAAAATTTGCTTGAGTGTAAAAAGAAATATTTGTTAACTCTGCAACTAGTGTAAGGGTGGAAGAGATCTACATGCTTGACTAAAGGCGACTACGGTTGAAGATATAAAAAGGGTGTACTTGAAGTTCCTGCTGTTAATAAAACACTCCAGATAGCCACTATAAACTTCAAACTAAATCAAGTCCTAAATGCCAACAACAGAAGTGGTCTGTCACCTTTAAAATACAAGCCTGATGACCAGTTGATGGTCTGAAATACATAAGCACTTACATATCTACCCACTATACAGCCTAGAAGGCACTTTACCTTTGAGAGCTTTACATTAGTTCAATATACATTTCTATATATATATATATTCTTCATTGACCATCCCATTGACCTCTTTTACAGTTCATGGCCTTGTACATACACACACACCCTTATACATAACACACATTACTTTTTGATTGGTCTATCATAAACGCTGTGAAACTTTAATTCGCCAATCAGTAATGGAGTTTAAAATAATATGGTAAATAAAAGACAAAATAAATATGAATATAGGTATGTTAATTAGAAGTTAAGTAAAATGTTCAGTAATGTGATCTCCTGTAGATATCTGGATATATCATATTTTACAATCCAGTAACATCCTGCTTCAGTCAGATAACAAAAAGAACTATCTGGTGCAACCCTAATTCAAAAGTTAAATATGTTTTTGTCCAATAGTTGCAAATGGTGTGAGACTATTTCAATGTTCAATATGAAAATAGTGTTATTGTACTCAACCTGTACATTATACATCATATTCAAATGAAATTGATGTGCATGGGTAATAATATAAACAGAAGTAATTGTTTTGAGTACAGTAAGTGCCAGTTGTAGGATTATGCAATAATTTTCATTTATTATGATTTGACCTTGTTTGAGAAAAATTTTAATTTAAATGAATTTTTTTTTCTTTCCATTAGCTGGATTTAATTATCCGTCTTACTATTCAGCTCCACTTCAAGGTCTGTCCCAGCCAAGTGCCTCTGCATTGCAGGCCTTACACCAGAGGTTTCCTTTAGTGCAGCCTCAGTCTGTCTTACATGCACTACCTCAGGAGATGAGCTCCATCAACTCCTACCCAGCTGGTTACCAGTCATACCCTCAGATGTCTGGTTTAAACCAGGACACCAGTTGCATGCCTCCACCACCTCCACCCCCAGCTCATACACACAGACCAACTTCTATTGGACCGCAAGTGTCCCACCAGCCCCCTGCATCGCCTATGGAATCACTAAGATCAATGAATCCAATTGGTGTCCAGCCCATTGTCAACTCGCCTGTGCTGGACTTTTCTAGCTCATCTGAGCACCAGAGCTTAAGCTCCCATAGGCCAGTGGCTCAGACACCTTACAGTAAAAATGTGTACTTCCCTACAAACCTGGGCACAAACACTGGCTCACCAGCCAAGTATGTGGTCAGTGTTTCTGGGTCCTCAATGGCAGCTCCCTGTAAGAAAGAAAAAGAAGACTATCCTCCCTCCAATTGTGATGTGCTGCAAAAGAACAGTGCTTGTCAAATAGATTGCTCTCCAAGGGCAGCTAATTCTAGACGAAAGTCTGCTGAAAGCTCTGATGTCTCTGACCTTCTCCACAGTGCCCATTCTGCCATGTATCAAATAGACAACATGAACACAGAAATCCACCAACCTATGTCCTCTGCCTCAAGCAGCAGTTCCATGGGTAAAACTAGTCCTTCCAAAGTCAGCATTGCTGGCCATGCGTCTTTCAATGCTTCCTATTCTGTCTCTTCCATTCTTGACATGCCTAGTTACAAGGTCAAGCCTGAACCAGACCACAAAATGTATTCCATATCTATAAATAACAATAACACTATCAGTAGCAACAACAATCTGTACAGTCTAAACAGAAAGCCTGTAGAGATTGCACCAGTAGAAAAGGTTTCTGCAAATAGCTTAGTTCCTTCTAGTACCCAAAAAGGTACAAATTGTTTTGACTTAAAGAAAGAAATTCTATCAAAGAAAGAAACTCAATCTAGTATCAGAAGTCAGAAACCAATTGTAGAACAAGTGTCAGTCTTCAAAAAAGCACCAGTTAATTTTGTTACCATTAAACCTGCAGATCGCCCGGTAGCAAAGCCCCCAAAACCTTCTGTTGACTTTGTGGCTATTCGAACCCAGACCCCATTCACTTATTCCATTCTCAAAAACCAGAAACCATCTATTGAGTATGTTGTAATCAGGCCTCCAAAGCCAATCATTGACCAACCAGTGAAAGCTCAAAAACCTGTGTTTGATCATTCTGTTCTGAAGTCTCAGAAACCTCCAAATGAGATTGCTCTGGTGACTTCCGCCAAAGTTTCAGCTAGCTTGGATAAACTTGATAAAACTAAAAGCATCAATGATGTTATAGTTATAGATGATACAGATGAATCATCTGATGATGAGCCATTGGCAAAGTTTGTCAAAGCCAAAACGTCAGATGTCTCTGACATACAAGTGTCTGATAAGAACAAAACTCAGCAACAGCAATCTAGTGGCACACTTAGTCAAAAGGCTAAAGTGAAAGTTAGCAAACCATTAGAGAGCAAGCATAAAGATGAAAGTAAGATTAAAGCTATGAAAAAAACTGAAAAGCTTGGCAGTTTGGGAAATTTGAAGCTTCAGAACAAGGACAAAATCACAGGAACTTCCAAATCTTCAGAGTCAGTCAAAAAGCCTGTAGTGAAGTTTAAAGATGACATCTCTATGGGCACCAAATCCCTTTTAAGTGTAACTATTGATGACATAGCACTAGATGTCAAGAACAAATGTGTCAACAAAAAAATGCCTGCTGTTAGTCAGTCAAAGTCCAAGAAACTTGTCAAGAGAGTCAAGGAAGACCCCATGTTTCTCATTCCACTTCCTAGGACCAACACCAATCATGGCTGGACATGGGTAGGGGAAGGAGAGATGAGAAACATCCCAAAGTTGACTTTGGTAAGTTGTTCATGTCACCTGGCTTGCTGACCCATTTGAGTTCAAATAAGTTATGTTGTGTTTTTTTTTAAAGAATTGTAGTTTAAAAGTTGTGATGAAAAATTTTAAATGTTAAAGCAAGTTATTACAAATTTATGTCCCTTTTCACAAGTCCACAATTGTTAGTAATTGTAGTAAATTACTTAACTAAAGAAGAAACTTGTGTTCTGGCACTCGTTAAACTCTTTTTAGTTATGCTTAGCAATATCAAGTTAAGGTCTTTCACCGGTGTGTACAATTCTATATTCCCACAGGGTCGTGAAGAACAAGTCAGAGTACACAAATGTTACAGAGCCATGCGTCACAGTTCTGGTGAAGTGGTCTCTGTAAGAGACTGTGTTATTCTTCAGTCTGATGGGGATGGCAGTGTTCCTTATGTAGCCAGAGTAACTTGTCTGTGGGAGAACTTGCATGGTATGTTTCTGGTTTATGAAGTATCATTAACTCATTGCTTCATTTATTGCTGTCTTGTGTATACCTTAATCTCATTTATTTTTTCTTGGCAAGCAAATTATTGGGAGTTGGAAGATAGTTGTTCTTTATATATTCTATGCATTTTGCAGATTTATATTTAATTTGAATGCACATCATTCAGCTGTAAATCTAAATGTAACTGAGTTTTAGGTGGTCTTGTATCATTCAGGTTGTTAAGATCTAATATTCAGGTTTATATAATTTTGTATCCAGGTAGATATTTCTAATATACAAATTAGATCTAGTCTCATTTACAGAAAGACAAGGTCTCGTCTTATATTCAACTATTAAAGAATCACAGGCTATTCAGTAGTATGTCCATCCTTTTAATTGGAATTGTTTGATTTCTAATAATTCTAGGGGAAGGGGTGTAATGGTCTACCATATGCACAAAATGGCACAAGCCATTAGAAATTTACATTTGTTTCCACTGTTTTGTTACAATAGTTTTTTTTTCTTTTTTTTTTTTCTGTTTTTCAAAGATGTCATGTTGTAATTCCAGGTGAAATGATGTTCAGCATGCTGTGGTACTACCAACCTGAACATACACTTCAAGGTCGTGAGCCTGAGGATGGAGAACAAGAATTGTTTGCCTCTAAACACAGAGAGGAGAACAGTGTGGCCTGTATAGATGACAAATGTTTTGTACTTTTGTTTAATGAGTACTGCAGGTAATGTTCCTGGATACTAATTCATTTTTTAAAATTATATATTATAATACATTTTTTAAAATGATATTTTATAGTTTTTTTTTTTTTAAAGTTATATTTGATATTTATAATAATGAGTGATTCTTTCTTTAAATAAAAGCAATTATAAAGAGTTTATTTAACAATTATTTTTTTTTTGCAGGCTAGAAGCTGAAACTGCTCGAGCAGAACAAGGAGTACCATTACCAAGGTGGCGAGCTCAGCTAAACACAATATCAGAGGAGGACCAAATGTTTCGCAGGCCTAGACCTCCTCCAAATGCTTGTGTGGACAACATTTGGTTTTGCAGGTATGACTACGATATTCGCAAAAAAGTTGTCAAGAAGCCAAAACACAAGAAATCAAATTTGCGCTACAGGCCACCTGTCAAAGTTTTAAAGTAAATGCACACTTAAGCAATAGTTATCTTTTTGTGGTAACAAGTACTGCTGCTTGTTGAACTATGCTGTTGTAATAGCTGCTTTTAGATGCTAAGACTTTCTGTTAGCATATCAAACCATGTCAACATGCTCTCAATCTTTCCAATGCAATTTTTTTTTTTTTTTTGACCCATTTAAAAAGATTCCCCAAGCTTTCAACAAATATTATGCATTTTATTTTAGATAATTTACACTAGAAATTTTTTTCTTTATAAAGCAAGCATTCTCTTTCTGTGCCAAATATTGTATCCAGCTTGGAATGACCAGTGTCTTTAATTTGAAAAGAGTTTGAGTGTGGACATAGTGCACTATCATTAGAATGTTTACAACAGCAGTTGTAAAATAATTGAGAATGTTCTGTGATAGAATAGTTGCTAAGTGATCAAGCTAGAACAGACCTGAATGAGAACTAGCTTAAAATAGGGGAAAGAATTGGAACAAATAATAGCAAGGAAAGATAGTTTAGGGACAAGGTTGTTTTTGTGTTGAAATGTCACAATTAACTATACCATTTAGTGGAGTCCTCATTTACACTTACTGTTGTTGTTTTTTTAATCATCATTTTGGACTATTATTGTGGAACTGTTTATTTAATTGGTTGTTTGGAACATGGCATTGTGACCTTTATCATTTGTTGAGCATGTAATTATGTGGGATTACTTAAAGCCATTTCTGTAACAAAGATTTTGTTATTAATGGTTATCCAGTTTACATTTCACACATTTGTAAATTAGCATATTCTCCAATAATCCCAGTGATATCACAGCAAAGTAATGCTTTGAAAGATTCCCCTGCTTCCCACATTGATAATAATACCCAACTGATTGTAATACACATGGAATCAACATAAGAAATCAGATTTGTTGTTAAAGTGTATTGTCACTGTACATTTTAAGTTCATCTATTTGTGTACATTTGTTACTGTTGATGAAACATAAATAGCCTTGACTGTTTTCTTGATGTTGTATCAATTAGGTTAGTTGCAGTTCACTGAACTGCTTTTTAGTGTGTCTAATTGGAAGCTTCTAGTTCATTGTCTTATTTGTTGATAGCCTTTGTGCCTCAGGACTCCTACTCTTAAGCAAAATGTATCTGATTTTGTTGCATGGTCTTCAGAGTGTTGACTGTACTGATATGTTCATGACATTATTGTACGGCGATTGCATTTTCACTGTCTTTAAATGTTTAATTTCATTGTATGCTGTAGTTCTTATTTTATTTGGTCTACTCTAACCTTTGTGCTGTGAGAGCAAACCATTCCATCGTGTTGACTGGGGGAGAAAACCCTGGTTTGATCTGGATCAACTGTATAGCATTTACAACTAGGGAATCTCTGAAAATGTTTACTTTTTAATTACTTTAAAAAAAAAAATCTTGTATGCATGATCAAAGTCATTCAATCATAGCTTACCTTGCTTTGAATTGTGGGTGATCGTGGCCTGTCCCCCTTGGATTTCCATTTTAGGGATGTCTTGCATTTGAAGGATGCAACCTGTTCACCTACTTTTTTTTTTTTACAAGGTCAATCAATTTAACAGTAGCATTGTTGCTGTATGACCAAATGAGTCTCCCAATTCATAGCATGTCCTATTTGAAACAGTTCATAATTTCATTCTCTGTGTCATTGAAACCAAACACTTTCTTTGTGCATTTTCTTCTGAATCAGTTTTATTTGCATTTCTCAGGCAGTCCATTTTTTGTTGTAGCATTTCTTTCTTTAATGACTGAAGAGTTTTTTGGTTATAGCATTTCTTTCTTTCATCACTGACGAGTTTTTTGGTTGTAGTATTTCTTTCTTTCATCACTGAACAGTTTTTTTTCATTTGTAGCTTTACTTTCAGAGGCCCTACATTTTAGTTCATAAACTTTTCAGGTGTAAACAGCAAGTTGTAACTGTGTACATTGTGTCACCCTGCTTGTCTTTCTTTCTGTCTTGTGACTACTGTACAGTATTTATACATTTGTCTTTTCTTCATTCATCCATTATTCCAAGACTTTGAATTATGTAATTAGTCAGACATATGGCTCTTTTCTTTTATGAAATTACAATTGGTTATATGCTTCACTGCTCATGGCATTAGGCTATTTATTTGAATGTCAATGTTTTGTGCTCCATTTTCTGGCTATTTTTTTTAGTGATGAATTATTTATATTTTAATGCAATTGTTGGATTACTGTACAATTAATCCTATAATATTTATACATGTATATATATGTATGTGTGTATTTGTTAACATTTAGTACACTATATTAGCAATATGCTTTTTTTTTTTTTCAGCAAATTTTTTTGGAAAATTATTTGCTTGTGTTTAGTTGTATAAAACTATTTTAATTTTGCTTCTATATTATCTTATATCTATAGTTGTTCAGGAAGTAGTGACCTTATAAATTTGCAGTGCAAAATTAGTGAATTTTTTTTTGGTTGTAATGGAAAAGTCAAAAAGTGCAATAACAATTTATACATTGACTTAGTAATCATTATGATTTCTACAAATATTCAGGAGACAACTGCAAGTCAGTTTTTACAGTCACTCCTATTGTGCAGTGTTTATGGTCAACTCCTATTGCAGAATAACATATGTCCAACAAATTGTCAAATGAAAGCTAATACAGAATTGTGTAATGCCAACTCTATAATTTGAATGCTTGAGGCTTCTTTTCATAAGTTAATGAAGGTAAACATTTTTAATATAGACTGGATTTGTTGTTTTTATCTTTGCTTAAGCTGAAAATTGGAGTGAATGGATTGATTTTTTATTACTGCTCTAATTTGTCATTTAGTACTTGAATTCTTCCATTGAAACCTTGAGTAGAGGCTACACTAGCAAACTCTTTGCATTTAGACATTAGGTGGTAAAGTCTTGGGATTTGAAGTTTGACAGAAGTTTGGATTTGACTTTACAAAAAGTGTTTTTGTAACACTTTGAGGCTGATTTGAAAAACTGAACAATTTGTCATCTTACGGTGAATACCAAAACTTTATCATTTACAATACTTCTAGAACTTTCTAATGCCACCTTGTACCTAAAGTTATTAAATATTTCAAAATGTACAGCCTAAGCCTAGTGTTTATCCATGTCCTTGTAAGACAACATACAAGATTGATATATTATTTTGTATAGAAAATATTGTCTCCTTTGATATTATTTAGTCACTAAATGTATGTATGTAATAATTGTCACATGTTATCACAATAATTTTTTTATTTTTATTATTCTGTATCAATGTTTTTTATGAAAATTTTGTATTTGTTTTGTGCATTGTGTCACTGTTAGCAAAAGTAAATTTTTAAATCTTTCTTCAGCATGTGTGCAGGATTGACTATTTACAAATATTTTCTTTATATCATTTGAAAAAAAAACTTTCATCTGCCATTGAATATTCTCTTCAGTAATTTCCATTTTATTTTTATCAAAGAGGTCTTCAGTTTTTTAGCAAGACCTTTACTAAACATTTTTTTTATACAGAGACTGTATTATGGTAGTTTACATTGTCACTTGTAAAGGATCAAAAATGAAATCTATTAACTAGGTTGATATTTCAATGTGAAGGTTTATCTTACACTTCAAACATGAAAAGTTCAATTCAATAATCTCAATAGTTGTTGGAAATACTACAGAACAAACTTTTTTTTTACACCCAATAGTGCATCAACTTGGCTTCATAAAATTGTGCTGTTTTTTATTGAAAATTATTTTTCCAGCGTATTGATTGTAACATATTACATATTTGCCATTCAGTTGATTTTTTTTCTGCATAATAAATTTCAATTTTGTATGCCGGATGTCTTAAAAAAATGTAAAAATGGCTTTATAATATAGAGAAAAAAATGAATTTGCTGTAGAATAAGCCACTTGTATTCAGTATATTAGATTTGAGCAAAAGCTCTTTGTATTCAGCTGACTTGGTAGTAGTACACGCTAATCATGTTCACTACGTTTGATTTTAGTATGAACCACTTTCATTCAGTTTGTTTGTTGGAGGAATTTTACTGTGTATGAAAAATGAAATACCAAAAAAAAATGTATGTGATTTAAAACTTTTAAAAAAAATGCAATATATTTTCATTTTATTTATTTCAAGCTGAGCTGTCTGATATATTTTATTTAATAAATGAAATCAATTGAAATTAATTCCCAAAAGTAACTTGCTGTGTACAACTTGAACAGTTTTGATTGGGTCATGATGATTGTTTTCTTGGCACCTTTGGCTAGTGTGTGCTGCTTCTTTATTGAATGAGCATATCTCTAGGCTATGAAGTAAGCAATGTACTGCAATGTGTGCAAGGCAAGCACTTATGCAATTGGACATGCTCTGTGTTAGGTCACAATAGTTGAATCCATGTATTTAGAACTATTTGTTGACCAGTTGCAGGTCATTAGTAGCTTATGCTAGCCTGCCCTTCTTTGTTGTATATGAATTGCATCAGCATTTTTAAGTTTTGGCTTGTAAATACTAATCAGTAACCATTATTTATTTCTAGTCATGTTGGTCTTTTTGTCAATAGAAATGGGCGAGAAACTTGCAGAATTATAGGTAATGGTTGTCGTGGCGATGTTTATGGCCAATTAGTACAACTAGGGCTAATCTGTCAGCCATGACATCTGGCATTAGATTTGTACTTGGTTGAAAGTAACAAGATTATGTGTCACTATTTATGTAAAAAGATAGTGTGAAAAAAGATATAAGTTTAAACTAGTCTACTTTTAAGTAGGTGTTGTACGAGTCAGCTCTTAGCTGGCACTAGTCATTATAGAAGACAAGGTGTGCAGTCATTGAATCATCACATGAGCTTAAATTAGTTACTTTTTTTTTATGTATTTCATAAATAGATGTTATATATTTTATTAAAATACAGACATCTTGTTTCAACACAAATATTCCTGAGAAAACTTTGGCCTCTATAGTGAAATAATTATTAGACAAAATTTCATAAAAGTATTATTGCAATGTTTGTAATAATTTATTCAATATTTAAATAATGTGTACAGAACAAACTAAAAATATTGAATGAAATATATATGTTTATATATATATGATAAAATATTAATATACTGTTCGAAATATATATATATATATATATACTGTCTTCTCTGGAAACTTACTTTTGTAAAATGACAATTTAGTTTTCAATATAGTTTCTTTGGTTTCATGAAGATGTTCTTGTGCGGACACGTACAGTTTCTTGATGTGAACTATTGATTGACTCAGTGTTTATGTTTAGTGATCTGCACCTTCAATGTGTGAACTTGTTCACTTAGCCTAGAGAACTGACTGGAACCTTTGCTTTACTCAATAAAGACATATTTTACCAATTATTTGGTTTGATTAATTTAATAGGGTTTAATAGATTTGACTTAATAGACCTGTTACACAATCAGTCTCTATGTGGCATTTTTTTTTTAGTACTATCATTTTTCTTGTAAACCATAGATGCAACACTAAGTATATGTCACAGCTACTTTCTTTCAAGACAAAATGACTAAAGTAGCTAGAAATCAATTTCAATTAGTGACTATTCTTACGATGCTTGAAATGATTGTTTGAAAATTGTGATCCATGTTGAAAGTAATGTTTCATTAACAAAGGTGTTCTGTTGCCAGCACAATGACCTCCACTTTCAAATGTCAAGCACTTATTTAAGCTTTGATAACTCATTGGTGTCTTAAAAGCCCTAATTAGTCACCTCTATTGGGAGAAAAGTCTAAACCAAAAGTGAGCAAACCTTTTTCAGAGTGGGTCTAAAAGGGAAATACTGACATGCCTTAATAATAATAATAAAAACATGAGTGGTAAAGACATTTGATATTCTTAAAGTAATGTGATATATGCAGCTGTGTTTCTAGGTTTTAACTGTCACATATGTAACCGTGTTTCTAGGTTTTAACTGGCACATATGTAGCTGTGTTTCTAAGTTTTAACTGGCACATATGTAGCTGTGTTTCTAAGTTTTAACTGGCACATTTTGGACAGCTTCTTCTTGACTTCGCTCCCGAAAAAAAGTATATGAAAATGCAAATATTATTGTTTTGCAGGTTTGGTTCCACTACTTTGGTCCACACACATTAAAGACATACTGAAGATATCTAAATCTTCTTCAATTGCACTAAGTTTTCTTTCAAAATGGTCCGGAAGTTTCTTCAATTTATCTTTGTAATTCCCAAACTTGTCTAACTTGCAGATAGTGTCAAATTGATATATGTATATATATATATATATATATATATATGTTACGGAATAGATTTCAGCTTTAGCTCGAATTCCAGCCAAACTCAGAAAATGGTTCGAGCAGATAATGAATTAAGATGATGTCAATGAAACAGTACAGAATTTTTAACCTCGCCATTATCCATGACAATGTAACCTCAACATTTGGAACAAGGTTACAAAAGACAGTTTGTGTGGAAACACAAACTCAAAATCAGCCCCCGAAGAGGTCCACCCATGCAGGCTTCAATATTTTCAGAAAGATCATCCGAATGAAATTATATCAAAGACAAATGAGAGATAAGAATGGAGAAAGAAGGTTAACAGATCTTGTGTAGTGCCCCAACGGTCCAGCAGATCAAAGGATAGGTGAAAGTGAATGTAAAGTTAGATGTGAACCTGGCCCAACTAGTTCCCCTTATAGACCGTGTGGTCTATAGGGCAGATGATCTAAAGTTCATCTGTTTTTGTGGCCTACGGTTAACGAGGGTGTCATGTAGTCAGCACAACGACCAACCGCCTTTTCCCCAACTAATGTCAGGTACCCATTAGAACTGAGTGCACTCAGAGGCGCCCAAAGATTCCAAAGTTGAAAATCCCAGGATTCACCGATGTCTTATAATTGATCTAATTGTTTTGAAAAGGCTCAATCTCTTAATCAGATCCTCATTTAAAAAAAATATATAATTTCCGCAATAAATAATAAGTTCAGGAAAATCACGTTTACAAGATTACTATTCGTTTTAAATAAGGTCTAACTTATAATGCATACTAATTAGCTTTTTCTCTTTAAAAAACTGCTTGCATAACTGATTTTAAAAATGAGATTTTTCGCTTTCAGAAAAAAAAAAAGTAGCCGTTGCATCAGAACTTTGAATGGTCTAAAATATTGTGATGTCGGATTTTCAATATCTTTTCTAGTGTACGAGATCTAAACGGGACAGACGGACAGACATTTCACACAAAACTAATAGCGTCTTTTCCCCTTTCGGGGGCCGCTAAAAATAAATCCAGTTTTGTGATGGCAGGTGAACTGTTTAAACAATTTAAAAATATTTGGCTCATTATCACCCAAAATTACAATAGGTTCGTTTTTTATTTGTGGAGACATGTACGTGTTTAGTCTGGAACTAGGTTTAGTTCGAAGCAAATTTTTCTGAGGAGTGGATCGTACTTGAAAGTAATTTCACAAACCCATCTGAAATTACCTAGATTTTATCTTTGTTATTCTTCTTCAACTTGTTCGCGATGCCCATTAAGTGCCAGATCCTGCTTTTTTAGAGTCTAATGCATTTATTTATAACTGAGATCTAGATGAAACCAGCGTACTGAACAATGGAGTAACAAAATGTGCGTGAGCGTGTAAAAGTGCATTGCCTTCAGAGATTTTAAAAAATCTAGTAAACTTGATTCAACCTGGTTAACAGCTCAAGTTTAATTTAAAAAGAGAATGGGAGATTAATTAATTCAATTAATTTCTAGTAAAAATTTCAAATTCAGTAGTTTGTCTTTGTTCATGTATGTACAATGCGTTGATTTTATTGACAAAATTATCCTTATTTTGATGCCCCGTGAGGCCCGCAACACTCGCACATGGCTAGCTACGCCACTGTATATATATATATATATATATATATATATATTTATTTATTTATTTATTTATTTATTTATATCAATGTGACAGAAGATCACTTCTTATTTTTAAAAATATGTATATATCTGAGCGTACTTATTATTACTGTAAACCAGGCATGTTAAACTCATTAAGGTGTATGTGCCACATAAAAAAACTTACTATGACCGGAAGGGCCGCAGCCAGAAAACAATAATACTATTTCCTCGCGAAGTGCAAAAAATCACTTCAATACTTTATTTATTTGTTTTTATTTGTTAAGTCCTTAATTAAGTCTTGTTATTTCTAAATGTCTCAGCTAAGTTCCACTGTGGAGGAAAAAAATACACAGAAACTAAGTCTCAGAAAATGTTGAAAATCTTAGAATCATTTGTTCTAAATTCAGAAGTAGAGTCAGCTATTCTGCTCATTAATTTAATGTCTCCACAAAGAATTTAGTTTGTTTACTAAGTGGGTATGTTAAGTGTAGGGTTGCCAGACAAAAGAAGGACATGTTTTCCTTTTTAGGAACCTATCCTCAATCCGGCAGACCTGAAGTGTAAAAAAGAAAGGGCTTGCACTGTTGTTTATTGCGATTGCATATTAGATCCATCAATCGAATTCTTTTAATCCTATGGTCTGGTTTAAACGAACTCATTCATAAAAAGGACAAAGCAACTTTTTTTTTCCGACAACCTTCTTTATGATTAGGTGCTCCTGTTTTCAAAGCTGTTCAAAAGAAATCTTGTACTCGGAACACGTTTAAATCAGAGATTTTTTTTTCTTCTGCTTTTGCAAGCTTATACCGCACAAAGCATTAGACTTTTCAGTACGAGACATTTTTCTCTCTAACTAAAATCTTGAGAAAATCTCAAATCTTCGTTATAAATATACGAAGTGGTATTGTTTGTCAATTTTTTTCTTCTTTTGCAAGACTTATTTGTCCTCTTTTAGGTGTATATTAGGAAAGGCTCATCAGCGAAATGGCATATAAAGCGAACACCTCCCCGTAATTTTTATCCATTCTAATTTTATTTCGATAGTAACTGCAGAACTAATAAATTGGTATTACCAATGGGTATTACAAAGACTCCATTTTTCTACATTTCCCACATATTCACTTTCGTTTTCCCTCATACAATGAAGCATAACTGAAGGTCAAAGTTGATATGTATGAAAATGTCCATTGTCAAAACGTTTCCGAATAAACGAGAATAGGTCCGAACTTAAGACGATTGTAAAGCACCAATGGACATCTGCCGAAAAAACATTCGCATATAATGCTTCTAAATAGATGAGGAAATAGCTAGAATAGCCAAGGCTATTCATTCCTTTTCTACGAACACCCCTATAATAAGCTTGAAAGCCATTAATGATAATTTAGTGACTGATTTAATCTGTTTTTCTTTTTGTGTTATCTATTGTTATCGTTTGTAAACTGAAATATTAAAATAACAGGTCTATTTTTATATGAATGGCAATGTCTTCGATTTCGAAAATTAAGGATGAGTGCAGCACTACGTGTTTCACATGACTATGCAAGCCCAGCTGCGATCAGCATATTTTCCCGCATTTCATGCAGGCAAGGACGTTGTCCACTGGCGGTCTATTTTGTTTCCGTCTAAAATGTTTGTCTCGCAGCCTTTAAATGTGAGAACTTTCCAACAGTCTCTCTCACGGGCCATCCGCTGCCAGCTACATTCCTCTAGGCCCCCTATATACCAGTGAGGGTGAAATGGCGCCTCAGTTGATCTTTATAGCGCTTATACGGGTGGGGATGGGGGGGCACCTCTGTTTTGCCGTCCTCCTTTAAAAAAAAAAACTGGCTGGTTAATCTCTTTTTACTAATTAATGATATTAATATGTGTATATATGTTTAAAAGAAGTGCAGAATTCATTTTCATAAGTATAGTTTACGCCCCTATTTTTTATAGGCCGACCTATAGGCAAACCAAACAAAAAACTTTTATTATCGAATATAAGTCATCTTCCGACATGAATGAATTTTTTATAATCTGTTTTTTTTTTTGCGTGCCCTGGGTACGTTGTAATAGGCTACACATTTTATTTTTAAAGTGGTTTTTCAGGTCATCATAAGGTCTAATGGCTGTTGTGATCCTGTTTCTTATCTCTTCGTTTGTGATGCGATCTTTATAGGCTATATAGCATCTCAGTTCCATTACTAATAAAAACTGGCACAAAGGCGTTCGCCATTGGTCCTTTTCCATATATGCATAGATCTATACAAGTGTGTTTGAGTACTGTGACGATTGCAATTTTCTTAATTTTAGACTTCTATAAACTGTACTACTGCATTTGGTCCATTTGGACTTGGAATACTACACAGATGAAAATAATAAATAGGAGTCTAGATCTAGTCTAGATTGATCTAAATCTTTCTCCAGATTTAGAATCTAGATAAAATATATAATATAGATCTATAGAATAGATTGTCACTAGATCTAAATCTAAGCTAGATATAGAAGTGAAGTAGAAAGCTAGAAATAGATACTAAAAGATAGACCTGTGCTAAGTCTGAGTGTGATAAATAGTTAAGTCAGTTAATTAAGTCTAACTCTAAGACTAGAGTAACTTACGTTTATCGAACAAGTTAAGCTCAGTCGCCGACATTTTTTATGTTTGAATTTGTGTATCTCCGTAAAAATTAGACCTAGAAAAAAACTGATTGTATCTATGAACTCCTTATCTTATCTTATCTTATATAATACAGACGTTACTTCAAAAAAGAAGATGATTACGTCCTACCCGTCATGCATTTAGTCTATTACTACTCATAGTTAAACTTATATTTGATGTTAAAGTGGGTCAGGTCGATGCTTTCAAAAGCTTAAATTATCGAGCATCGTTTTACCGTTATCTTATCGAACATATTAAGAAACTATCGAACACATGAGAAGTATAGTGTTTTAAAAGTGTTATAATCTTAAAATTTTGTGAAAAGTATGGTGTTTCAAAAGTGTTATAATCTATATTTTTTAAATTTATATTATTTTCTTTTTACGCCATGCCAAGACACAGATTTTAGTCATTTTCACATGCTCCACATCAAAGGAATCTATCACTGATCAGCTCTGCCTAGAAACTGACGGTGCTAAGCCCAGTAACCCATTACCGACACATTACCGTACCAGTACTTATTTAGGTCTAAGCTATTTTGAGATATAAGGCCATTAATAAATCCAGCTATGTAACTAGCCGCGATCTAGCACGCTCAGTGTAAGTAACAGCCCAAAAGTCAGTGCTAGATATTTTTCGATTGGGCGGGGAGGGGGGGGGGGGGGGCTGAAAAGCTATGGTGGCTTGCGAGATGTGTTATCATTAGATGTAGATAGATCCGCCCTCCCTAAACCACCTGGTTGACCAAAAAAACACTGTATTTTAGAGCACGCTTAGTATTTGTCACACACACACAAACAACATATCTATATATCTATCACGACTAGTGTTTGTGACCTAATTAGTGGCTTGACCGTAGGTACTCTACTGATGGCTCCTCCCCCTTTCCCCTCAACATTGTTCTTACTACAACTTGAACAATGTTTTGGGGCTGTGTTGGTGGCCTGGTTTACACCTGTGTGTTGGGCTATCACTGACCATTTTATTTTGTTGTGTGTTAGTCTGGTGGCTGCGTTTAGATTGAGTCTTAAAATTTATGTTGTTACTTTGCACTGAAAAAGTGTGAATGTTGGAGAGTGGAATTGTGTAAGAAGAAGCACGGGTTAGGGGGGTGTAGGCAGAATAAGAGAGTGGTTAAATGTGTTATTGTTATTATTTTGTGTATTTTTGTTTGATGTTTCAAAGGAGTGTCTTTGTAGCGCATTATGAGCTTTATCATACTTTATGGCAATATATATATATATAAAATTTTATTTTAGACCCTGGGCCACATTTCTAGATCGAGAAGCACAACTGACTATGTATTTGAGGTTGAGGTCACATTTTAATGGTCGATCAATTATTGAATATCTCTGGATACAGTGTCTTGACTGTTTCTCTCCCCCTCCCCTTTTTTTTTTTACTTACCAAAGACATTTTTATTTTAAAATACCATATCTACATTTTATACCTTCCCCTTTTGCCCTTTCCTTAAATTAATATCTCTTCACATGAAGCACATGCGCTAGGTATTTGTTTATAACACATAATTCAGAAGTTAATAGAATGGGGCATCTGAAGAAAAAAAAACACAACTGGATATATTCTATGTTAATTGTTCCTGCGTCATCACAACGATGATAATAGCATCAAACAATATGTGTCATAAAATCAAGCTTTTAAAATGGATACAATTAGTGCATATCGATGTAAATCTATTTACTTAGAAAAATATAGTACATTTATGGTAAACCACAAATAGCTGATACAAATTGTAACACATGAGTAATTTATGTATGTACTTTGCATTACATTATTTAAAAAAATAACAATTAAAAAATATATAATTTAAATATTTTGTCTTCTTTGGGTTATATCCCTTCGATGTTTATTTTTAACATTAAAATGGTGTTCGATATTTTAGGAAGCTGAGATTGCTTATATAAAAACAGCTACTATCGAACACCCCCTATTTAAACCTCAATTTTCATGTTTGGGTAGCAAAAGACACTTTAAACAAATAGTTGCAAATTATTTCTCAGCCTAATTAGAAGCATATTATATAGGTTTTGTTCAGCTGAAGCATCATTGGCATTAAAAAATACCCTTAACCCGAGACTCACTTCACTCTTCCCAAGAGGTAAAAAAAAGTGAAATTTTTATACCAATATTACCAATGCACTTTGAATATAAGTAAAAAAAATTATCCTTGGGTGAAAATGAAACTAAATATAACTTAACTATAAAGAAATGGACGATGCACAATAGGAATGGACTAGTTTCTTCATAATCATCGAAATAAAGGAGAATTTTAAAAAATACAATGGGGGTGTTCGATAAGTATTTTAAAATGAAGGTGTTTGATAGATGTAAGTTACTCTAGATCAAAGTCTTAAGACAAGGTAGATGATTTATTAGATCTATTCTATATAGAGTATTATATAGACTATAGTAAAAAAAAAGTAAAGTAAAGTTCCCCTTTCAGACCTTGTGGTCATCTGTTTCTGTGACCTACGGTTAACAAGGGTGTCATGTGGCCAGCACAACGACCAACCGCCTTTACTTTTCCCTAACTAATGTCAGGTACCCATTAGAGCTGGGTGGACTCAGAGGCGCCTGAAGATCCCGAAATTAAAAGTCCCAGTCTTCACCAGGATTCGAACCCCGGTCCCCGGTTCAGGAGCCAAGTGCCTTACCGCTCAGCCGCCTATTATATAGACTATAATTATGTAAAAAAAATAATAGTAATAATACTACAAGTATTGGTATAATAAAATTAATATTATTATTATATACTAAGATTCAAACTCAAAGACTCTAGTTCTAAACTGAAACTCTAACTAACTCTAAAGTCAGATTCTAGATAATCATAATAATCTTAAACTTGTCTTAAGTTATCAGACTTAAGTAGATATCTACCCTAGATCTAGATCTAGATTCTAAATTGACTAAATCTAGAGTCTATATCTAGATCTAGTTGATCTAGAGTGTAGAGTAGAGTCTTAGACTCAGAGAATCTATCATTGTCATACTACACAGTCATAGGTCTATGAATACTATGAATATGATTATGATAACCTTAATAGGGCGATAAGGTAATATTAATAGATTCTGATCATTCTCTATCACTCTATGGCATAGAGTCTATGCCCTATAGTCCTATAGGTTATGCTATGCCTATGGCTATGCTGGTAGAAGATACTTAGATTAGTAAGATAATAGATATTATATATTATTATATAATATATTGTCTATAGATCTGTTACTATTACTACTATCAGTACTATCTAGTATATATTATATAAATATAGATATCTAATCTTTTCAAATCTACACTCTAGATCTACTACTAGAGACTAGAGTTTACTAGTAACTAGAGTATGACTTATGATACAATGATTATTTTTTATGATACAGTGGATACACTGATATAGCCTACATACAGCATACAAACTGTAGTTTTTGAGGGAGAAACGTTACACAACTAATTCAACTAATCTATAACTTCTATTAGACGTCTTAGACTTGTATAAGTTATGAGCTATGAGTCAGTGGGATGGCCAAAGGTGTAGAGACACTAGAGCCAAATGACAGTCTAGAAATCTAGATTGATATATAGATGATACTCGGTGATACTGATATAGAATCTAGATCTAGAACTCCACAGATATATTGGTCAGTTTGGTCCATGCGCTGAAAAAGCATACAGCATACAAACTTTAGTTTTTGAGGGAGAAACGTTACACAACTATAACTTAAACTATTTTTTAAGCAATGAGTCAGTGGAGTGCAGTGCTCTAAGGGAACATATGGGTAAAACTTCCATTGAAGGCTCCTGGTTTTTCTGGTCAATTATTTGGCAGCTGTCTATTTTGCGGCAAATGAGGTGATCAGTCTTAGACTCAGATAGGCACAAGGGCATTTCTTCATTGCATCATGCACTCTTGACCCAGTGATGACAAAGTGTGGCCACCTATATCTAGATCTAGAGATCTATTTTTGTAATTTAAAAAAAAAATGTTGTTACATATCAGATTTCTAACTGAAAAGTTAATGGTAGCACTATAACTAGAGCTAGAATCTAGCAGCTACCATGCTAGAAAACAACCAAAGTATGTGTCTTCCTGACCAATGCCATAACAGTCTTTGTGAAACAACTCAGGTCATGTGTAGTCCTTGTACAGCTCAACAACAACAGCAATCAAATTATTCTCTAATGGATCATTGAAATAAAAGGAAATGACACATCTGTCAAGTGTGGGAGAATGAATTTATAATCTAAAAAAAATTTTTTTTATATAGCCCTACTTTCATGCTTATTGCATGCTCAGAGTGATACAGTCCAATCTCATTTGTGGACCAGTTGGGGGCGGTGGTATCTAGGAGGTTTTCCTTGCTGCCTTTAGGCGCTCATTGAACACAATTCTGCTCGAGTTGGGTGTGGGTGTCAAACCTTGAGGTTCCTTCATAGGTAGCCAAGCCAAGTTCAAGAGTACTTAGCCTCTTGACCACGCTTCCCACTCTATCAAAAACTCCACTCTATCTGTAAGAAATGAAGAAACTAATAGTGAGTAGAATAAATGAAAAATGGACAAGATCTCATTCAAATTACAAGAACCAAGACAGCGTCTGTTATAAGCTATCCCAAGTTTTTTTTTCTCAGCACCGGACATTAATATGACTTATTCTGGAAGCTGAAAATTGGGACTAGTGAAATTTGCCCTTGTAGGGTGTCACAAGAGAATGCCAACCATGCCCTTCAAAACTGCATTTTCATCAATAGGCCTGACAAGACACTTGTCCTAAAACACCCTATTTTGGCGAGCTACCTTATCTGGAAAACACTATGCATTTCATCTCAGATATTGGTCTAGTCATTTGAACACTCCAACATAATAATGGGGAAGAAGAAGAAAATCTTATTAATATGTTGTTGTTTTCTAATTTAAAATGTTTATAGAGCTACGTAAGCTAGCAAAAAAAAAAAAGATAGAAATATTATTGTTAAAATTTCTTACATCTTTAGTACTGGCACAGCACGAGAAAGTACAGACTGAAGCTGATGTATTAAACATGAGCACAGAGGAGGAAGTGAAAAATGTGTTTGTGGCTGTTCATGTTGGTAGGTTGTAACAATTGGGTCTTTCCATATTTCTTCAGAGTCATATAGTTGTGTTATAGTGGGAATCAAGCATTTTAGGAGAACCAACTCAAGAAAAAAAAGAAACATTTTCACCCACATCCCTCCCTCCCCAAAAAGACTTGAATTAATTTTAACAAACTGGTAATTTTATTTTATTGTGCAAGAAACATCTTGCTTATTAATGATTTTATTATGGATAAAGATTACTGCAGTGATGAAAGAATTAGATTTAATTGTTTATCAGGCTATAATTGTAAAAATACCAAGTGTTTTACCATTTAATAGAAAACTGCTCTGGGGATTAACATGTTGTCCTGGGTAGGAGAATTAAGTTTAAATGTTTCTAAGGAAGAGATTTAGTAATCTGTAATGGAATTTGTTAATATCTCAGTCTGTTTTTTTTTATTCTTGACAAATATTTCTAAAATTAATAATTTTAAATGTTTGTATCATTATGTGTGAAAAGAGACAGCCATAAGTTTGAAGAAAAATTAATAATGACCCATTTCTTAAATGAGGCCACCAATAAACTTTATAACCTCGGGTCAGACTAATCTTTCTATAAACCTAGCTACATAAAAACATTGCCTCAATTGTCCTTTATAAAACCACCTTGAGACTTTACCACATCTTCCATCTCATTATCAACTTTAATGATTACTTTAGAATAATGGCTGGGGCTAAGATTTTTATTCCAGGAGTTTTAGAGTTTACCCACCCAGCAACATTAGGTTCTCTTTAAAAGTACCACCATGGGCTTGGTAGTTGACTGGTAAAGCTTTTGGCTTCTGAACCCAGACTCTTGAGTTAGAATCCTGGTGAAGACTGGATTTTAAGTCCACCTAACTCTAATGGATACCTGACAAAAGCTGGGTAAGTCGTTGTTAAAGTCAGTTGGTTGTTATGCTGGCCCCATAGAACAGATGAGCTTTACATCACGTCGCAAAGAGTTACCTTTACTTTTTTGTTTTTTTTACATCCACATTCACCCATTCCTTAATTGGGAACTATAAATGATCTGTTGACTATCTTATCCTTTCCTCTCTGCCTTTTGCCTTAGATAGAATCTCTTTCATTCTTTTTTGTCTTTTCATTGCTTTCTTTGTCAGTCTGTTCTTCTTTTTCCTGGTACTGTTCCATGAAAAAAAGGTCTTTGTGATAAGGTCATAAACTTTTAGTTTGTATTTTTACAGTGATTAGCAGGACATTGTGGGACCCAATTGCCGTTGTGATCCTTTTTCAGATCTTTTAGTTTTTACTATAACAACCACCATAGAAACATTTACCACCTGCCCGTGAATATTTCAAACTTAAAACATTCTTTATTTTTAGATCTGTTATATAGAAAATCTTTGGCTTCTAAAGTTATACCATAATATCATATGAAACATTTAATTCAAAGTAATCATAACAACAAAAATTTCTCATCCATACATGTACTTTGATCCACTAGGAGCTGGGAATCACTCCAAATTGAATGAATCAAGTTATAAAGATATTTGTAAAAAAGCATGTAAGCAGGTAGGCAACATGAATAGCTTTATAAATCCTGGACTCTTGAAAAGGAAAAAAAAACCTATAAAGTATTTTACTTGACTTTATGAGCTTTTGATGTCTCAGAATAAATATATTTAATATTTAGAATTTCATTGTCTGTAGCTCTTACCATTTCTACTTCAACGACATAGATCTCACTGTTGGTTTTTATTACTCTGCAGGCTCTACTACTGTTAAAAGCGAGGTGCTCAGCCTTAGAGGCTGTAACAGCTGCTGTAGCAGCATTGGAGGTAAACAAAGTCTTTTACTGACCTTAATGGTTGACAATGCATATGAGTGTTAAATTATTTCAAAGCTAAAACTTTCATGAAATTTGGCTATTGAAACAGTGAAAGTAGCAATAAATGTATACATTTTCTAGTAAATTTGACAGGATTTAAAAGTGTTTGTTGTAACTTCATTCTGTTTTAGGAGAGAAAATAAAGGTAAGACACTAAGGAAGACCTTGTCAAGGACATTGAGAAATGGCTCATGATGGCACACTAATTTTATGGCAGAGACATTGTTCTTTGTGCTAAGTTTAATTAATTTAATTCAACTTGTAAATAGATTAAATATATGGAGTTCAAGAGATTAAATCAGGCCTTGAAATCAATCTTATTTTCTAATATAAACTGTATGCATCGTCATTGTAGTTTATATATTTCTGTGCAATTAATATCTATCTTGTGTTATGCTAGTATACATGGAAAGGTGCCCAAAAACTGACTTCAAAATTCAAAGAATCCATTATACTTAGTAGAGTTGTGGTTAATATCACCTTTAGCAGTATGTCACAATGAGCAACTTATTTGATAGATTTGCCATGTTTTAGATCACAGTGTTCCCTTGAACAGCAGTATTTAATATCCTATACATACACTGTTTTTCTATATAAACAATATCACAGGAGATCCCCTAACACTTTAAACTTTTAAATAACTATTTCCCATTTCCTTCATAACCTTTACAAGCTGTTTTTTTTTGTAAAACACTCCTTAAATGTTCAGTCATTTTTAAAAGTGCTATACAGTACTGTACTGCATGTCACATTACAGTATAAAAAAAATAGGTATGTTCAGTAAGTATACTGCTATATCAGGCAGCCTCAGGAAAACTAGTGTAAAAATCTGTGGTGTTAAAAAAAATGTGGAGTATTTTTTGATTAAATATTGGATTGAAAACCTGGGATAGATCTTCTACAGGAAAGTCAAGGGACCGTATTCAATTAAGGTAGCTATTTGGGGGTTCAAATTATTAAAATTTCCATTTGATTTATGAATATTAGTTCTGTATACTTTAGACTTTTAAGATAATGGGTTGCACATTAGAAGAAAATCTTAAGTATGAAAATGAGATGGACAGATAGATAATATTCAAAACTATTAATTCTCTGTGTTTCTACATTAAGTTTTATACAAATTCATCTACACTAGTCGACCGGCGGCGTAGCATACGCTGCTATTTTGCATAGCCGGTCTTAGGCCACTGCGACCGCAGTGGGCCCCCACTTTCAAAGGATCCGCACTTTCATAGGACCTGCGCTAATTCAAGGTATATAAATTATTAAATTAAACAATTTTTTAACTTAAAACAGATTTCCTGCGCCCTCATGTCGATTTACCAGGAGGTCAACAATTCTCAAAGATAGATTGAAACATTTGGTAATTCTTGCTATTGAGCGGGATCTATGTAGGAAACAGACATATTATGATATACTGTATGTTTTTGCTATACGCAAGGCTTGTAAAGTAATTCTGTACATAGTAAAGAATGAATAAAATGCAAAGACGAATTTATTTTCTAATACAAACTCTTAAATTTCAATTATTGTCCGCTTCCCTACCCAAACTTGTCCACACGAAATCCGTTTCGAATAGGGCCTCACAATGCCTTGGTGTTTAGTGTTTGTAAAATGTTTTACATGTTTTGGATGTTCCTTCAGAGTTGAAGTCCAAACCGAGTGTAATTGGTGTTTGAAATCTGGTCTCTTATTTTTGTATTCCTGACTCCATTATAGTGTATCTGTAACACTAAGTGAAACTAGCAGTCTCTTGGTTAATGTATTGTTTCCTTGTCAATAGGATGATGAGTTAACTAACTGTGGGAAAGGCTCTAACATGACGGTCACTGGTACTGTGGAGTGTGATGCTAGTGTAATGGATGGAGAAACCTTACACTTTGGAGCAGTAGGTGCTCTCTCAGGTACTGCAACTTTTATCTGATTAGAAGAATAGTTATCCATGATTCAAACAAAAGTACAGAAGGTGACAAATAGTTGTTAGGCATAAATATCATTTTAAGTTGAAAAAGAAAAAAACTCAAATTGATTGATCAGGTCTAAAATTACACAAAATAAGATTAGCTTTTTTCTAATTCTCCAAGTTAAATTTATATAAAAACATTAGATCTATTTTATAATCATTTGTTGCAAACAATCAAAGTCATAAACTCACTATTCTTCAAATACCATTTTGTCACATTATTTTATATGAACTTGAAATCAATTTTTCTAATATCCTAACAATTTTATATATGATCATCACAATATTATACACAATTTTCAGATTTAATTAAAACAAGATTTTAATTTTTTATTTGTATTCAATCCACAGGGGTTGCCAATCCAGTGGTTATCGCTAGTCGATTGGTTGAAGAACAAAAACTTGGGCCCCTACCATATGGACGTGTCAGACCAAGGTAAGGAATTGTATTTGATTTCAATATTTGTGAAGAATAAGACTGTGAAAGGAACTGCCCAGGTGACAGCAGCACTTCCAAAACAAAGAACATTTGGGAAGGATTAAATAGAGTTCTCTACACAAAGATCAGGTTCATTGTTCTTTTGATATGACCTCTTACAACAAAGTTAGAAAACTCTAAATATAAGACATCACTTCTAGAGTCTGCATCATAAATATAAAACATCACTTCTAGTCTGCATCTTGAGTATAAAACATCACTTCTAGAGTCTGCATCATAAATATAAAACATCACTTCTAGTCTGCATCAAAAGTATAAAACATCACTTCTAGAGTCTGCATCATAAGTATAAAACATCACTTCTAGAGTCTGCATCATAAATATAAAACATCACTTCTAGAGTCTGCATCATAAATATAAAACATCACTTCTAGAGTCTGCATCATAAATATAAAACATCACTTCTAGAGTCTGCATCATAAATATAAAACATCACTTCTAGAGTCTGGAAGTGTCTGGGATGGAAAGTAAATAAATAAACATT
Organism: Biomphalaria sudanica; assembly: GCA_036873155.1. Lineage (NCBI taxonomy): Eukaryota > Metazoa > Mollusca > Gastropoda > Planorbidae > Biomphalaria > Biomphalaria sudanica. The sequence continues at coordinate 4,459,563 of JAZGLO010006728.1, read as the reverse complement.
TATAGGGCTTCCTCAGCATTCTTAAAAGCACTCAGATGGAATGGTCATGTGAAGAGAAGATTAGCAATTAGAAAAGAACTTTCTGTATGGATAGTTGTAGGTAAAAGAAGGAGAGGCTGGCAATGGCAAGACATCAAACTTTAGTACCTTTGGAAGATAACCATTTTCTATTAGCCAAAAAACAGAACAAATAGGATTGAAATGAAGATGAAATAACTGATTTCCTTAAAGAAGTGGTTTGTGTATCTTACCAATCACTGTGTATGTTATACTGTACAGACAATAGTTGATCAATCACTAATTCAACTGTTTTGCAATACAATAGCTGCTTTTCATTTTTTTTTTTTTCTGTTATTCTGATTTTATTCACATTGTATAAAATTACTGTTCATTTAACTGTGCAAGTAGCAATGGCCATTAACTGTTTCTGTTGCAGTATTCTAGTAGGTAAAGGTGCTCAACAGTTTTGTGTAGACAGAGGAATAGGGATCACTGATAATTTAGTTTCTGGTAAGACACTTTTTTTGTTGTTGACTACCTTTATAATGCTAGCATAATATTTCTTTTAAAATTGCATTTAATATATTCAGCTTGTTAGATAATCTTAAATTTTCAGATTTGAATGATCTAAAATAATTTCTGTTTCTTTATCCAAGAACCTGGCCACATGCTTAGCTGAGGGAAATATTCTCTCTAGTAAAAAAAATTAAGATCACACAAAAATGAAATGGTGCCTTGTCTTAAGAATTTAAAAAGTAAAGTAAAGAACTCCATCCAGACCTTGCAATCTATGGGGCAGATGATGTATAGGTCACCTGTTTCCATGGCTGACAGTTACCAAAGATGTCAAGTGGCCAGCCCAGCACAACAAACAATCAACTTTAGCATCTGTAACTAATGCCAAGTATCCATTAAAACTGTGTGGACTTTGGAGTCCTAAAAATCCAGAAACTTAAAATACCAGTTTTCACCAAGATTCGAACTTGACACCCCTTTGGTTTGGAACTCAAGCACTTAACCACTCAACCACCACTTTAAGACCACCTAAAAAACGTACTTTTAGTTTATTTGTAAAACTTTGTTGTCATTTCAATGCAATCATGAAGAGTTGTCTGTTACTTTTAGTTGCAGCTATGAAAACATTCAGACATTATTCAAGAAAGTGCCTGAAATCTGAAACAACTAACTGTACACATAAACTAAAGAAGCGTAAATTAGAAATAGAAGAATCAACATCAAGTCTGTCATCTGTCAATCAGGTAAAATCTGCTGTTGTTTTGTATTTTTTGTGGTTTTTTTTCAACATTGACAGACAGACATTTTTTTAGCTTTTAAAATTCTCTTCAATAAATACAATTGTACATCTGACCTTAATCCTATATAGATTCAAATGCTATGTTTTATGCCACGCCATGTGTTTTAAATTGCTATATTTTGTGCTTTAACACATTCACCAGCTCTTACTGTTTTTAAAATGTGTGCAACTCTTAAGCAAAGAAAGATAATTCTAATAAAAACAAGGTTACAAAGACAGTTTGTGTGGAAACAAATTCAAAATCGGCCCCCGAAGTGGTCCACCCAGGCAGGCTTCAATATTTTCAGAAAGAACATCCGAATAAAATTATATCAAAGACAATTTTTAGCTGGAATACTTATCGAATGGCCAGATGGAGGAAAACTAGAAAAATCCATTGCAACTGGAGAGCTCTCTGACAGTCACAGAGCAGAAAGGGAAGCACTAGCACTAGCTGCTACCATCCTAGCAAATCATCCAAGTTCCCCACACAGTCAGATTGTCTTACTAACCGATGCAAAAACAACCCTCCAAAGCCTGCAAAACTCTGATTCCTCATATATTAATAACCTCAAAACAGCACTTACAAAGCTCAACAACAATAGCAAAAAAACTGTAATTCAATGGATCCCAGCTCATATAGAACTAGAAGGAAATGAGAAGGCTGACTCACTCGCCAAGAGTGGGAGAATTAACACACTAATAAACTCTGCACTCTATCCAGAAGAATTGAAGGAATTAATAGTAAATAAAATAAATGAGAAATGGACAAGCTCTCATCCAAATCACAAGAAAGATGACGCTTACTATAAGCTATCCCGACAAGACCAACGTCTAATCTTTCGACTCAGGACCGGACACAACAGAATGCGACAACACATGTACCAGAAACTCAAAATTGGAACCAGTGAAATCTGCCCATGTGGAGAATCACCAGAGAATACAGACCACGTCCTCCAAAACTGCTCTCTATACCAAGAGGCTCGTATAAGACATTGGCCACAAATCACCCCAATAGAAAAGAAACTATATGGAGAGCTCCCTGATCTGGAAACCACTGCGCATTTCATCTCATGTATTGGTCTACTCATCTGAACACTCCAACATAATCAATGAGAACAAAGAAGAAGATATCAAAGACAAATGAGAGATAAGAATGGAGAAAGAAGGTTGACAGATGATGTAAAGTTCATCTGTTTTTGTGGCCTACGGTTAACAAGGGTGTCATGTAGCCAGCACAACGACCAACCGCCTTTACTTTTCCCCAACTAATGTCAGGTACCCATTAGAGCTGGGTGGACTCAGAGGCGCCCAAAGATTCCAAAGCTGAAAATCCCAGTCTTCAAACCCGGGACTCCCGGTTCGGAAGCCAAGCGCTTTACTGCTCAGCTACCGCGCCTCCCCTGGCCTAACTAAAGTGTTATAATTGATGTAATTGTTCTGAAAAGGCTCAATCTCTTAATCGAATCCTCAAAAAAAAAACATTTTCGCAAAGTAAAAAAAAATATTTATGAAAATGCACTTTACAAGATTACTATTCGTTTTAAATAAGGTCTAACTTATAATGCATACTAAATAGCTTTTTCTTTTTAAAAAACTGCTTGCATAAGTGATTTAAAACATTAGATTTTTTGCTTTCAGAAAAAAAAAAGTATCCGTTGCATCAGAACTTTGAATGGTCTAAAATATTGTGATGTTGGATTTTCACTATCTTTTCTAGTTTACGAGATCTAACTGGAACAGATGAACAGACATTTCACACAAAACTAATAGCGTCTTTTCCCCTTTTGGGGGCTGCTAAAAATTATTGTAACTGAAAAAAACAACCATTTTAGTTTTGTCTAGTTTTTTTTTAAAATGTGTACTTCATATACTTTTACAATAGTGGCTTTATGCACTGCAGTATGGATTGGCTCTTTTGTTGCACTGCAGTATGGATTGGCTCTTTTGTTGCACTGCAGTATTGATTGGCTCTTTTGTTGCACTGCAGTATGGATTGGCTCTTTTGTTGCACTGCAGTATTGATTGGCTCTTTTGTTGCACTGCAGTATTGATATACATTTTTAGAAAAAAACAAAACAAATACACATTCTCATTTTCACTTGAAAAAAGATTAGCTTAGTTTATCTTCCCATTCTGAAAACGTGCAGAACCCTTTCTAGACTGCAATTTCAAAACTGCTGGTAACTTCTTATTGGATTGTACTGCATTAGGATTTGACCATATCTATTTCAGCATCCTGTAGTATGCTTTCTTGATGACCTTGACCTTTGTACTTCTAGTGCTGTTTTTGTGGCTTTTACTGCTAGTTTCTTTGTATTTTTTAACATTGTAACCAAAAAAGTTCATTAATGAAAATGTGTAAAACAAAATGTGTGTCAACCAAGAGCAATTTGTATCTCTCCCAGAGTCCCAGTGCGGACATCCCAAGAGCTGATGCTGTACATGATACTGTGGGAGCTGTCTGTGTTGATCATTTTGGTAATGTGGCAGCTGCAGCCTCCAGTGGAGGAATATGGTTAAAACATGCAGGAAGACTTGGCGCTGTAAGTTGTGTGTATTTCAACATTCTGCACTTACATATGTACATTGTTAAAGACACAAGAAGGGGCGGAGTAGAACTCTTTAGGATAATGTTTACATTTGTAGTTCATAGTATACTCTAGGTAATTTTCTGATTATAATTTCAAAGTAAAAGTCTACATTAATAACACTAAAACATGATACTTTGTCTACCACAGAGTGCTGTGTATGGAGCTGGTTGCTGGGCACAGAATCAAATGTCAGATATCAAAACAGGTGTAGCAGCTGTCACATCAGGTAGGCTTCTTCAGTTCCACTTTTGAGGTAGACATTTTTGTTGTCAAAATGTAACATTTAGAACATTGCAAATGGTAATGGTTTTTAAACGCACATAAAATGATTCCAATAGCACATGTCTCAAATAGCCAACTCCTGACCTTCACATGTGGTTTAGATATTGAGCCATGCGGAACTGTTACCACTGACAAGAGAAGGGACAAATGTGATTCATATCTGAATCTAAACCAGTAAAAGCTTTGTGCAAGATGGCCTTGTTATCCTTGGTCGGCAACCCACCTAAGAGAACAAAACTCTGAATCTAAACCTCTGCTGTCTTGCGGAGAGGCTTTAGGAGACCCTGTGGAAAATCAGGAGCTGGTTACGCTTAGGCTGCTTGTTCAAAACAGTGCTACAACCTTGCACAGCCTGCGACGCTACTGATCCCAAATTGTTTTGTATATTTGCTGTTCCTTCTGACTCATCAGCTGCTTGAAGAGGGAAAACTGCTGTGTGGGCAACAACATTCTGACAATAAATAATGTCCAGGCTTTCTTCTCAATAAGCTAAATAAAAAATGGCTCTGTCCTCTACCACCAAAGTGAATACATATGGATGGGAATGTCTCATGAGAATAGGGCTCCACAGTCACATGAAAAAGTGTTCTACCATATAAACCATAGTCGTTCTATGCCTGAAGGAGGCCAATTTAGTACATTGCTAGATGTTGTCATTTTTATCTCTTGTACATGTGATCTCTTACCTAAGTTTTTGGTGTAAACATTATACATTTAACACTCTTTGATGCTTAAGTTTCTATTGAACACCCACATATTTATTAGCTCTGTGAGGTCCAATGATTAATTGAAGAAATTTATTTGTTTTGATGGTGGCAAATTTGTTGTTGTTGTTTTTTTCGAAGAAAAATAATAAGGTAATAACTGTTCATATCTATTAAAGAAACAGATACATTTTATGTTCCTTACTTTAGAAAAAGAATTTCCTGACAAAATAGCGCAAAACAAAAAAGTGCGGACTTGTATATGACGTGTTGAATGCTGTGTGTTGGTGGAGCAGTTTAATGTCTTGCTCAGGACAGCTTTTGAATGTTGTGTGTTGGAGCAGTTTAATGTCTTGCTCAGGACAGCTTTTGAATGTTGTGTGTTGGAGCAGTTTAATGTCTTGCTCAGGACAGTTTTTGAATGTTGTGTGTTAGAGCAGTTTATTGTCCTGCTAAGGACCATTTTTTAATGCTGTGTGTTAGAGCAGTTTATTGTCCTGCTAAGGACCATTTTTTAATGCTGTGTGTTAGAGCAGTTTATTGTCCTGCTAAGGATTTTTTTTTGAATGGAGTGTGTTGGAGCAGTTTATTGTCTTGCTCAGGACAATTTTTGAATAGTGTGTGTTGGAGCAGTTTAATGTCTTGCTCAGGACAGTGATGAACCAAAATATTTTAATTTGAATCTACAGAATGAGCTAGTTATCTTTGCCACAACGTGAACCTATTGGAAACAAAGATTCTACACGTTTTATATAATTGATGTGATCATGTATATTATAAAGTTATAATAGTACAGAACTTTGGAAAATGTAAAAGCAGAAAAAAACTTTTTCTAAAATACCCATAAATCAGAAATACACAATTTCAATTTTCCAGGATGTGGTGAACAGCTGATGAAGACATTGTTAGCAAAAACCAGTTGTGACTCTGTTAGATCCAGTGACAACTTGACTCACTCACTAGCTAACTCATTTAAGGACAGTTTTTTAGGTATGCTGGCCATTGAAATTCAGCACATTTATTTTGTTTTGGCTACATTTATACTTCACATTAACAAAAAGGACTTTTTTAAAAACATTTGGCTTTTATTTTCATTTTCATCCTTCATTTTGATTGTCAATTACCAAAGAAAGAGTAACAAAGGGCTGATCAGCATAACTATGCAATAATAAAGTTTAGTATAGTACATTTACTTTACTGTTTGTGGGTATAATTTATTTCTGACATTCAATCTAAATAGATTTAGTCTCATGTGCTATTCAGTTTTATCAGTTCAACTTTACCCTTTTAAGCAATTTACTTCTGTTGCAAAGACAATTTTCTCTTTCTGTTGATGTCAGCATTATTGAAATGCGATGAAATATTGGTTATGACAATGTATTGAATATATATGATTTGTTTTTTGTTTGTTCTATTTTGTTCAGAGTCTGAATTTTTGAAACCATGTAATGAGAAGTTTGCTGGCATATTGTTGCTGAGAACTGTACAGAATGAGAATAGAGAAGGTAAGTTTAACAGAACTGTACAGAATGAGAATAGAGAAAGTAAGTTTAACAGAACTGTACAGAATGAGAATAGAGAAGGTAAGTTTAACAGAACTGTACAGAATGAGAATAGAGAAGGTAAGTTTAACAGAACTGTACAGAATGAGAATAGAGAAGGTAAGTTTAACAGAACTGTACAGAATGAGAATAGAGAAGGTAAGTTTAACAGAACTGTACAGAATGAGAATAGAGAAGGTAAGTTTAACAGAACTGTACAGAATGAGAATAGAGAAGGTAAGTTTAACAGAACTGTACAGAATGAGAATAGATAAGGTAAGTTTAACAGAACTGTACAGAATGAGAATAGAGAAGGTATGTTTAATAGAACTGTACAGAATGAGAATAGAGAAGGTAAGTTTAACAGAACTGTACAGAATGAGAATAGAGAAGATAAGTTTAACAGAACTGTACAGAATGAGAATAGAGAAGGTATGTTTTTGAGAACTGTACAAAATGAGAATAGAGAAGGTATGTTTATGAGAGTGGTACATTAAAACAAACTCTTTTTTTTTTTAATTTCTACTTTTACATGCAAAAAGAAGAAACTCCTCAATACTGTAAAGAGACGAAAGTTGAGATGGTTGGGTCATATTGTAAGACATGACTCAGTGTCAAAAGTTATCCTTTAGGGTTTAGTGAAGAAGCACAAAGAAAGGGTTGTCCAAAGAAAAGCTGGCTGGACAATGTTTAAGAATGGATCGGCCTCTCTCTTGATATCCTGATAAGAGCAGCTGTTAACCTGGAAAAATGGAGGGATTTGGTTATATAAAATGTCCCAACACTCCTACGATGAAAGTCAAGGGACAGATGATAATAAGGGCATTAAAACTAGTGTATCTCAACTAGTTTGTGATTTTAAAAAAGGAGTATAAAAAACAACAAGCCCAACACTACCATACTTAAATGAACTTTTGGAAAAAAAAATGTCTTGGCAAAATCAGAAAAATCCTAGAAACACAACTGATACCCACTCCATTATAACTGCATCAAGTCATTGCATAGTGTGCGGCTTCTGTCAATCAAGACTAGAACCGAGCGGTACAAAAACTGGTTTATTCCTTACTGGTCAGAGTGTATCAGCACTACTCTTTACTAAGGAACAAGAAAAGATCTATAAAGAAGTCATAGTCTTAGTGAATGGGTGTAGTTAGACCTATGCAAATTGGCTTGAAATAAGTGTTATAGACTAAGATGTCTTCCAAGTCAAAACTTTGTATATTATTGATAGTTATTGGATGCAGTTTGGGGGCTGAACTGAAGGTTTCGAGGTTGAATTCCATTGAAGGTTTGTATTTTAAATATTGTATATTCTGACATTTTTAAGTTTCCTATGCTCTAATAACATTTTAAAGCAGTGATTCCCAAAGTGGTCAATATAGACCCCCAAGGGGTCTACGAGGACTTCCAAGGGGTCTATGGAAGTGAAAAAATAAATTGGGGGTCTATGACCTGTAAATGGGGGTCTACGATAGTGGATCTCTTTTAAGCATGTCTCAACGTTTATTTTAATGTTCTATTAGTGATTTGTACCAAAGTTAATCCTTTGAATTGTAACCCTGTTAGTCTAATGTTTTTTTTTAATTTTAAAATTTTAACATCTTATTTTAATTAGCTTAATTTCGTCTACATGAAAGTAATATTGTACATGGCCGAGTCTAAAAAGGACTGTAGAAAGTCCTGTGTTGGTTATTGGAAATTTGGCTTCATTTCGTCCTTGTGAAACAAGCAATTGCATTTGTGCTTTTTATGCAATAAAGTTTAAAGTTATGTTGCTATGATACCATTAAATCTGGAACATCATTTGAGACAACGCCAACATGACCCAGAGTAGACAAAAAGTTTGATTTAACATCACAAAAAAGGTTTGTGAGCATTTTACAATACTTTACTTTATCAAACTCCAGAAAACTTCACACTATAGGCAAAAAAATTGAGTTTGCCAGCCATTGAAAAGGTTTTTACAACCTGTTTTACACATTCCTATATCTGATATCATGATAAAAATTCCTTTAAGCAATAATACAATTTAAAGGTTGAGTTAGGACACTAAAAGGTTCTTATGTAATTACTTGTAAACAACATACTTTAAAAAAAAAAAGCTGGACTCGTTAACCTTGCCTGATAACATAGTGTCATAAAGAACTACTTTTTGATCAATGGCTCCTTAACACTGAAGTTGTCAAAAGGTTTATTTTTGACTTAAACAGAGTGACAATGTTTTGTCTGAGTTCTTGAGTGCTTAAGATCCAATTTAAAAACAAAAAAATTAAGCAGGAATCGGACATAGTCTATTTAACCGACTTGTTTCATAATTTTCATGAGGTTAACTTGCAGCTACAAGGTGATAACCTAACTTTGCTCAAAATGAAGTCATAATCTCAGTGTTTCTTGTGAGGATTAAATGAATGAAGCATACATTAGACAGGATGAATTTTCTTATTTTCCAAATTCAAATCAGTCAAACATCATCTAATCCAGAAGAGATAATACTAAACCTAACACTAGATTGAAGCCCAATATTGAAATTTTTGTTCTCAAAGCTGCCCACCAATAAACGTTTATTTTTTTTTTTGTTTTGTCAATTCATGTAATGTATCTTTAGTTTTATTTTGAATTTCTATGGTCTTGAATCTGTAAGAAAAACACATTTGAAGTTAATGAAATTTCAGAAAAATTCAGGGGGTCTACCGAAAACTTGAAAATATGGCAAGGGGTCTACTTGACAAAAAAAATTTGGGAACCACTGTTTTAAAGGAACATCTGGAATGTATTTAATAAGATTATAAGAACAAAAGAGTGATTGATCAAGATTATAAGAAAGTGAAAGAGTGATTTGATCATTATGTTGGCTAAATTAAACATTTACCCTCTGTGGGGTATGGACACAGTAATATTCTGTATGCTTCTAGATCTTTAAGGGAGCCTACATATTGCCAAGACTTTATGTTTGACTTTGTTCACTAACTTGAGTATTGTGACATATTGACAACTGTAGTAATACACTTTCATAATTTGGTTTGTTCACAGTGGAAGTTGCCTGGATTCACTCCACTGCTAGTATGTGCTTGGGCTACATGTCTGGACACAGCAAGGCACCTACTGTAAGTTAAGACCATTCAGTGAAACTAATTTGCCTTATTTTAATTAATCTATGCTGCATACATATTGCACTTTTTCTTGGGCCTGAGATGACAGGTTTACAAATGTCTTTGACATTTGAGGCTGATTGTCATGATGTCTTGGTTGATGTTACCATGAGATTGTGATGACCAGACAATGCATTTCTGATGTTCTAATTTTGTTGGTTGATGTTACCATGAGATTGTGATGACCAGACAATGCATTTCTGATGTTCTAATTCTATTTAGTTCTCTAGTAGACAATTTCTGACTTCTCAAACAACATGGAGATGCTGGAGATACTATTTTAAAGTATGAACTGAAAACTGAAATCTTCTTTAAATAAATACAAACTTTTATTCAGGAACTAGGAATCACTTCCATACTATACACACTACATTAATGTACTATTCCATTGAAATTCTTTTACTACATCTTGCCCCCTTATAGCATTTTGTAAAGCTTATGGAACTTGTCAACAACATACAACCTTGACCTTGCAATGCAAAATATTCAATCTAAAAATAAACAATAGCTGATTTACATTACCTGACAGTGTTTACATAATCTCTAATAGAAAGAAAAACAACAAAGAGTAGGTATTAAAATGAGGTCACAAGCAAATTCCAAGCTGCTATTTTAATGGTATTCCCAGTGTATGTCTGTGCTTTTGTCTGAAGGCCAAGACTTAGCTCTGAGAATCTTTGCTCCTGGGAAAGACTTAGCTCTGAGAATCTTTGCTCCTGGGAACTTTTGTGTAAACTCACGTTGGAATAGAGCTGCCTCTTGTTTTACCACTATTTTTATTTCAACTAGCACTCTCCCTTACTGCTTGAATCTTGTAGCCTAGGACACTCTCTTCACTTTTTCACTTTCTCATCCTTGGTGCATGATGCAGGTAACAAATGCTTATCTTGTAGCTATTGGTTAGGTAAGCAGATGTGCACCAGTCAGGGTAGGATACAGTGTGGAAGACACAAACATTGGTTTGCACTTACATGTCCCATGACTTCTCCCTTGCTCATTGGAATTGTGTTATTAGCAATAGTTTTGCTCCACCTTCAACAGGACATGTGAATTTAATAGTTGCGACTCACACTTAAAATGTTTTGTTCGGATCTAGAACTTCCCAAAATAGGGTTTGGCTTAGATGTGACAGAATATGGTAATAAAACATAATTATGTAGTTGGGCTTTCATTGTTTTGTGTAAGAATATTGAACAACAGTCAAAAGAAAATTATTTTCTTTAAAATTTTAGTTGTTGAAGCTATTATATATTGATTACTTTACATGTTATTTTGAAAACAGTGAAAACTTATAACTTTATGAAACAATTTTGCACTAAAAATAAAACAAGAAAAAGATAAAAAATATTAAAAAAAAAAAAACAAAGCTTATATGAAGTGTAATTGTATCAATTAGTTAGGATGTCATGTAATTAAATTAGTAATAGATCTAGATCAACAACAACAAATCTGTGGGATTAATAATAATTTTACCACCTGTTATCATTTATCTGGACCAGTTGGGAGTGGGGGATAGAAAGGGATAGCTGGCTGGATTTTACCATTAAAAAAAAAAGGGAACTACCTGAATTTGAACTTGTGGCTCATACCTCCTTGGGTAGACATGCTAACCACTCTGCTAGTGAGGTAGTACTTATAACTAGAGAAGATTATATAGTTATATATTATTTGTTTGAATTTAGAGCGGCCACTTAAAAAGAGGACTCATTCAGCATTTACCACTTCAAGCAAAAAAAAATTCTTTCCCTTGTTCAAGATTCCAAACAAAATAATTAAAAATCAATAGATAATTTATTGATTTTTTTTAAAAATTGATTCTTATGTTTTCAGGTAAATGAAATAATTGTGCAAATATTTCAGCATGATACGAAATTTACCAGAGTTGATTTAAAAAATCAGTTTATGTTTTTTTTAAAATTGGCCTTTAGCAGATCCCATCAAGCATACTCATTGGAAGATTTTTTAAAAATATGAAGACAAGGAAATAATTAAGTTGGGTAATGCTTTGTCTGGTTCAGAGTGTGGAGCAATTAAGCATGGTCCATATTTTCTTAAATTCTTCAGAAAGAAGTGTGAAGGAAATAAATAACCTTGGTTTTATCTTATGCTTAGACTGGTACTTGGAGATAATGTGGTCAAATTGGATTTAATATCTAAACATGAAACATGTGGTCACATTTGTTTCTTTTATACCTAATAAGCTTATAATTTATGATGACAAATAAAGTGTCATTTTTAGTCTTTTTATTAAATGAAATGATTGTCAGCATTTAAGATTGCTTGTTAACCCCTAAAACGCGTGTGGTAGTTTAGCCTCTAAACATTAGAATTGTAATTCCATTTTGTATGTACTAATTGTAAAACAGCTCAGCACTTAAAGGGTTAATCAAAGCATTAATACAAGTTGTCAAAATGTATGTATGTAAATGAAATCTGTTAGTGTCCTGAACTACTTTCAAATATATTCCAAAGAAATTGGAAGTGTTATACTGTTGAAGAGGACAAGAACATATGCTTCTCTATTTGTATTTGAGTTATTTGATAAGAAATTATTTTCACCTTTTATTTTTTTTCTCTGTAACAGGAAACAAAATTTAAAAAATGCCTTTTATCAGATTAATTACCTCAAGAAATTTATCATCCACAGTTATTAACTTATAATTACCACTGAATCAGATTTTTTTTCCTTTTTAGGCTACAGTGTCAAGATTAGAAATTGATTCTCTGCCTGGGCAAGCATATATAATGAGCAGCCATTTTGTATTACTTTAACTATGTTAAGCATCATTTGAGTAGAATCATTGTTTAATTAATTACCTTTTTTTACACTATGCATGTGACATTGTATACTTGTTATAAATCAAAATAAAAAACAACTAAATTAATGCATCAGGACTTGTTCCAATGTTTATGTAGAAATGTTTTCATTACAATCAAGAGATAAGCTATACATGAAAATAGAAGGGTAGTAAAAAAAAAAAAAAATGAAAAGGATAAAATGGCTTCTGCAAAGAAAAAAAAAAAAATCTGGCCAAAATAATGAAACATTTATTTGATGTTTGACAATGTGGAGACAGAACTCGCATGATTCAAGAAAACTAGGGAATGGCCATTTATTTTCATGCTACATTTATGTACAGTCTTGGAATGAATAAAAATGAAATAATTCTTCAGAAAATTGAATTTACGTTTCAAGACAAAGTGTTTGAACACAACTATTTTAATTTGTAAAAGAAAAAAAAAATTCTACACATCTTTTTTCCAACAAGCATTGAAACATTTTTTAGAGTTAAAAATTTGAAACTAGCATTTTTGATAAATCACTTGGACATTGTAAAATTATTTTAAAAAAATGTATATATATTCATTATCAATGCAACTATAATTTTAACAGTAGTTCATTATTGAGTAAAATATATTTTCTAACATCCAGCAATTCACAATAAGCATTGTGTGTATAAAACAATAAGATATACACAAACAATTTGATAAAAATATATTTACATTTACATATATACAGTACAATAAAGAATCTATCAAATGATACTTTAATATGGCAAAATGCTCAAAGTCAACACAAAATACATACATTTGATACCTCTCCCTTTCCCATACAGTGGAGTACTTCACCGGTGGATTGCTGTTTCTAAATGTCTTGAACAATTATTTGAAAAGAGATGTTAGACACCAGGCAATCTTTAATCAACTGAATACCACAATGCAGTAAATTTTAGGACAACATGCATTTGAAAACAAATGACTGCCCACAACAAGGACAAATGATTTTGATGATCCCCCAAAGGCCTCGATGAAAAAGAATGTATTTCTTTCAATTTAAAGGCAGTCAACACACAACAACACCTACACATGACCCACTAGATGGCCTACACACAACACTAATGGGTTTTTCTACACAATGCCAATTAGTAATCATTGTGGCCACGAGTGTAAGCTTCAAAGGCAATGTTTAAGATATGCAGAAATACTCAGTCAACCAAGCAGAACACTACTTTATTATTTTGAACATTTTTAGTATTTTAATTCCATTTCCTTTTTATTTCGAAACTGGAAGTATAAAAGCAGCCTTCCCACCAATTGACTTGTGTCATTAAAATAGAATATTCTTTCATAAGCACAGTCTTACAGTATAAGAGCACTGACCTACCCCATAGTTGGAGGGGGAAATACTAGGCAAGCTAAAAGCTGAACAAGAAGTATGTTGATTATCAAGGCTTAAGACATTTTGTTCTATAGCTTTCTACTTAATTTCAAAAGATGTTAGGATTTTGTTGGAGAAATGTTTCATAAACTACAGGAACATTTCACATAATTTGAAGTGATTCTCTTTATGCCAAGTACACAGTTATTAATGTCTCACTTCTGACATTAAATCCCGTTTGTGACTAACAATGTGTCACTTTTGTGACAAATATTACACTTATGATAAACCTTGTGTCACTTTATAAAAAAACAAAAAAACCTTAATAACTAACAGCACAGCCAATGATAAAAATAACAACATTTGGTTGATAACCAGTAACATATCAGACCATGATATCAATGGCAGTTTATCTACTTGGTAGCTGCTATGGGGAATCAACTCTGAACATTCCACTAAAGCATAACTCTTCTATCCAATACCTGAAGCAGGATTATTATTTACAATTATTAGCTGGTCTTACCATAACTTCAAGTCAATCTATAAGTCTACACTTTTCAAGTCCTAATTGGCCTACAACTCTGTTATTTTTTTCCCCTACAACAGCCACTTAAAAAATGTTTTGTCTTTAAATCTTTCCCATTCAATCAAATTTGAGAATTTAATCCTCTAAGTGCTGCCTCTGTTTCAGGATCATGATCTAAGATATGAATTGGTTGATTAGGGTCATTGCCCAATAAAATCTCACTTCCTGAGCCTTGGTCCTGTAAATAGAAAATGGAATATTTATGAAAAAATTCTGAACTTCTGGTTATATTAATCTGAAATATATAACAATTTCACAGATTTTTGTATGGAGTGTGTTTATACATATAAATAAATATTGACAGACATTAATACATGCCCAATGAGTAAAATGCTCTGTTTTCTTAGGATGGACTGCATGTGCTGTGTATAAAAGAGGGGAATGACTGATGAAAGATGAGACTTATGAAAATCTATTGGCATGAGCTTGTAGTTTGTGAGTTGTCCTTGGATTAGTTCTCTGCAGCTACATCTCACCATGGTAACCTGTATCGAATAGTTTAAGTTTTTCTGCAAGGGAATATGCAAAGTAGCTGAGGGATGTTGGTCAGCTCTATACCAACTTATGTGCTTGTAGCAAAGGTAAGTTTGGGTACCTAGGCCATGAGCTGAAGTGCCCTCTTTTTTGTTCAGCTGCAGTGCAGAGTTAAATGTGTACCATTTCCTAATTTGTACAATGTAAAGTATGGTCTTTTATACCTAACTACTTGTGCTGGTATAGCAATAACATAAACATATCATGTGTTTGATGTTCAAATGTCCAGGCTTTCATTCATAAAATTTATATTTAAAACTAGACTGGAAAGAAAAATATCTCGTCATAATTGTCTACCTGTAAGTTGGATTTGGTTTTCATTTCATTTCAAATAATGAAGCATAGATTAAAGCAGAAAGAAACAATGACTTTATCAACAAGTTTCCATTGTACTTAATAACATAACATGTTTAACTACCTGTTTAAAAGATGACTGAACTAACCTGAAGATAAGCATTTAGCTGTTGAATGTCTATTTGGTTCATCAGTTCCCCACTGAGAATATTAGGAGGTAAGTTAATACTATCAACACTTAGACCACTGCCCTCTCCACCAGACACAGAGATGACCAACTGGCCATTTTCTGTGGATACTATGGATAAGTCACTACTTGAAAGCCCTGATAGCTCAGCAATGACATTGGAATCCAGGCTGCCAGCTGAGAAGGAGGAGACAGTGACACTGCCCATGGAGGAGTTGTCAGCAGTCACATGACTCATTGTGGCATCAGCCCCACCTACAGCACCAACTCCATTCACTCCATCTACACCAGAGGTATCCATGAAACCAGGAATACCTAGACAGACAAAAATAAAGACATCTTTTCTTTAATTGGATCTCAAACTTACAGTAAGAGTCAGGCAGCATTCTGTCAAAGTTTTCAGAAAATGATTGACAAATATGATTTGAAAATTGCAACACACAATATTTTAATTTGATCACAAATATCAAATTTTGCAGAAAAATATATTTGTGTATAAAAATTCAATAGATCCCTCGCCACTAACCCTAATGAAATTGATCAAAAGCAGACATGATGCTTCAACGCTTACAGATATTTCGTTGTGTTGGTAGAGCTAATGCCTGATAGACCTTCAGTTTTGTCTGTGTGGCTTTCATTAATCTGTTCTACAATTTTATATCAAAAGTTGTGCTGCCCTAAGACATCTGGAGATTATTTATGTATTAATATTTACTTAGGGAATAGTGGCAAGCCATGAATTGTAAAACGGTCAAGTGCATTTGACAGTTATATTTTGGTGTAGCATGCCTATTTCCAAGGGTTGGGTGAAACAGGAATGTCTATGTTTTGAAGTTATGTAGTGCACAATAACTGTATCATTTGAGCTCCCACATTTAGTTAGGACATAGGACATTAGTCTAGCCCTTATAGGGAGACATTTGGCATCATTCTGGCTCTCAGAGAAGAGAGACATTTAACATCATTCTGGCTGTTATAGAAGAGAGACTTTTGGCATCATTCTGAATCTTATAGAAGAGAGACATTTGACATCATTCTGAATGTTATAGAAGACATTCTTCTTACCTGGAATAACATCAGGATCTTTCTTGATTCTCCTGGTGGCTTTGAGCATTGTGTGTAGCCTGCCTCTAACACTAGCCCCACTGGCACCCCTCTTATAGTCTGCCACACCTGTCAAAGTGAAACACATCAGAATATGTTGTAAGGCTATCACATAGTTTAGTGTTCTATTTAAATGAAATGGAAGGTCACAATAATGAAACTATTGCTTCATTTTATTCTCACTTGTGATAACATGGCATCTTCAAAGCTTCTGAAACAGGTTAATAATATTTTGCAAATATTTTAATCACTTGACAATATTTGTAGAGTTGTTTTTTTTTTTTAAAAAAAAAGGGGGGGGGGATGGGAGCTTAACTCATTAGCTACTAAGCCCATACCTAAGCAGCATCTCTCTAAAGGTAACTCCAAAACATCAATAGACTGACTTTACAAAATATATTTTAAAAAACATAAAACAACATCTATCAATAACAAAAAATACTTCTAAAAAAAGAGAAATGGATGACCTTTAAAATGATGTATAATTTGAATAGGTTTTACAAGATTAAAACAATAAAAACAACAGGTAAAGACGAAAATTTGTTCGAGTGCCTGATTTTTTGAAGACTGGTGGACCCCCCCCCCCCCCCCCATCTGTAATTTTTGGTAAGCTTTAACATTTACCCAAAGACCAGTAATGTTTATAAGTAGGAATTTAGTAGGCTTATACAATAAACATTATGCTTATATATAAATTCTGTATATGTCTTGTGTATTTACTGACTTTCACTGGGTGCGCGTGAGGCCCTTAGTTGCCTGAACATGGCATCATGCTGATGTGGTTCTGCATGTGTCTCAGATTTCATTACTTCTAGCATAAAAGTAAAAGTAATCAAACCATTGTCCAAACCAACGTTGTGAACACCCCCAACTAGATCTATTTCATCAAAAGTTTTCATGTGGTAAATAAAAACTTCAAAATATAAGTCAAAGAAGTTGAAGATTCATTGACGCCAGATCCAGAATAGTCTAGATTACTCTAGATTTAGGCTAGATGATAGATCTAATGTTTACTTTACTCTCTCTCTGAATTGGACTAGATCTAAGTCTAAATGTAGTGCTAAATTCTAATGATCAATGTCTTGATCAATATCAAGTTCACTATTAGCTGTATTTAGTGTATTATTTGCGATAATGGGTCTAAAAATTGAAAGGTCATTGAGAAAATGGCCTGCGCAGCTAAGGAAAATCGAAAAAAAATCAACAAACTTTGAAGGCCCATAGAAACTGAAGCGAAAGGCGTAAAAACATCCATTTTTTTATTAACGAAATGATCTATATTTCTACTTTTTTAAAAACCCAGCCAGCTCAATATAACACCACGGGTCACGCAGGAAAACTAGAGCTACGCAAGTCACACTGTGTGTGTGCTGTGGCGGGCGCATTTGGGCGCATTAGTACTGAGGGGGGAAGGGCGCATTTGGTCGCATTAGTAGTTAATGAGTTAAGAGACCTTAGCTTGCAAAACTTATGACTGCCCAAACTACTATGAATTGTTCATTTGAGTAATTTAAAAAATAGTTGCTTCCATATTTGATTGAAATAGTAATAATATTAATTAAGGAGCCCATGTTTATGGTATTTTGTTTTCACTGTAATAGCAAATAGCTCTTTCTTCCCACCCTTCAAACCCAGCCTATAAAAAGCTTATTTTAGGAAATCTCATAGCTATAGTGTCTTTCCTTTAAGAGATGTTTATTGATAAGCCAACAATCTCCGGTAAAGATAATTCCATAAAGCAATGTAAGTGAACATTTTAAATAAAATCAAACAAACATCACCAAAAACAAATGGTTGTACTGTAAACTTCTATCTACCTTTACGGTAAATTTCTATCTACCAGTACTGTAAATTTCTATCTACCAGTACTGTAAACTTCTATCTACCTGTACTGTAAACTTCTATCTACCTGTACTGTAAACTTCTATCTACCTGTACTGTAAACTTCTATCTACCAGTACTGTAAACTTCTATCTACCAGTACTGTAAACTTCTATCTACCTGTACTGTTCCAATATTCCAAAAATCTTTGAGCCTTTCTTTTTCTCTTTTCTGCGATTCTGTCAGGATCTGAAGATACAATGAATTTAGTAATAATTATGACAGATTTCAATTTCTCTTCCAAAATCTAATAATATATCTTTTTCTACCTTTATATTATTTTCACTCTTGAAAATATATACGAACATTGAAATTTTCATCCTATTGAAGTACCACTCATACAAACACTTAGATAGATCAATTTATTAGGGAGGAAAAAATTAAATTAAGGGTTATTGTGTTTTGTGTAATTTATAAATAGTTTACACTTCAATTGTGTGATGATGGTTTTTAATTTGGACTAATAGAACATACAATAAGATGGTGTGCAAATGTTTAATAAGGCCAACTGATTCAATAATGCCGCTCTAAGCCAATGACGTAAGTGGTATCAATTTTTTTCCTTTCTTGCCAAGTGGCGTCAAGTGTCAAGTTTTTTCATTTGAAGTCATTTGAAACCCTTTCATTCATAAAATGATGTCTAGCCAAAATTAATTGTATCATAATGAACCATGTTAAAAACAATATAATGGTCGACCTTGACTTTTTTGCAATGTGGTCAATAAGTTGAGAATTTTTCTTTATTTATATACATAAACCTTGAAATTTGTAAGAAAATCGTTAGAGTCGTTTTCAAAATAAAATATAAACATATACATACATACATATATATATATAAATATACATTATATTTCTTGGTTAAGAGTATTTATTTATTTATATATATATATAAACAAATAGTTTTGTTCTCAATCTAAGTGTTATTTTACTACTTTGGCCAAAGTTTCAATACCTGGGTCTTCAGGCATGTAAGTAAATGGTATAGGTTCACTAGTTTCCCCATCAGACGGCCTCTGTAACTGCATCAGAACCTCTGCTGGACGTGTGATTTCTGTATTGTGATAAGATGGTGTTCTGAAGACAATAGCATACTGCCAAGAGAGAAAATCATAGAGTTGCAACAAGCAAAGTTCAGGATTTTGCTAAGCAAGAATTAGATAATAATTATTTCACAGTTACTTTGACAAGCATTGTATTTTTGTTACTATATTTAAGTTAATCAAGATTGGTTGTCACATTTATCTTCAAATATGCCCCACCCACCCCCAAATAATATATATTAAAAAAACTAAAGTGATGAGAAGGTGTCTTATTGATAAAACCTATTTAGAGTCAATTAGCCAGTTCCATAACAGTTATAGCCAGTAAATAATATAAAAGAAGGAGATAAAGAATACATATCAGATTGGACAAACAAATTCATTTCAAGTGTTGAAATAGGAGTACATATGGTTTATCTCACCACACCATTTAACCATGTTTAACAGCTTTAGATAAAAATCAAGCATAAATGTGGGAAGGTAGAACACTAATCAGCATCTATTCCCTCCAGCCGTGATGCCAAAATGATGCTACCAGTATCCAATCAACTTTTCCATGTTTACTCTTTCCACGTTTTTAATCACTTGAATGTTTTTTTCCTCCTAAAACATTGTGGATCTAAGCTGTTTTTATTAAGTGATTTTCATTCAGCCTTCAGATTTAAGCGATTCTGATAGTGAAATAGATCTACATTTAGACACCCCTAGATCTATTAAACTAAGGGAGCACACTTTTTTTTGGAATAAGACTGTGCCTATAAGGGTCACCAAAAGTCTAAATATTGATCAAATTTGTCAGTGTTTTTTTTTTCTATAGATAATTGGATATAGTTTAACATGAATAAGGACTATTGGGATATTATTATTGGGTAAGTCAATTTTGAAAAGAAATCAAATATCTTTTTTTTTTCATCTCTGAAGCATAAATTATTTTGTAGTACATTCAATTTCCAATACAATTGCATATAATAAATCTATATTTTAACAGACAGTATGACATTTATAAAAAAGAATATGGGATAAAAATTGTGTGAAAAATAACAATTCTGGAAGAATTAGTTACAAAAATTAAGGTTTTTAAACTTTAAAGCTTCCATTCAATATTGTACAGCTCTTTGAAAAAAAAAAATGGACACTCACCTGCCTATGTACATCACCCTGGCCAAAGTCACCTAAATCTTCCCAGACCACCATGCCCTGTTCATTCTCTTCATAGAATCTGACTTTTATGTCTTCTACAGATAGCAAATAAAGAATGTTCATGCAAAATGATTACATAAAGCAATGAGTACTTGTAGTTTGTAAGCTTTCAAAAACTGGTACTTGGGAGGGGAAGAGGACAAACTAATATTGTTTTTTGGTTTTAAATAAACTCATCCATGATCTACTAGGAATCAAAATTTATTCTTACCTTTATTTACTTTGTCACATAATAAAAACACTTCATCACCGCCTCGAGCTTTACCAGAACTTTTGTCCACACGGCAAATGACTAGATCTTTAGATGATTCTGATTGGATACAAAGAAAATCTATGTCTATAACTACTCTTTTTTTTTTTTAAATGGATTTACTGGTAAATAAATTCCTGAGTACACTATTTTGCCTCAATGTGCCTAGAGTTTGAAGAGCCTTCGGCTCAACTCTTTTGAAAATCACACAGTGAATAAATTAAATTAGCCTATCTAAAAATTGTGTTGGGTTTGTTGTTAAACTAAAAACTTTCCATTTTCATTTCATGTCACAAATTCTACTGTGTGTTATAATCTTTCACAATAAAGGAAAAATTGACTTAATTTCCCCATACAATAAGTGCATGTGCATAAAAAGTTTTTAAGTAATAAGTTTATTAGAGAGTAATACATATAATTGAGAGTAATTGGTTTATTAGAGAGTAATATTGTAATTGAGAGTAATAAGTTTATTAGAGGGTAATACAGTAATACAAGTATGTAATTGAGAGTAATAGGTTTATTAGAGAGTAATACATGTATTAAGGTTATGTTAGACATTAATAGGTTTATTAGAGAGTAATAGGTTTATTAGAGAGTAATAGCTATATTAGATAGTAATAGATATATTACATGACAGTAAAAGATGTATTAGAGAGTAATAGGTTTATTGGAGTAATAAGTGTAATAGACACTTTAAGGTTTATTGGAAAGTATTAAGTTTATTTCTTTAATTACAAGTTACAATAAAACTAATAGCTGTTTAGTTGAACATACAAATATTTATGAGTTGTGCATTTCCATGAGATCAAATATTCCCATCCACTTAGTTCTACTGGCTATCTCTACTGAAGTTTAACATTGTTTAAAAAATCTAATTATAAATCATTAGCTGTCCAATGTCCTGAACAGTGAGAGAGGACCTAAGTCTATGTAAGTCATTATAGAATTAAATAATAAAGCTTAAGCTAGATGGGGTTACAAGAAAGATTTTTGCTTTGTTGACTAATATGAACTGAGTGTAAAGTAAAGAAGAAGCTTAGATTATAAAGTAAAGAACAAGCTTAGAGTATAAAGTAAAGAATAAGCTTTGAGTATAAAGTATAGAACAAGCTTTTAGTATAAAGTAAAGAACAAGCTTTGAGTATAAAGTAAAGAACAAGCTTTGAGTATAATTTAAAAAAACAAGCTTTGAGTATAAAGTAAAGAAGAAGCTTTGAGTATAAAGTATATAAAGTAAAGAAGAAGCTTTGAGTATAAAGTATAGAACAAGCTTTGAGTATAAAGTATAGAACAAGCTTTGATTATAAAGTAAAGAAGAAGCTTTGAGTATAAAACAAAGAAGAAGCTTTGAGTATAAAACAAAGAAGAAGCTATCTTACTTTTGTCATGAATGGGATGTGAACAAACTGGAGGAACAACCCTGGTCACTTTGCCCTGTTCATTAGGTAAGAAAACTTGAAAACACAGCCTAACAACATTCAGGTCAATATTGGACTGAGCGTGATCAAACCCAGCTGAAATAATCAAGAATAACATTCCTAAGTATTAGTTCCAAAGAAAGAAGACACCACATAAAAGTACAGAAGAGCTCTAGTACCATTTCTTAGCTACAACACTATTGCATCATTATTTTGGTACATTTAAAGCAGATTTTCTTTGAATTCCAGCCTTGCTAAAGAATCCTATGTTACAAATATACAGATATTGTCACAATTTAGGAGAAACTACAAGAAAAATTTGTAGAAGTTAAAAAAACAAAAAAAAAAGAACATTTGTGAACTAACTTTGATAAGGATCAACATTGATTTCTTTACGCAATCGCAGTGATGATTCTACATCTTTCTTTTTGGCACATTGAATACCTATTTGTGGAAATCTGTTAAAAAAACAATGGAACAAGTCAGAAGATACAAGTTTCAGGCAAAAAGAACTACAACATTGTCTTGCTAACTAGAGATTTGTGAAACGTTTCTTCTGCTATTTAAATCCTAGTATGACTTACACAATTTTATCACTTGTATCTTTAACACGCAATGTACACACTCCTTTCTTGCAGTCCCTGCCAACAATAGCATGTGGATGCGGCTTACAGTGAGGTGGGTTCTCCTTGGTCACACAAGACACAACAATAATTGCTGGCCCATTATAGTTGTGGATCTTTAAACAAACACAAAAATTCCCTTTTTAATGATGAACGCAAATAAAATTAAAAAAAAAAAATGTATTAATAAATAGTTGTGTTGGTGTATTTATCTAGCTGCTTTGTTTGACAAAGGTTTTTAAATCCTGTTTACAAATGTCAAAAATAATGTGTAAATAATGCAAACGCGTGTAGTTATGCAGAAAAAAAAATGAGGACACAGTGGCAAAGCATTTGGCTTCCAAACAGGGGCGTCCTGGGTTCAAATCTGTGAAGATTTGGGATTTTAAGTGCATCCCTGAGCCCACCCAACTCTAATGGGTACCCAGCATTAATTGAGGAAAGTAAAGCAATTGATTGAAACCCTCATTAACCATCAGACATAGAAACAGATGACCTTTACATCATTATCCGTATCACAGGCGCAGCCAAATTTTTTTGTTTGTTTTGGTAGGGGGTGGGAATTTTTCTCCCCCCCCCCCCGGCCAATTATATACATATATATATATATATACACTGACATATTTTACCCGCGACCTGCGGGTCTTTATTTGCGTATTACTGTCGATATAGTCACTGAGAGTGTTTTTAAAACAATTAAATGAAATAATAATGTAATAAATAAAGCGAATGTGTAAATGTAAAAATAGTATGAATGAAGCTATCAAATCAAAATAGCTAATCTACTTAAATTCATTTTTTCAAATTAAAACATTTGCTTGTAGGCCTACATATATTTGATTAAAATTTGAAATGAATAGACTTAATTTTGTATGTTCATGTGTTAAAGTATAAAGTAGATCTTGAGGCAGACATAGATCTAGATCTAGACTAATCTAGAGTTCAAAATTGGCTTTTATAGAGTTCATTCTGTGCTGCGTAAAGGCTTTGCTCTGCTCATGTGTGACCTTTTTTCATGAATGAATATAGGCCTATCTCAACACTGCTACGCAGCTTTAGCGAACAGCGAACGAATGTATTAAAAATGCTTTAGAAAAACAAATTTGAATGTTAATTTGATTAAAATCTGAAATGCATGGACTATAATTAGTATGTTCATGTGTTAAAGCATAAAACTATCTTTGCGAAAAGAACTTTTATCATCTTAGAGTTGAATAAGAGTTTAAGACCTAGGAATAGACTCAGTAAAGAGTTGTGTTAATGTGTAACCATTTGGTAATTTCTAATGAAAGAATGTGCATCGGGATATCGAATTTCGCAGATATAAATAACGAATTAATGTAAAAAATGCTTTTGAAACACAAATTTGAAGGTTAATTTAATTAAATAATGAAATTGATAGACTATATTTTGTATTTTCATGTGTCAAAAAAAAACAACTATAAGTGCAAAGTTTAGTTCTTAAAATTAGATCTAGATCTAAATCCTTTCGATCTTTTCTCATGTCAACATTGTAAACATGACCTAGATCCATAAAATACTATAGCTGTAATAGAGTTTGTCCTTTTCCTTTTTTTTTTTTGAGGGTCTTAAGTTTGTTTTAGGGCCACAATACATACACTACGGTCTCAGTTAGTACCCAAGGAACATTTCTGCCAAGTTATATCAAGATTGGTCAAACGGTTTTTATTTCTATACGGGGACATAAATACATACACTATTCTACTTTATATATTAGATATATATGCATAAATGTGTGTGTGTGTACATAATTAATCTTTATTACATTCTGACCTTTCATTCTTTCGGTAGACATTTATGTAGGTTCTTCCTAGAGTTAGTGGAAAAATTGTAGACTTTCCGCCTCCGCCAGCAAGGGGGTCCGGGGGGTGCACTGTGAGCTCCCCCAGCGGGGTCCAGGGCAGAGCTGCCGCCAAACACTATTCCCGATATTGAAAGCCAACAAAATGCGTCCAGCGTAATTAGGCAGCCAGCCACAAAAATCTATCACTGGCAATGTCTGAAGCCTCTTCCCACCAGTTCTGAGGACTGCTATGCTCTTGGAATATTGGAATGGTCATTTGCATTATTTTTTGTTTTGTTTTATAGAATAGGGGGTTTTAACTGCAAAACCCCCTTGGCTGCGCTGGGGCAAGTGATGGTTTAGTATTAAAATCTTACATAAAATAAACAAAATCAAAGCAAAAAATCAGTCACTACATTCTGATTGCAAAAGATTCCAGCCAGCTGAAATACTGAAGAGGCCTAACAACAAAAGGAGTTAAATGATCATTGTTTATACTCACTTTGATTGTGGGGTATGTCCTGTGATCATTAGTACTGTTTTCTCCTGGCACACTCCCAGCAGAACGCCCTTCACATTCATAGCGGAAGCGCAATCCCCTAGACTTGGGTTGCTCTAATATTTCTACGTAAGGGGTGCTAGCAGCAGTTTGAACATGGGGTGGAAGCTGGGGTTGTGGCTGTTGTTGTTGTGGTTGCTGGGGTGGCTGCATGGGGTAATAGACTGGTGCTGCATAAACAGCAGGGTTATTTGAGTACTGCTGCATAGCATGATGGTGGGAATCTTGCACAGGATGAACAGGGTGGGCTGAGCAGCAAAAAAAAAAATAATTGACAACAATCAAGAAATGCCATTCAACTATGAAATAAATACATCACTACTGTTATTTATGATATTAGGTTATTAAACTGTGAAATAAATGCATTACTACTGTTATTTATGATATTAGGTTATTAAAATGTGAAATAAATACATCACTACTGTTATATAGGTTATTGTTATTTATGATGTGAGGTTATTATTATTTATGATGTGAGGTCATTGTTATTTAAGATGTTAGGTCATTAAACTGAAATAATTAATGTACACAATGTCAACAAATTACAATGTGTTAGCTCTTACAGTTAGTTATATTCTGTGGAGAGGAATGAATCTGCTGCATTTGATTGATCAGTTGACCAGCAGTATCATCATTCATGTTCTGAACAAATCTCATCAATTCACTGCTGTTCATATTTTGCAAATCTCCCAAATCAAGATCTAGAGAGACAGAAAGTTGACATTATAACAATGATTTAGAACAATTATTTTTGTATACTATTTTCTCTCACACACGCACACAAATATTTTGTGTCCTTTTTTAAAATTTAGTACAAAGTAAAAATGTTAACATTATACACATTACATTACATTCTAGCCTCATTTTAAAACCTTAATATACAGTCACGATCATTTACAACGGTCCAATAGACAAAGGGATAGAATCTAGAGTCTATCCTATCTATATAACTATATTAAATAATTAGTCTATAAACTAACTATAATGTCTCATAAGACTGTAATGAAATGTTGACCAGTCCTAGATGTTATACTTGTAACTTATATCACTAGTCTCCTAATTAGTTAATCTAGATCTATATTTATATCTATACTTATACTATAGTGACCAGTATTATAATTATAGTCACTGTAGAGTACTGTAGACACTAGCTAGACTTAACTTAGACTAAGACGTAAAATATGTGAAATAATTGTGATTAAGAGTCACTCAGTCAGAGTGTAAACTCCAGATCTAGTGGTAGTAGATCTAGAATGTCTAGGACTAGATTTTGATCGTAGAGTCTAGAAATGTCTAGATTTAGATCTATAATAATTTAGATCCACTTCTAGATATCTAGATCTAGAAACAATGCGGTTTGTTTTCGTCTACGGATTTTAAGAAGATTGTAAGACAGTGACTTAAGTGACAAATATTGCTTGTTATTTTTCAACATTAACATTTCATTGGTTAAAGTTTTAAAGTAGCTGGGCTGATGACGATGATCACTCAGATCACTGAACTGATGTGATATTATCATGATAATCACATACTATACTAGAACACTACAGACTTTAGAAGTTTAGTACAAGGAAGTAAAATTCAAACATTACCGGCGTCAGAAAATGACATAGCCATCATCAATTAGTTTAGTTAAATAATAGACTTCCTATTGCAAAAATGTTAAGAACATTATAAACTTTACGCCATTTTACTCAACGAGAAATCCCAGAAAGCTATGTTTCTAAGTTTAGGTTACTGAGAATAACAAGAGCTATCATAGGTGGCAGTAGCAGTTTATTAATTTTATATCGAACCTTATTGGTTTAAAAACGGGATAGTTACCCGAGAGATGTCGCTTCGGCAATATACGTCACAGTGAAATTTCCACTTTTGGCTTAAAATAGAAGAAAATGAATGTGATGGGAAAAACCGTGTTGTACAAGTGTATTGGACTATTGAAGACAATATTAACAGCTCGACATATGAATACATTTTTAATGTGTTGCATCAATAAAGTGTATCACTGCCAAATTTTTCTACCATTACATCACCGCAGTGTCCTACATAGGCCCAGGTCTATAGGCCTACATTCATCCCCTACAGTCCTACAGTATTGACACTTGAGTATGGAAAGGAATAATTTAAACAATAGCTATAGAACGTCCACATTATCAATTTAGATATCGCTACTGTTTTCCTAATGCAAGTTACTGGAAGTTACTATTATGTCAATAAAATTGAAGTACAAATTAGATGTATACTTTACTATTTTATAAGTAATTACTGCAACCTTGTACAGATCCATTTTATATAGATCCATTTTATATTAACACCCAGAAAACTTTCAAACTATCCATATTATATATATAGGGCCTATATCTCCCTCTCTCTATAAAATACTATATAGGCATATATATATATATATATATATATATATATATATATATATATATATATAATATATATATATATATATATATATATATATATATATATATATATATATATATATATATATATATATATATATATATATATATATATATATATATATATATATATATATATATATATATATATGCATCCTCTTGTTTGGAAACCAAATCAAGAAACATTAAGAAACTGGAACAGACGTAACATCGAGCAGTGTGATTCATAACAAACGAATATTCACATTTGACTGGGGACATGATTCGACATTTCGTTCTCCGACAAATCGTTCACGACTTTTCGTTCACCCAACTATTCGTTCACCCGACATATCGCTCACCGACAACTGGCTCACATACTTGTTCAACGACAGTTCGTTCACCGACAAATTGTTCAGACAAATCGTTCACTGCGGATACTAGGCCTAACATATTGTTAATATTATATATTCTTGTCAAATGTTTATTTTGTTTACATTAAAACTTTTGTAGCTATTATTTCCCCCCCCCCCCCAAAAAAAAATGATTGCTAGAGACCAGGCCTCTAGCGTACTGAGTTTCTTTGATAATTTTTTTGTTGTTATTTCTGGAATAGACACACAATAGAGCAGTGAGATTCATAACAAAACGAATATTCACATTTGACTAGAGTAACATCTTTAGTAAAATCACTAAATTTAGAAAGCCTTCAGGAGAGAAGACTCAAAAGTGAAGTAGCTATTATACATAAAACACTGAACCATAATCTTAACCACAAAAAACAAAACCGTTTGATTGTGAAAAGAGCTGAGCCGAAGGCTCTTCGAGCTCTAGGCGTGTAAGCATGCTTGAACAACCGTTCTGTCTGGAAGAGATTCAAGTCAATGCCTATGTAAAGCATTGCTATTTCCAATATATCTGGCACTCTGGGCGCATGGACTAGAAAGCATGGACGAAGGCCGAGTACACCGGGAACCTCCGCCCTTTCCCTATGTTGTACCAAGCTAACCGTGCAGGACTCGCCATTAGTGTAACGGTCCCTAGAGGAACGGTGCATGGATTATCGACAGGGACGTGGAAGCTCTCTTTCAAATCCACACCGTGCAATGGGAAAGCTCTCGCCTACCCGTGGACACTCCCACCGGAGTTTTGTTATTCATTCAGCCTAATCATTTCCTCAAATGATCGTTTCCACCCGAGTGCCACGTTAAGGCAGAATAGCGTACCCGGGAAAACAAAACCTAATAAAATACTCAGAAAGACACTAAGAAAAAGGCACATTCCTCGTCCCATTTTCTAGGACAAATTTGTATGCTACAAATGCTCCTTCTTACCTAGTGCTATTAGAGCAAGGAATGTGTTGTTTGAGCCTGCCAGGAAAAACAATGACTTGGCAGAATTTAAGTCATTGGTTGACATGCATAACTAACGCGTAGGATGTAATCATCTTTTTTGAAGTAACGTCAGTATTTTATAAGGTAATATATATTGATATATTATCAATTCCTTGTCCCGAACAATGGTTTCAACAGAGACTGCCTTGGATTAGCGGTAATAAGGATCAAATAATAGGCCTTACAGAAACCTACCAAGAAGAAAATCGTTAGGCCAGAACCTGGCTAGTAGGCTAATAAGCAGGCCTAATTAAACTTAGAGCTGTCTAGCATCTTGCTAAAATGAATTTTTATTTGTAAACGGAAGTAATTGAAATCAGCGTTTTGGAATGTTTGTTTTTACAGGTTTTTATTACTTTGGATTATTTCATTGTAACTTTTCAATTCTGCAATGTTTAGCCTACACCCGAGTCAGACGTCTGCTACTTCACTCTGCTCACGTGATCAGTTGCCTCACTTTTTTTGGTCACCTTTATAAGAGCAGCATGACATACTAATAGGCTCACAGAAAAAGATAAAAAAAACATAACTCGTAGAAAAATGACAAGATTGACACATCTACGAGAGAAAAGGACACACGCTATTAGATCTAAATTTCTTTTTTTTTTTTAATTATTCTTCGAACTGATTTCTTTTTTACAATTAATTACTATTTTTATTCAGTATACCGGGTATTAGTGTATAGTCAGAGTTATGTCAGTCTATGTTATTGGATTTGTAAATGCCAATGTAGATATTTGCATAGTTCTGTTAAACCCGTATTCCCCTTTGACCAGATTTTTCTATATTCATTTCAACAATTTAGCACAGCTGATCGATAAACCTATACGTCACAAATTGATTTCAAAGTTCAGAGCTATGACTCACTGAAGAATCTACCGTCATTGTCTGTATATCTGAGATAGGTCTTGACCTTCTAATCAAAGATGAGAACATTGTCATTGGCTGTATATCTGAGATAGGTCGTGACCTTCGTAACCAAATATGAGAACAGTCTCAGTGTCTGTATATCTGAGATAGGTCTTGACCTTCGTAATCAAAGATGAGAACATTGTCATTGGCTGTATATCTGAGATAGGTCGTGACCTTCGCACTGGCGGATCCAGGGGGGGGGCGGTAGTGGCGATCGCCCCCCCCCCCACTCGGCCGACCCCCCCCCCCCCCCATATTGGGGGGCGGACGAATTTTAGTATAGAATTTACACAATTTGTATACGAATTCATTACTTATGTTAATAATATATACTACTTATTTATATTTCAACCTATTTTAGATTATTTCGCCCCCCCCTCTAATATGTTGGCCGATTTGGTGGGGTCGGAAGGGAGCGATGGTATCAATGGGGGGGGGGGCGAATACCTCTACTGCCCTTCCCACCTAAACCCTTTGAGTGGGGGGGGGCGGTCCTACTTTTATGGACAAATCATAGTGTGAACAACATTAATTCAATTAATATATAAATTTTATATTATGTCAATCCCTTTCTGGTATCTTGCCGATTCGGTGGGGTTGGGGGGAGGGCGATTGCACTCTAGCCCTCTAAGTGGGGCGGGGCGGTCCTATTTTTATGGAGTATCATAGTTTGTGAACAAAATTAGTTGAGTCGCCTCAACCCTATTCTTTAATGCCAAATGCAATCTTTAGCAGAAATTATTAAAGGAGCGAGGATTAATCGTTTTAACTCTACCGCCCCTCCCATTTCCAGACAGAGTTTATGTAATTTCACATGAATTTATAATAATTATGTTAAGAAAGTTAGAATTCAAACGAAATTTTTCAGTATAAGAGTCACGATTGAGATGAGTTCTAAACTCAAATAATGTTAGCTAAACCCAAATAATTTTTGCATAGTCCCTTTTCCCAATCTTTACTTAATTTGATATTTTGCTAGTTAAATAAATTTGGGACTATAACTCACAATTAATACTTAAATTTTATTGAATATTATTTTTCCGGCGTCGATCCTCAAAGCCAAAATGTAAATATGTGGGTTATCTTATCTTTTCAAGGAAAAAATCGGTTTTATTTGCAATGTATTAAGGGCCTATAAATTCATATTAGAATACTTTTCAAGTACAGTATTATTTGAAAAGTCCTTTTTTTAATAGTATGAATAATAAGCGTTTGGTCAGGAGAATGCGTTTCTTCTGTGAAGAATGCAAGAAATCTTTTTTGGCGTCGGAACCCCAAGGATGAATAATGAGCTGTAGATGCCAGGAGAATACGTTTCTGCAGTGAAGAATGCAAGAAAACGCTTTTGGCGTCGGGGCTTCGCCCCGAACTCCATTGATGAATAATGAGCAGTAGATGTCAGGAGAATGCGTTTCTGCAGGGAAGAATGCAAGAAAACGCTTTTGGCTCGGGGCGAACACTAAGAAACCTTATAGCGCTGCCCCAGTTGTTTTGTTTTTGCCTGAGGTTGAGAAATGTTGCTTTTTTTTATTCTCATATACTCACGTTCATGCATAGGGTTAGGGTTTACTGGGCGTTAGGGTTAGGGTTTACTGGGCGTTAGGGTTTACTGGCCGTTAGGGTTAGGGTTTGGAAAAAAATCGCTCCCCCCCCACTCCAAAGTTCTGGATCCCCCAGTGGATATAACCAAAGATGAGAACAGTCTCAGTGTCTGTATATCTGAGATAGGTCGTGACCTTCGTAATCAAAGATGAGAACAGTCTTAGTGTCTGTATATCTGGAGATAGGTCTTGACCTTCGTAATCAAAGATGAGAACAGTCTCAGTGTCTGTATATCTGAGATAGGTCTTGACCTTCGTAATCAAAGATGAGAACAGTCTTAGTGTCTGTATATCTGGAGATAGGTCGTGACCTTCGTAATCAAAGATGAGAACAGTCTCAGTGTCTGTATATGTGAAAGATACCAAACAAAATAATTAATTACCAATAGTTAATTAACTGTGTGGGAGAAATAACGTGTACAAACGTTTTACCAGACAGACAGAGTTGATATAAGCTTTGTAAAACAAAATACAAAGAAAAAAGCTTTAAAAAAAAACGAAGCTTATATTAGTTTGGATCAGTCATGTAATTAAACTTGTAATAGATCTATGTCTATTCTTGACGAGGAATAGGCTTAATAAATCTGTGCGATTAGAACTATTTTTACCAATTGTTTTTGTTTAGCGCAATTTCATGCCTTTAGTTTTCTCACTACGCTATGATCCTATCAATTGCTTGGACCAGTTCGAAAGGGGTAGGGGAGAAAGGACATGTGATCTAGATCTATTTCGGAAAAACTAAAATCAACTGCGTGTCTAAAAATAATTTTGTAGGTCAGCAATCTACGTGAGCTAGGGTGTATTTAATTGTATTTGTTCATTGTTACAAAGACGCACATTTCCGCTATGAGCTATGAGAAGAAATGAACACTTATTGTCGAGCCACATTGAATTCTGGGAACGCTAATATGAAGAACTAAACAAACGAGCAAAGAACTAAAACGGGTGACGATCAACTAGAAAGCAATTGGACAGGAATGAATGGGACCTCATTCACCAATTGTAAACAAACAACATTTAGCCACGTGATTACATTGATAAAACAATGGAAAAAAACGTATCACGTGATAGCCTTTATGGATTATTTGCCGATGTTTACATAATATATAGAACAATAAAAACAACACAAGACACAGAAATTTTAGATTTAGATAATTAGATAGAATTAGATAAATTACAGAAATGGAAATCTAATTGGAGCATGTCTTTCCACCAAGAAGAATGTCAGTTATTAAGAGTAACAAAAAAACAAACTAAAACAAATTAATTCCACTTATCTTAATCATGGTAAACCAGTAACACAGACTAAAAAGCAAAATACCTAGGTGTTATAATAAATGAAAAACTGTCATGGAATCCCCATATTGGTGAAACTCTCAAACAAACAAAGCATTAGGATTTATTAAAAGAAATTTCTATAAATCAAATAAGAACATAAAACTAAAATGTTATTTAACCTTGGTTAGGCCAATAATAGAATATGCATCCTCTGATTGGGACCCCTCAACTCAAGAAAACATTAGGAAACTGGAACAGACACAAAATAGAGCAGTGAGATTCATAATAAACGAATATTCACATTCGACTAGAGTAACAACTAAATTTAGAAAGCCTTCAGGATAGAAGACTTAAAAGTAAAGTAGCAATTATACATAAAACACTGAACCATAATCTTCAAATACAAAAACAAAATTTAATAAAATACTCAGAAAGACACAAAGCTAAAGGCACATTCCTCGTCCCATATGCTAGGACAAATTTGTACAAAAACGCCTTCTTCCCTAGCGCTTTTAGAGCATGGAATGGGTTGCCTGAGCTAGCCGGGAAAACCAGTGACTTTGCAGAATTTAAGCCATTGGTAAATATGCATGACTAAATGCATGATGCGTAGGACGTAATCATCTTCTTTTTTGAAGTAACGTATGTATCATATAAGATAAGAAGATAAGATTACATAATTTGTATAGAAGAGATAGAGAATCACGTGGCTAAATGTTGTTTGTTTACGATTGGTGAATGAGGTCCATTGTGGTTTATTCATATCGAGGTATTAAAGAAGTCATTCTTATATAAAAGCCAAAAACTGGATAGGACACTCCAGCTTCGCCTTTGGCGTCGGCCAAACACGGGAAATGGCAGTCACCAGTTATAAGCTCAAATGCTCAATTGACGTAGAGCAGGGCGCCAGGGGCCACTTTCGTCGGTGGGAGGGATCCTAGGATTCCAATGGACAGCTACCGCCCGCTTCAAGCTGGGCAGCCCCCAGCCAATAAGGCTGTCTTCCTTGTTAGGGTATACGAGGATAGGACAAAATCTGAAAGCAGGCACAAAGCCAATGTACCAGACGACATGAAGAAAAAAAAGAGGAGCTCCACTCTTAAACTGGGCACATGGAATGTGCGTACTTTACAAACTTGACTTAATGAAAACTTACCGGACATAGAAGATGCCAGAAAATCCGCAATAATAAATGATGAACTGTCCAGGCTCAAAGTAGACATTGCCGCCCTCCAGGAAACTCGTTTAGCTGACTCTGGTTCAATCAAAGAAAAAGACTACTCCTTCTTCTGGCAAGGCAAAGCCGAAAGTGAAGTAAGGGAACATGGCGTTGGTTTCGCAGTTAAGAACAAACTGCTGAACACAGTAGAGCTGAAGTGCAACGTTCAGAAAGACTCCTATCACTACGCCTTAACACATCTATTGGACACGTGACTTTGATAAGTGCCTACGCTCCTACTTTGAGTTCCACACCAGAGGCCAAAGACATGTTCTATGACAACCTTTCGTATGCTCTCAGTGAGATCCCAAATACGGAACAGGTTATCATCCTCGGCGACCTCAATGCACGCGTTGGATCTGACAACTCTGCATGGGACAGCTGTATTGGGCGTTTTGGTGTCGGAAAAGTAATTGAAAATGGACAAAGGCTCCTCGAGGTTTGCTCACTACACTCCCTCTGTGTCACTAATACCTATTTCAAGACTAAACCGCAGCACAGAGTATCTTGGCGGCATCCTCGCTCCAAATACTGGCACCAACGAGACCTAATCATGGTAAGCTTAAAATTTGTCAAGTTTACCAGGTCCTATCACAGTGCAGACTGCGACACAGATCACTCCTTGGTATGTTGTAAGATCAATCTTCTCCCTAAAAAAATCCAGCATACCAAGCAGATTGCAAGACCCCAAATCGGATGTAAGCAAGATTGATCTCCAGATACAGTTTGCGGAATCTTTTGAACGCGAGTATAAAAATGTCTCTGGAAATACAGCAACAGAAATACAGAATACAAAAGACTTTCCTGGAAATCTTTGGAAGAAAAATTACAAAATAAAATGATTGGTTTGACTCTAAATCAGCTATTTTAGCACCTGTCATCAGAGCAAAGAGAGATGCACTCGCTACATACAAGGGAAAACCTACCTAACGCAACCTGTTAAATCTGAAAGAAGCTAGAGCCAATGTATAGAGGACAGCAAGGATCTGTGCCATGAATACTGGGTAGAGCTCAGTGAGAATATTCAGCTCGCAGCCCAAGTGGGCAACATAAGAGAGATGTATGAAGGAATCAAAAAGGCTCTCGGACCCTCCCAAAACAAGTCAGCATCTCTTAAATCAACCACTGGGGAAATTATCACAGACAAATGCCAACAAATGCACAGATGGGTTGAACATTACTCTGAGCTCTACGCCACAACAAGCTCAGTCTCTGCCTCAGCACTTAAGGCTATCATACAATTACCCACAATGAACGAGCTAGACGAAATACTCACCCTGTTAGAGCTCAACAAAGCCATAGACAATATGACTGCCCGCAAAGCACCTGGATGCGATGATATCCCCCCAGATCTTCTAAAACAATGCAAAATTACACTAATCCAACCTTTACACTAACTGCTTTGCAAATGTTGGCAAGAAGGTGCTGTGCCACAAGACCTGCTTGATGCTAATATCGTTACACTGTATAAGAACAAAGGTGACAGAAGTGACTGCAACAATTACAGGGGAATCTCCATCCTAAGTAATGTAGGCAAAGTCTTTGCTCGAGTGATACTTCCCAGGCTACAAAAACTGGCTGATCGGGTCTATCCAGAATCACAATGCGGCTTTCTCTCAGGGAGATCCAAGATTTACATGGTTTTCTCCATCCGCCAACTTCAGGAAAAGTGCAGAGAACAAAGGATGCCTTTGTATATTGCGTTCAATGACTTGACAAAGGCCTTCGATCTAGTCAGCAGAGATGGCCTCTTTAAAATTTTACAGATAATAGGTTGTCTAGCCAAGCTACAAAATGTAATCGTATCTTTCCACCAAAATATGATGAGTACAATGCAATTCAACGGTACCAGCTCCGAAAGTTTCAGTATAAACAGCGGAGTTAAACAAGGATGTGTCCTGGCCCCAACCCTCTTTGGAATACTATTTCACTGCTAATCCACAACGCGTTTGACAAATACACCGAAGGCATCTATCACCATTCCAGATTTGATGGCAAACTTCTAAATATTGCCAGACTGAGGACCAAAACTAAGATCAGAACCACCCTCGTAAGAGATATGTTATTCGCGGATGACGCAGTGGTAGTGGCACACACACAAGAGGAAATTCAGTCATTATTGTCCCGCTTCTATCATGCCTGTAAAAAATATGGTTTAACTATTAGCACGAGGAAATCAAACGTTATGGGACCACCTGCTACAGCACCACCCTCCATCCTCATAGACAATAACAAGTTGGACGCCATAAATGAATTCTGCTATCTGGGATCCACAATTAAAGATGACCTGTCTATAAAAGAGGAGATAAAAAAAAACGTATAGAGAAGGCTGCCTCGACCTTCGCTAGACTCAGGCCAAGAGTTTGGGAAAACCAGAAGCTCACTACAGTGACCAAAAACGAAGTCTACAAGGCATGTGTTATGAGTACACTACTGTATGGCAGTGAATCATGTACCACCTACGCAAAGCAAGAGAGAAAACTAAACTCATTCCATTTGCGATGTATCCGTAGGATCTTGAAAATCACATGGAAAGAAACTGCAGAGCATCTTTACAGCCCTCAGACAGCGCAGCTTTAGCTGGCTTGGACATGTTCGCCGAATGGAGGACAATCGCATCCCGAAAGTCATCCTCTACGGACAACTCGCGACTGGCTCAAGAAAAACTGGTCGCCCCCACCTTCGTTACATAGATGTAATAAAACGGGACCTCAAATCAGTGAACATCAATACTGACCATTGGTAAGACATAGCTCTAGACCGCACCAGATGGAGAGAGACAGTGACCAAGAAAGCTATAGACAGTGAAAGAACATGGGTCTCAGCTCAGGAAGAAAAACGTACAATACGAAAAATGGCCAGCTCCTCTACCACCGAAGCAAAAGCCACCTTAACCTGCGATATTTGTGGACGGGAGTGTCTCTCCAAACTAGGGCTCCACAGCCACACGAGGAAGTGTGCGAGATGAACCAGAGTCGTCCTACGACTGAAGGAGGCCAACACAAAGAAGTCATTCTCATATATTACAGACGTTACTTCAAAAAAGAAGATAATTACGCCCTACACATTTCATGTGTTAATCTAATCATGCATGCATATCATTAGCTTAGACTCTGCTAAGTCGTTGGTTTTCCAGGCTAATTCAGGCAACCCATTCCACTCTCTAATGGCACATTCGATTAGACTTTTATGGAATGGGATGCTCATTTGATTGAGATTTCGGTTGTCGGTTCGAAGGTCGCGGGCATGATTCCGGGTGATCTCTTTGTGATTTGGTACCTGGTCTGAAGTATCTGGATTTACATAGCTCAAAAAGGGTATATGACCACACACTGATTAGATTGTTGTCCTGCCCTCATAATATCCTCGTTTAAACATAGCATTATCTACCCCATAGACCGTTATATCTCGTTCAAGTTTGCAGGGTACTTGATTTTTCTGTTGAAGTCAATGTTTTGGAAAGTTTCTATGAAGTGCTATAGGCCTTCATTACATTAAAATGTACTGTTGAGCCATCCTGTATTTTCTTTAATCATTCTAAACAACCAAAAAAATTGGGTTAGGGTTAGGGCGACAAGGAAAAAAGTATTTGCTCTCAAAACTTATTTGTTCCACTTCTACATCAAACGTTTCTTTATGTTTTTAATGAATTCTACATTTTTCGTAATCAAGACTTTTTTCTTACATAATTACGACAAATTCATGTCAGAAAATAAATCTTATGAACCTGAAGGAATTACATAGCAACTGTCGCCATATTTACTATCCTGTTTGAAAAGCTTTTTTTTTTCTGCGGAGAGGGGGAGGAGGTGCAGACGACGAATCATGTCCGGCTCCTCTCTCCATTTTATATTTAGTACTAATGATTGCGTTTGACATTAGCCTGGAGGAAGGGACGTCGACATAAGAAGGTAATATATAGCACATATAACTTATTTAAGTGACTTTTTTTTTTTTACACAAATTCTATACTTTTTCTGCTAGAACACGCCCACACCACCCAAAAGAAAAGTCCTGACGGAGGGGGGGGGCGTCGTTTGCACCTACCACCTCTAACACGGTCCAACCTGGTGTCAAAACCTTTCTTTTATTTGAAATTTTCAAATGATTGAATTTGATTTTTAGTACGGTGCGACATAATATACAAATAGATAAAGGCATCAATAATTAGCATCTATTAAATATATATTTGACAAATTGTTTTCATAAACTGTGATTTCTGCAAAATAAATTTAACCGCCCCACCCCGCCCAAAGAGTTGGGGTCAGGGGAAGCGTTGAATGCGATCGCCCCTCCCCCCAGACCCAACAGAATTGGCCAACATACCAGAAAGGGCTTGACATGATAGAAGAATGGGTTAAAATGACGAAAAAGTAGCATACATAATATAGATATTTTCACAAAAACTGATTTCCACACACAGGAAGGGTTTAGTTTCACCCACCTCCCTCAACAGAATCTGCCAGATGAGGGGCGATGCATAATCTAAAAATCGGTTAAAATATAAATAATTAGTATATATTATTAAGCAAAGTAAATACTTTTTAAACAAACTGTGTGTTTTTTTTAAATAAAATTCATCCCCCGGCAGGTCGGCCGAGTGGGAAGAGGGGCGATCACCCGTACCACCCCCCACTGGATCCGCTATATATAAGATGTGACGAAATTTGGATTATATTTATAGGTTTATATAAAACTCGTTCTAAGACGTGTGTTTATTCATTGAACAATGCATTTCAAAATTATCACTAAAGATGGAAAAATATATGACAAGATAAAGCATTATAATTTTGATGAGATCTCCATTAGAAAACATTAAAAAAAAAATTGGATATACAGCGCATCAGATTCACCCGATTGTAAATGCATATCATAAAAAATATTTAGAATAAATCAGATTATTTATATTGATACAGCACAGTCATAGGTCTCATTTGTACACCACATTCATACATCCCTTCTTGTACACATTTATATACTACATATCCATAGTACTCTCTGTACAAACATAACCATAGAACTCTTTTGTACAAACTACAAACATATCCATATAACTCATATGTACAGAACATCTTTAATAAACACATCTTTAGTATGTACAACACATCCAAAGAACTCTTCTGTACAACACATATTTAGTACTACTGTGTACAACTCAAATAAATCTATTGATACGAATGAACATTCGATAAATCTCATGACAAGTTTCACATAGTAGGTGAGGAGAAAGTGTGGTGGGCTATTTCTATCAATCAAACTGACAAAGATTCAATGAAAGAATCGTCACGTAAACTAGGTCAAGACAAAGGAATCCAAAAGCATAACAAATATTTGTGTTAAAAATAAATCCTAGATCGTGTAAAACTAGACTATACTTTGATCTTAATCTTAACACCAACCCAATTGTAATCTAATTCATAAGTAAATATAACTTAATTCAATTGTTATCACTTGGCTTGAAACCAAACATCGTAACACACAGTCGTAGTATTTTGCTTTAGATTTCTTTAAAGTGAAGATATACTGAAGCGATGCTTATATAGAGTTATTATGACACTAGTCCATCTCCAAAGAAATCTGTCCATCTCCAAAGAAATCTGTCCATCTCCAGAGAAACCCGTCCATACCCAGATAGACCCATCTATCCCCAGACAGACCCGTCCATTTCCAGACAGACCCGTCCATCCCCAGATAGACCCGTTCATCTCCAGACAGACCCGTGCATCCCCAGACAGACCCGTCCATCTCCAGAGAAACACTTCTATGTAAAGACCTCATATAAAACGTAGACGTCATTGCCGAGTGACACAGAGAAGAGTTCTACTACGTGAGAAGCCATTTGGATCGACACTTACATTGACTCCATAGAGAAGTCTGAGACGTTGTGAAAACTATCGACTGCTAATACTGTGTGGATGTAAAACTTGTCTGCTATTACTGTGTGGATGTAAAACTTGTCTGCTAATACTGTGTGGATGTAAAACTTGACTGCTAATACTGTGTGGATGTGAAACTTGACTGCTAATACTGTGTGGATGTAAAACTTGACTGCTAATACTGTGTGGATGTACAACATAACTGCTTATACTGTGTGGATGTACAACTTGACTGCTAATACTGTGTGAATGTAAAACTTGACTGCTAATACTGTGTGTATTTAAAACTTGACTGCTAATACTGTGTGGATGTAAAGCTTGAATGATAATACTGTGTGGATGTAAAGCGTGACTGCTAATACAGTATTTAAAACTTGACTGATAATACTGTATGAATGTAAAGCGTGACTGCTAATACAGTGCGGATCTAAAACTAATGTCCCTTGTGAAAGTTCCAATCCAATGTATTTACTTAAAGACAATTTGATCAAGTGTCAGACGAATTGTTGACCAAATTGTTGACCAAATTGTTGACCAAATTGTTGACCAAATGAAACGACATTATAACGAAGGGAATGTGCAACGTCATAAATATAATAATGTAAGATGTCAAAAATAAACACGTTTATCTTGAATCGGACGTCTCAATAAAAGATTATATAGAGGCGTCGCTACAGAGTATTCAAGGCGTTAACATTGATGAGATTAATGCTGTGAAAGACGTCATGGAAATAAGAATCTTTTAGTTTGTACAACTTGTCGAATGTAGTATTGATGAAATAGTTCGGGGTAAAAAATTATTGTGAATAATCTTATAATTAAATAAAAATAAATTAATTAATTAAATAATCGTATAATTAAGTCGATGATAATGTGAATAGTCCAACGATGAAGAAATGGATGCTGTGAAATAATATTCTTAGAATGAAAAAAAGTGGTCATGTCGTGTAAAGAAGATGATCATTAGTTAAGAGTGTCATTACAGCAAGTTTGTCTGAGTGTGGGAGATGTTCCGTGATAGCAACATCTAGTGCAGCAGTTTACGACATTCTAGGACGAAGAATCGAATACTCTGTGAAACATCCAATTAAAATAGCTTGATCCTGTATAAAAGCTGCTATAAGATAATCGATGCTATATATGACGTCCTATAAGATAACCTGACTCAGTATAAAACGTCCTAAAATAGAAAACTTGATGCTGAATAAGACGTTTTATAAGATAACGTGCTGCTGTATCAGATTATATAGACTACCTGATGTTGTATAAGACGTTCTATAATGGATTACTTGATCTAACGTCCTATACTGATCCCAGAAAAAAAAGATTAGCTTAGGGACGTCTCTAAGAAACATTTTTCTCTTGTTTTTCTTTTTTCCTGGGAGAATAGATAATGTTGAGTTCTCGTAGCACTTGGGAGTACACAACAAATGTAATCGCGTTGACGGGAAAAGCTCTGAGCATCGTGACCATGGTACCTCTGTAGAGGACCGAGATCCCGCTTTTCTTCACTGTATTTATAAGGCAATCCATAAATCCTTTATACCGCAGACTGTGATCAACCTGAAAATAAACCCAGGCAAGACATTGGTTACATAACGAGTTGGGTTGTGTGTGTGTGTGTGTGCAAGGTTTTGATTTTTTAATTGATAAGAAACTTTATATTTTTATTTAGTATTTACCTACTGGCTGCGCCCGGTATTTTGTTGTTATTCTGATAGTGAATTGTGTAAGTTAGGATGACAAGACGTAAACATTTGGTATTGAAATGAATGACTGCCCTCTCACAACCATAGTCACTTTGTATCAATGCCCATAAAAAAAAGGGGGAACATGTGAAAGAAAATATGATTCATCAAACTAATTCTTTATTATTTGAGTAACCTAATCTAATCTAACCTAATCTAATCTAACCTAATCTAATCTAACCTAAACTAACCTAAACAAACTAAGCCTAACCTAACCAAACCTAACTTAACCTAACCCTATCTATCTATCTATCTATCTATCTATCTATCTATCTATCTATCTATCTATCTATCTATCTATCTATCTATCTATCTATCTATCTATCTATCTATCTATCTATCTATCTATCTATCTATCTATCTATCTATCTATCTATCTATCTATCTATCTATCTATCTATCTATCTATCTATCTATCTATCTATCTATCTATCTATCTATCTATCTATCTATCTATCTATCTATCTATCTATCTATCTATCTATCTATCTATCTATCTATCTATCTATCTATCTATCTATCTATCTATCTATCTATCTATCTATCTATCTATCTATCTATCTATCTATCTATCTATCTATCTATCTATCTATCTATCTATCTATCTATCTATCTATCTATCTATCTATCTATCTATCTATCTATCTATCTATCTATCTATCTATCTATCTATCTATCTATCTATCTATCTATCTATCTATCTATCTATCTATCTATCTATCTATCTATCTATCTATCTATCTATCTATCTATCTATCTATCTATCTATCTATCTATCTATCTATCTATCTATCTATCTATCTATCTATCTATCTATCTATCTATCTATCTATCTATCTATCTATCTATCTATCTATCTATCTATCTATCTATCTATCTATCTATCTATCTATCTATCTATCTATCTATCTATCTATCTATCTATCTATCTATCTATCTATCTATCTATCTATCTATCTATCTATCTATCTATCTATCTATCTATCTATCTATCTATCTATCTATCTATCTATCTATCTATCTATCTATCTATCTATCTATCTATCTATCTATCTATCTATCTATCTATCTATCTATCTATCTATCTATCTATCTATCTATCTATCTATCTATCTATCTATCTATCTATCTATCTATCTATCTATCTATCTATCTATCTATCTATCTATCTATCTATCTATCTATCTATCTATCTATCTATCTATCTATCTATCTATCTATCTATCTATCTATCTATCTATCTATCTATCTATCTATCTATCTATCTATCTATCTATCTATCTATCTATCTATCTATCTATCTATCTATCTATCTATCTATCTATCTATCTATCTATCTATCTATCTATCTATCTATCTATCTATCTATCTATCTATCTATCTATCTATCTATCTATCTATCTATCTATCTATCTATCTATCTGTCTGTCTGTCTGTCTGTCTGTCTGTCTATCTATCAATCTCTCTTGTTTGTTAGCGGCCCCCGAAAGGGGAAAAGACGCTATTAGTTGTGTGTGAAATGTCTGTCCGTGAAAATCCGACATCACAATATTTTAGACCATTCATTTTTTTTCTGAAAGCGAAAAATCTAATTTTAAATCACTTATGCAAGTAGTTTTTTAAAAAGAAAAAAAAAGCTAATTAGTATGCATTATAAGTTAGACCTAATAGTAATCTTGTAAACTGCATTTTCTTAGACATTTTTATAATGCGGAAATGTTTTTTTTTGTTTTTTTTTTAAAGATTTGAATAAGAGATTGAGCCTTTTCAAAACAATTACATCAATTATAAGACTTCAGGTAGGCCAGGAGAGGCGCGGTAGCTGAGCGGTAAAGCGCTTGGCTCGCGAACCGGGGGCCCCGGGTTTGAATCCTGTTGGAGACTGGGATTTTCAACTTCGAAATCCTTGGGCGCCTCTGAGTCCACCCAGCTCTAATGGGCACCCTGACAT
Organism: Biomphalaria sudanica; assembly: GCA_036873155.1. NCBI lineage: Eukaryota > Metazoa > Mollusca > Gastropoda > Planorbidae > Biomphalaria > Biomphalaria sudanica. The sequence goes on along the minus strand of JAZGLO010006728.1, from coordinate 4,415,988 downwards.
TAGTTGGGGAAAAGTAAAGGCGGTTGGTCGTTGTGCTGGCTACATGACACCCTCGTTAACCGTAGGCCACAAAAACAGATGAACTTTACATCATCTGCCCTATAGACCACAAGGTTTGAAAGGGGAACTACTTAGGCCAGGTTCACATCTAACTTTGCATTCACTTGCACCTATCCTTTGATCTGCTGGACCGTTGGGAGGGGGGGTACTACACAAGATCTGTCAACCTTCTTTCTCCATTCTTATCTCTCATTTGTCTTTGATATAATTTCATTCGGATGTTCTTTCTGAAAATATTGAAGCCTGCCTGGGTGGACCACTACGGGGTCCTATTTTGAGTTTGTGTTTCCACACAAACTGTCTTTGTAACCTTGTTTGTTAATGGATTGCTTTTCGAAATTTACTCCAATTATCATATTGTACATCTATCTGCCTCGAACAGAATTGTGTTTGTGTTTGGTTAGTGCCCCGAAGAAAGCAAGGACACCACCTTACCCTACCCCACATGTCTATGAAGATGAACCACAGTGCACTAAGCGAGCTATAGTTAGACTGGAAGACGCGTTATTAAATAGCAACAATAATAATACATTGATAATAAAAACTATAACAACCTCTTCCTTTACAGGGAAGATGGAAATCAAGTATTTGGTTTGATATTCATAAAAAGGTTGTATCAAACATATTTTATTTCGCCAGACCAATTCTTTTTCAGTAATCAACACTCTATTGTTACCTCCCTTTAACAGAAGTAATACATTCATTCACTCTCTTTGACATGTAGGGTTCTTAAGTTCTTTGGTTATACCATAACAAACAGACATATCACCAGTCATAATCATATCACTACACATACCCACACACACAGACTTTACATCTCCACACAATATTCTATCCCCTAGGTCATATTAAGACATATGGATCAAAATTATCATACCAACACACATAGCCAAGATCATTTCACAAAACTTAGATCATATCATCACACAGATCATGTCAATACTCAATACACAAATGATAACACAATAGATCATAGCAACACACTTAGGTCTTATTAACACACATAGGTCATATCAACACACATACATTACCACATCATACCGAGTTTCTTCTTTTGTTGTAACAGATATCGCTATCCAGGAACTCCTTATTGCATCCTCATAAATCAGTTTCCATAAGGGTCATACCAATGGTGAATATAATTTTAAACACTTTACGCAAGTGCAGTGTTTCTCAAACCTTTTTTTTTTCTCTGAAATGCCCTAAATCAACATCAGCTTCCTTTAACAATGAAATTTAGCCTACATGAGCCGCTGTCGGCAGAATTTTAGTAAAGAAATCACACAAAATTGTGTACGAATTTATTAGTTATGTTAATAATATATACTAATTATTTATATTTCAATCTATTTTTAGATTATTTCGCCCCCCCCTCTAGTATGTTGGCGGATTTGGTGGGATAGGGAGGTGGCGATGGCACCGATCCCGCCCCCCCCCCACCATAAACTTTCGAGTGGGGGGGGGGGGTCCAATTTATTTGTAGAAATCACAACTTGTTAAAGCAATAAATTAAATATCTATATAATAAAAAATTTGTATTGATATTTTAACCGATCTTTATATTATGTCGTTCCCCTGTTAGTCAATTGGGTGGGATGAGGGGGGGAATACCTCTACTGCCCTCCCAATCTAAACCCAATGAGTGGGGGGGGGAATACCTCTACTGCCCTCCCAATCTAAACCCAATGAGTGGGGGGGGGGCGGTCCTACTTTTATTTAAAAATCATAGTTTGTGAACAAAATAAGTGGAATTTCTATATAATTTTTATATTATATCGCTAAACTTCTGGTATCTTAGCCTATTCGGTGAGGTGGGGGGGGGGGCGATTGCTTCTGCTGCCCTCCACACTCTAGCCCTCTGAGTGGAGGGGGGGCGGTACTATTTTTATGGAGAAATCATAGTATGTGAACAAAATTAGTTGAATATATATATAATATAAAGTACGTATTGATGTTTTAACCTATTTGTATATTATGACGCACACAGACTCTGATCTCAAATGTTATCATTAGTAAATATACAATGAAAAAGAGTTGTACCAGGTGGGAGGGGCGATACATGTAATCGCCTTCCGCCCTTCGGACAAACCAATACTTTTTTCTTTTTGTATTATAGTTAAGAAATTACAAAATATTATTAAAAATATGTCACTACTATAATTTATATATGCTATAAATTAAATTCTTATATCGTGTCGCCCCACCCCCTATTCTTTAATGCCAAATGCAATCATTTGCAAAAATTATAAAAAGGAGCGAGGATTAACGTTTTCACTCTACCGCATTCTCCCCTTTCCAGACGAAAACATGACGTTTTAAACCATAATAGTCAAATAAGGCGACAGAGTTTATGTAATTACACACAAATTTATCTTAGTTATTTGAGACTTTGTTTTGGAAAATTTAGAATTCATACGAACTTTGTCATTATAAGAGTAACAATTGAGATGAGTTCTGAAACTAAATATTATTTTCTTAGTTACCTTTTCGAACTTTTATTCCTACTAATATTTTTCTGTTGTATAAAACATTTTGAGACTATAACTCACAATATATGCTTGAATCCTAAAAATGCAAAAAAATTAGAGTAGAAGGTCTAATTGGCCCACTTAATTTCTCCTCCCACTTCCAAAATTTTTTGTTTAGAGCTTTGAATTATAGTTCTGTAACAAAACAAAGTTACAAACATGCCTATTTAACAAAATATATCACTTACAAATTAGCCTTTTTAAAAATATTATTTTTCGAACATGGCTGTTTTTTTTTTTATTAAAAAAAAATAATTTTTCGAATATTGTTTTTTCGGCGGCGGTCCTCAAAGCCTTAATCTAAATATGTTAAGTATCTTATCTTTTCAAGAAACAAATCGATTGTATTTGCAATGTAGAAAGGGCATTTAAATTCGTATTAGAATATTTTTCAAGAAATTTTTTTTCAAAAGGTCCTTTTTAAATAGGATGAATAATGAGCTGTAGATGTCAGGAGAATGCGTTTCTGCTGTGAAGAATACAGCGCTTCCCCAGACCCCTTAGCTGTCAAGAGAAAGGGCTTAATATCTTACCTTATATAATACAGACGTTACTTCAAAAAAGAAGATGATTACGTCCTACGCGTCATGCATAGTCATGCATATTAACCAATGACCTAAATTCTACCAAGTCACTGGTTTTCTTGGCTAGCTCAGGGTTAGGATTAATCTGGGTTTTTTTTTCGCCAAAGGTTGAGAAGCACTATTTTTTAAAAATTCTAATATATAAAGAGCTTTTTTGTTACGGTACGCACCGGTACGGAGTGCCGGCACCTTTTTGAAAAAATTATAACTTTTCGTGTATTTTAACGTAGGCCTATATTATTAATTTTTAGTAGTTATAACTACCGAGTACCTGCACTTAATCACTGAGTACCTGCACTTAATCACTGAGTACCGGCACCTAATTTCTTTTTACAAAAAAGAACTATATCCACTCCCAAGTTCTGGATCCGCTAGTGCAAGTACACCACGTGATCTATTAGTGAAACTAAGACCAGGGATACACTTACACCAGGTGATGTATTAGTGAAACCAAGACCAGGGATACTCTTACACCACGTGATCCATTAGTGAATCCAAGACGAGGGATACACCTACACCACGTGATCTATTAGTTAAACCAAGACCAGGGCTACACTTACACCACGTGAGCTATTAATTAAACCAAGACTAGGGCTACTCGTACACCACGTGATCTATTAGTGAAACCAAGATCAGGGATACACGTACACCACAAGCTCTATTCGTTAAACCAAGACCAGAGATACACGTACACCACGTGATCTATTAGTGAAACCAAGACCAGGGATACACGTACAACACGTGATCTATTAGTTAAACCAAGACTAGGGATACAAGTTGCTTACACCAAGTTGATTCTAACCACACCAGGGATATAGGTACCCTAGGTTACAGAACGGTTGAATTGAAACTATTCTATGCATACTATAAGTAATTAGTTATAGAAACCCACGTACTGAATCCTCAAATATTTCTCATCTAGATCTAGATCTAAGTAATAACAATCAATCAGATTTGGACTTTTCAATATGTTAAAAATAGATTTTCAAGTTTGTATTTTTTTTTTTTAAATCTGTTAAATGGCAACCCGGAACTAGAAAAGAAAGACGTCTGCTAGATTGCACTATAAACCAAAACGGACTTCAAACAGTAGGCTAAGCTAGAGAATCAGCTCGTCATTCCTGATATATTGTAGACTACGGGTTAGATCTAGATCTACTTTCTACCAGTACAGAAATAGTCTCACTGAAGAAACAACAATAATGAAGTTGATTGAATTGACGAGGGTGAACAATAACAACACTTAATGACCTCCAGCGAACATAGGACTTAAGCATGGACATAGGAAAAACTTAAAGGTGTCTATAGTTGCAGCTCGCAGCTATCGTGTCAGAGGAATAAACCAGATCTAAGTTACTGGCCAGAACCGTACAGTTGACAGCAGCACTTGTGGAGCTCTAGACGATTTGGAAAGACAAAGGTGTAGCCCTTGTCACATAAATCAGACAAATGTGATGCTTTGTCCTGGCAACATGTCTAGATGTGTGTGGGACTGCAGCGTTAGACAGGATGGTCCCCTCCATGTCATTGAGTTGTAATAGAAAAATTATATACATCTCATACAAAGACCGGATTACAAACTTGAGAATCCGAAACAGGATTACCAGGACCGGATTTAAGTATGTGGAGGCACCGGGGCAGGATTTTTGTAAAGGCCCCTACACTTTTTCGAAAGCTCAATAAAGATCCACTTATGAATGAAAATACTTAGAACTGAAAGCCTGCAATAGTTTAGAAGAAAGAAATAGAGCAAATTTCATCTCACTTTCCTTTAACAAGTATCTATAAACATATTTTAGTTTTAAAAAGTGTATATCTTTGAGTTTGTGAACGGTGAGACCTTTGATAGACGCACTGCGTAATTACTGAGCTGTATTGACTTATTCTGAACATGCTACAAGCCAACTCTTCTTAATCACGACATTTTAGCCAGCCGTACAAATTCGAAATAAAAAATGTTAGAGAAAAAAAAGTTTATTACCCGTCGAAATTCAGATGTATTTTTGATCTTTGTTTTTTTAGGTGGTCCTTTACTTGTGGAGCCCGCCTGCATTCCCTTAAATCTGGCCCTTAGGATTACAATGTCGATGACTAGCAAAGTATAGGTCGTTACGGTGCAGCCAAGTGCGGATATTGTAGCCTTCTAGATTACTTGTGTACAGTGACCAATCGCTAGATATTGTAGTCTTCTAGATTACTTGTGTACAGTGACCAATCGCTAGATATTGTAGTCTTCTAGATTACTTGTGTACAGTGACCAATCGCTAGATATTGTAGTCTTCTAGATTACTTGTGTACAGTGACCAATCGCTAGATATTGTAGTCTTCTAGATTACTTGTGTACAGTGACCAATCGCTAGATATTGTAGTCTTCTAGATTACTTGTGTACAGTGACCAATCGCTAGATATTGTAGTCTTCTAGATTACTTGTGTACAGTGACCAATTGCTAGATATTGTAGTCTTCTAGATTACTTGTGTACAGTGACCAATCGCTAGATTTTGTAGTTAATCCATTTATAAGAAACTGACATTGGAATTGTCAAGTTCTTTTGCATTGCTTTTACTTGTGTGTCTACAAGTAGAGAAAGATAGAATCCAGAGCAATACGTAGCAGTAGGACCCTGTGATGCCCCAACGGTCCTTCGTAATAGGGAGAGGTGAATGTGAAGATGTTTCAACTATGTCCTTTGATCAGCTTAAAAAAACAATTTGGTCATCTAACGATAAATCAGATTTTGAGTTTTAGAGACTTCGGTAATTGTCTAATGCACATACACTAATCACCCTCTCTCCACACGTTACTCGCACACAAGCACGCAACTACAAAATTGAATGACACTCTTCCTTTCAATACGTCATCCACAAAAATAAAAAAAGAAAAGGATGTGCAGGTTACGAGAAAGGATTCTCTAGTTTCCTTAGAAAAAAACAACTGAGTACTAGATTGAATGTTGTCTAGATAATACTGTTTCGTCTTCTATCTCGGTCCGTATTATAAGGAAAGTAGCCGGATAGAGGCTGTGTCACCAGGATCTAGTTCATGAGTGTTTTGCGTTGACCTACCACCTGATTCAGTTTCGGATTTTTAAAGAAATCGTAAAGATATATTTAATGACTTACATCTAGGCTTCGCCCTACATAAAGAAATGACCAAAAGCAAGTGTATTATGTTTCTATAAAATGGTAACAAATATCGAGAATGAATTTATGCAAGTCAATCAAACAAAAAAACATTTCGAAAAAACTTACTGAAATCGAATTTAAAAAATATGTTTTTGAAAATATTGAAGCAGCATTTCTATTGATATATAAACATTCTTTCAATTTTACTATATAATAAATTCATTGTCCAGCTTATATATTTAAAAAAAAATTATGCATGATTATTGTTGACCCGGTGATTAAATGCAGAGAATGCTAAAATGGGCCGAGGGTTGGCAAAAAGAATGAGAAAGAAAGGGAGGAAAGGTCAAAACTATGGGGACATGTACACTGCATGAGGTTATGAGGGCATGTACACTGCATGAGGTTATGAGGGCATGTACACTGCGTTAAGTTATAAGAACATGTACACTGCTTGAGGTTATGAGACACTGCTTGAGGTTATGAGGACATGTACACTATTTGAGGTTATGAGGACATGTACACTGCTTGAGGTTAAGCCTTGAATGTTGCCCCCCCCCCCAAACCACCCCACCTCAGGTGGTCATATATCATCCAGTTACACATGAATCTTTTTATTGTATATTTTTATGTGTGTAAATTTCATTACTGGAATATAGTCTTTACATACCAAGTCCCAACACTTTAAATCTCTAACACCAACTCTCTTATTTTGTTCGAGTCTTTGCTATATTTGTAATATGGTTTGTACATTTTTATTATGCTTTGTTGTTTAACTGTTTATTAAATCTAACGTCTACTAACAGATTTATGGGAATAATCTTTCTGTTTGATATAAGACCCAGTAAGTGACTCGGTGACTCTTGTGGGAAAAGTGTTATTTTTGGACCGATGGGGATAACCCTACGATTGAGACACTACGGACCAAAGGTCAGATAAATTTAACTTTTACACTACAACCTTGTTGTCGTAAACTCGAGTGTCGTAAAGTGTGCTTGTGAAGAAAACAGCACGTGATCTAGGAAGTGCAGCGGAGATATCTATCGCGTCGGAAGTGTCCACGGAAACCCCCGAACTAATAAAAACTTACGAAATGTTAGTGCAATACAATTAACGCAGAGAAGCGGAGGTTGGGGAGGTTGGAAGAATAGGATATGGATACAGAATCAAAATGTCCATTGTTGAATGCAGTGGCGTAGCTATCCTGGGCAATGGGATTCAGTCAATCTGGGCCTAAAACATTAGCCACAGAAGCCTATTTAAAAAAAAAATCAAAACAAACATAAATTCATCTGTGCATTTTATTCATAATTTACTAAGTACAAAATCACTGGCAAATTAACTTTACGAGCCATCTACAGAAGATAGTAGTTTCCAACAAAAAGCCGATAAACATTCAGATCTGCCTTTTGTTTTTTTTTAAAAGGTTGAAATAGATTTAGATCTATATTTGAATGCCAGTGACTATTAAAGTAAAGTAAGTATTTGAACTTCTTGTTTTGGTTAAAAATCGCCTTATTATTACATTTTTATCAAATGAAAGTTGACAATGCCTTTTATTTTTTAATTGCGAGTAGTATTGGCGATTTCCATATTGAATGACATCCCGAAATGACAATTTTGTCTGTTTACAGGAGATTTGCATGAGTTTTCAGAAGATTTTAATAATTTCAGGAAATTTTCATAACTTTTCGTATATTTTTCAATTTCAGGAGAATTATAGAAACTTTTAATAATAAGTTAAAATTTAACTTAAAATGGTTTAATAACTTACACCTAGATATTGCGCGGGGCCTATTAAAGTGCGGGGCCCCCTGCGGCCGCATAGGTTGCAGTGGCCTAAGAACGGCCCTGTCGGGACCCTATGTGTCTTGCTACGCTAATGGGTGAGTTGATATTTATACAAAAGGCCTAGTTGTCAGTTAAGGCATAATTTTTTTTTGGGAGGGGGGGGAGATACTATAGATTTTAAATATTCATTTTATCCCATATTAATAATTTCTCGGGAGGATCAGTGTGAAAACATCGTTGACTATTTTACAAATTGACCTTGACTGTCTCGGTCCTATGCTGTTAGCAAGGTAGCGAAGAATGAGTCGGTCTTGTTTAGTCGTAGTTGCTTTCTTGTACCTGGCACTGACCGGCAACTTCGGCGGAGGTCACGCACTGACCCATGTAATTTTGTGGTTGAAAAGTCGTCTGATAGTGTCACGTGTCTATTCTCTTCCCATTCGTCATCAGCTGCATTTCTCTTCCCTCTCTCTTATTGACCGTCTTTTTAAAAAATATATTCTTTCAACCATTTCTCTTGTATGATTTCCCTCCCCCAGTCTCTCTCTCTCTCTAGCTCTCTCTTTCTCTAACTCTCTCTTTTTCTAGCTCTCTCTCTTTCTCTCTCTCTCTAGCTCTCTCTCTCTCTAGCGCTCTCTCTCTAGCTCTCTCTCTCTAGCTCACTCTAGCTCTCTTTTTATATCTCTCTCTAGCTCTCTCTCTATATATAGCTCTCTCTTTTTCTCTAGCTCTCTCTCTTTCTCCCTCTCTCTCTCTCTAGCTCTCTCTCTTTCTCTCTAGCTTTCTCTCTCTCTCTCTCTATCTCTCTCTTTCTACCTTTTTTTCATTTCTCTCTTTAGCTTACACAGACTATCAAGCTCTCCGTAAGTATCCCTCCCCTCCCCTCTTTTCCTCCTCACCTGTCCCTTGACTTTCCTCGTAGGGGTGCTGTGACAGTTCGCGTAGCCAAATCCCCCCCCCCCCATTTCCTCCTCTTTTAATTGACACTAAACATTATAGAGATATGACATTTTGTCTGCCTTTTAGTTTCTCTTCATCTGTCAATGGCATCAATGTATTACCGTATCACCCCTTCTCTTACCACCTACATTACCAAAATAAACACACACACACAAAAGATAGTGGGCCTTAAAAATGTTTCCTTAAGCCCCCTCACTTCTTTTTCCATGTGGTCAGCAATCAGGATTTGAACGCCAGTAACCCTATTTACGATCTCATCGTCAAACACCCCCGCAGATCTATAAGGAAATAAAATATCGTCTTTTTTTTTCCGAAAAGACTTTCGGTTTCAGCCAACGTAATTATTTAAAAGGGCAACTACTGTTTAGTATAACTTATAAAAAAAATACTACTACCGTCTGCTTATCTCTCCTGTTCATTTATTTACATTAAAAGTATAATACAAAATTTTAAATCTTGAAATGTTAGATATTACGTTTACTCTTTATATCCATCCATTCATCCATCCATTCATCTATCTATCTATCTATCATTTTATTCCACTTAAATTTTATTCAGAGAAACATATACCACATTAGATTTCACTTACTTTTGGAACTCTCTTGCGACATTTCACGACTACTTTAGAGAACCAAAGGGCGCTCTTAATATAGATCTAGAAATGTTCTAATTTGTAAGATTCAGTCAATTTCACGTAAGCAATAGAATACAGTATCATAGAAAAAGAAAAGAATGCGACATGTAGAAATGCGGATGCGATCTAAGGAAACTTTAAGAAAAACAAAAGAAATACAAAATAATTGGAAGATAGAGACGTTTTGAAATAAAAAGTCTAATGTCAACGACGCATACTGAAAACTCTCTGTTGCCAATTTAATAATAATTACTTTGTGTTACAAGCGAAAAAAACCCAGACAATTTGCGATAATGTAAATGTCATTTGTTTGTAGAAGTTTGATTTTACAGTGCAAAAAAGTGCACACCTAAATAACCACGCACCTTTACACATTCATGGATTATCAAGTATTCCTTTATTCTGAACACCAGGCATAACAAAATGCTGGCCATTTTTAGTTAACCACCAAAGAATAAAATCCTTACTAATATAGCCATTATTTTATATTTTTTAGTCTTAGTTTCAACAATACCAGTTATCTCAGATACTTTTGTAAGAGAAACCAATGGTTTTATCCTGTCTTACATGGCCTCAGTTTGTTTGCAACTTATGTTTCTTAATTATACTCGATCTGCGACTTGCAGACATTACGATAGCCATTTACCATAGGCTGTGCAAGGGGGGGAGTGGTCAAACTATCCAACCATTGAATTAGTCATGTAAAAATATAATAACCTAGCGTTGATGATAAATCATACACCATTTAAGTGAAACTTGTGTGCTGGCTGGGGATATCGTGAAAGTGACAAGATCTATGAGGCTTAGCATTAGATCAATTCTTGTCTCACAACCATACAGATAGCTTGTAGTAGCTGCCACGGGTGAGGACATGTTTTCAACAAATATTTCAGTTTGTGTTGGCCTTCCTTCCATAGTGAGGTCCTGGGTTACTGTACTGACTTGCATTACATTAAGTCCGGCCCTGACTGTAAATCATCAAGCTTTATTATATCTAGCTAACGTCTGGTCAGTTACACTAGTCTCGGTCAGTCAAATATAAATCATCTATATCCCGTTGTTTAACGTCTGGTCAGTTACACTAGCCTCAGTCAGTCAAATATAAATCATCTATATGTCGTTGTTTAACGTCTGGTCAGTTACACTAGCCTCAGTCAGTCAAATATAAATTATCTATATGCCGTTGTTTAACATCTGGTCAGTTACACTAGCCTCAGTCTGTCAAATATAAATCATCTATATGCCGTTGTTTAACATCTGGTCAGTTACACTAGCCTCAGTCAGTCAAATATAAATCATCAATAACCCGTTGCTTAACGTCTGGTCAGTTACACTAGCCTCCGTCAGTCAAAAGTAAGTCCGTCAGGATTATCCGATAAAACAACTAAAAAACAACAACCTGGAAGTGCCACTCACCTGAAGTCGACTTTTGATAACGTCGAATGGCATGATAGCCGCCCATGAGACGCAGCCAGCCGTGCCTCCAGAAAAAATAGCAGCGATGATGCCATGCCCATCGGAATACTCAGTACGTATCATGTGCTGATGCAGCCACTCGTATACGAGCAAGTATAGACCGAAGCTTGGCACATCCCTGGAGAGAGAGAAAAGGACAAGGTCTAGGAAGGAGCAAACATTCATCCATTTCTCCGTCCATCAAACGTTGTGAAAAAAAGACTGTATCAAAGTATTCACTGTGAGGTTTTTAATTTCCTAGAACTCACATATTTGAAGGCTGTATCAAAGTATTCACTGTGAGGTTTTTATTTTCCTAGAACTCACATATTTGAAGACTGTATCAAAGTATTAACTGTGAGGTTTTTATTTTCCTAGAACTCACATATTTGAAGACTGTATCAAAGTATTCACTGCGAGGTTTTTATTTTCCTAGAACTCACATATTTGAAGACTGTATCAAAGTATTCACTGTGAGGTTTTTATTTTCCTAGAACCCACATATTTGAAGGCTGTATCAAAGTATTCACTGTGAGGTTTTTATTTTTCTAGAACTCACATATTTGAAGACTGTATCAAAGTATTCACTGTGAGGTTTTTATTTTCCCAGAACTCACATATTTGAAGACTGTATCAAAGTATTCACTGTGAGGTTTTTATTTTCCTAGAACCCACATATTTGAAGACTGTATCAAAGTATTCACTTTGAGGTTTTTATTTTCCTAGAACTCACATATTTGAAGACTGTATCAAAGTATTCACTGTGAGGTTTTTATTTTCCTAGAACTCACATATTTGAAGACTGTATCAAAGTATTCACTGTGAGGTTTTTATTTTCCTAGAACTCACATATTTGAAGACTGTATCAAAGTATTCACTGTGAGGTTTTTATTTTCCTAGAACTCACATATTTGAAGACTGTATCAAAGTATTCACTCTGAGGTTTTTATTTTCCTAGAACTCACATATTTGAAGACTGTATCAAAGTATTCACTTTGAGGTTTTTATTTTCCTAGAACTCACATATTTGAAGACTGTATCAAAGTATTCACTGTGAGGTTTTTATTTTCCTAGAACCCACATATTTGAAGACTGTATCAAAGTATTCAATGCGAGTTTTTTTTTTCCTAGAACCCCCATAGTTGAAGACTGTATCAAAGTATTCGCTGTGAGGTTTTTATTTTCCTAGAACTCACATATTTGAAGGCTGTATCAAAGTATTCACTGTGAGGTTTTTATTTTCCTAGAACCCACATATTTGAAGACTGTATCAAAGTATTCACTGCGAGTTTGTTTTTTCCTAGAACCCACATATTTGAAGACTGTATCAAACTATTCACTGCGAGTTTGTTTTTTCCTAGAACCCACATAGTTGAAGACTGTATCAAAGTATTCACTGTGAGGTTTTTATTTTCCTAGAACCCACATAGTTGAAGACTGTATCAAAGTATTCACTGTGAGGTTTTTATTTTCCTAGAACCCACATAGTTGAAGACTGTATCAAAGTATTCACTGTGAGGTTTTTATTTTCCTAGAACCCACATATTTGAAGACTGTATCAAAGTATTCACTGCGAGTTTGTTTTTTCCTAGAACCCACATATTTGAAGACTGTATCAAACTATTCACTGCGAGTTTGTTTTTTCCTAGAACCCACATAGTTGAAGACTGTATCAAAGTATTCACTGTGAGGTTTTTATTTTCCTAGAACCCACATAGTTGAAGACTGTATCAAAGTATTCACTGCGAGGTTTTTATTTTCCTAGAACCCACATAGTTGAAGACTGTATCAAAGTATTCACTGCGAGGTTTTTATTTTCCTAGAACCCACATAGTTGAAGACTGTATCAAAGTATTCACTGTGAGGTTTTTATTTTCCTAGAACCCACATAGTTGAAGACTGTATCAAAGTATTCACTGTGAGGTTTTTATTTTCCTAGAACCCACATAGTTGAAGACTGTATCAAAGTATTCACTGCGAGGTTTTTATTTTCCTAGAACCCACATAGTTGAAGACTGTATCAAAGTATTCACTGTGAGGTTTTTATTTTCCTAGAACCCACATATTTGGAAGTCACTTTGAACTATTTTATAAAACAAATTCCTATTTGTATCCTTATTTTATCCATAATCGACTTCAATCTCAAACCAAAAACATTTACAAAATATTTTTTTAAAGACAATACTTCTATTATTCAAATAAAAATAAAATTTAATATATAAAAGAAATAAATTATAAAAATATTTTTTAGAGTAAGCCGGGTACTTGTACCTAGACACCGTCAGTTGGATGAACCTTTGTCTCTATCCAATAGGCCAGAGCTACTTTGTAGAAGTGTTATTTTTCTTTTATATTATTTATTGGTAAAACTATATATCTAGATTTAGACTGCTGATTTAGATCTCTTAAAGTCTAGATCTAGATGTAATTTATATTAGATTTACGTAAAAATATAAGCAAAGCTTTGATAATCTATCTATAAAGTTAAGGCAACTTTAAATTTAATAAACAACTCAGTTATCGTTACAGTACGACTACGGCTGACTACGCCATGTTTTTTAGAAAATATTTTGTGTTTTTCCCTTAATAACTAATGAATGTTAGATTAAAATAACATTGGAACATTTCTTACTAGAAAATATTAAAACCGTCAAACTAAAGTTTACCCCGTGCGGCCAACGAGCTAGCATTTTGTTTCTCAACTATATACATCAACTATTAAATTTCTGTAGGAAAATCATAAAAGCTGTTTTTGAGATCAGCGTCCTCCATCAACCCTCTCTCCACCCTGTTTCCAGGTTGCATGAAGATCTAATTTAAATAAAGGTGTTATAAAAAAAAACAACACAGTAAACTCACTTATACACAAAATACACGTTTTAAATTAACTCCATTAAAAACGAGAGTTCTTATAATGTATTCATAAAACTGTTGAAAAGTAAACTGTACCGTTACTCAAGAGTTCCCCACGATTTGTTATGCTTATCTTCGCGTTCCAGGGACCCACATAGTAACACTCAATGTCAAAAGAGACATTAGCTCAAAACTATGTTTATCAGAAACTACGTCAAAAACTATTGTCATGAGACAAAATCTTGATGTGAGACATTACCTGAAAAACATTGTCATGAGACCTTTATAAAGTCCTCTAATTCCCTCTCTTCTTAAGATGTCTTTAGTACACTCCAGAGGTCCACTATGGTAATGTTTTATCTCCGCAGGTTTTCCGTGTAAAACAGCTTGAATAAAATATAATAATATATATATAATTAAATAATAATAAAAATTATACAATAATATATAATTAAATAAAAACAAACTTATTGTTAGAGTTGGATTAAATGACAATTAGTTGTATACTAACGATACTGTGTGTATAATTAAAGACATCTTTTAAAAATTACTTTTTTTTAAAAGGTCTCTAATAAAATTATGTTGGTTTCGTAAAGTAAATTAATTTAGGCCATTGTTACAGCCACACAATCCCTTTATCAAAAGAGCTTATTTGGCCAATTATTGCCACGCTCATTAACATTGAAAAGATTGTGCAATTAAGTGGTCAATGAGCTTAGAGCTAAAGCTCCTTTCTTGTAGAAGGCAGAGATTTTGTTTTCACAAAGCTTATATCAACTCACATTGTCTGTCTGTCTGGCCAAAACTTTGTACACTCTCCGACACCCAATCTCGGATCAAGCTGAAATTTTGCACAATTATTTCTTTTACCTGACAACACAAGAATCAATTAAAAAAAACAAATTAGTTGTAAAACTACTGGTAATAAATTACTTTGTTTGGTGTCTCAAACAAGGGAAAAATAGTAATTGACTGAAATAGTGTTTTAAGCTGAATTAGTCCCATTTCTAAGGGAAAAAATTGTACTTGACTAAAGTGATGTTATAAGCTGAATTAGTTCCATTTATAGATTGTCGTCTGAGGCTTATTATAAATTTAGTTACATGACTGATCCAAACTAATTGATTCACTTAATATAACTTGTCTTTCTAAACTTTTTTAAAATTTCGTTTGTTTTAAATTTCACTTTTTTCTTTAGCCCATATAAAAATACATGACAGTGCAATAACTTTTCGACCCCTCCCCCCCCCCCCCTTCATCCTTGTTGTTACAAGTCGACAAATAATTTGAACACCAAGAGCCACCCAAGAAATACTAATTTAATTTTTATGTGTGTATGTGTGTATGTATGTATGTATGTATATATGTGTATGTGTATGTATGTATATGTGTGTGTATGTATGTATGTGTGCGTGTGTGTGTGTGTGTGCGTGCGCGCGTGTGCGTGTATGCATGTATGTATGTATGTATGTATGTATGTATATAGAGTAAATGTAGATCTAGTCTGAATTTCGATGCTGTAATGTGTCTGGGTGGAAACTATTGGGTCGCCAATACTCTTACAGAATAAAAGTCCACGAATATTTGTAACGGAGGTATCTACCCTCTTCAAGCTTCCATAAAATACACGTACTACTATGAACATGGGCGTAGTCAGGACTTTTTTCCGGTGGGGGGAATTCCCCCCCCCCAACCGTAAAAAAATATGTGTGTGTGTGTGTGTGCGTGTGCGCCTGTGTGTGAGTGTGCGTACATAATTAATCTTTATTATATTATGACCCTTAATTCTTTCGGAAGACGTTTATTGTACCCTAGAATATGTTCTTCCGCCATTGCCAGCATGGGGGTCTGGGGGAGCACTGTAAGCTCCCCTAGCGCGAAGCGGAGCCAAACCCAATCTCAGGTAGTGAAAGGTATTTCAAAAACCGTATGTGCTATTCTTACTGACTTAGATCCTCCCGCGTCGTTTGGCGCATTGGGCGCCAAGCTGCTTTAACTGGCAATGTCTTAAGCCTCTTCCCACCTGCTCTGAGGACCTTCATGAAAGTGTGGCGCCAAGTTGTACTAGGATGTCCCTGTTTGCGCTTTCCTCGTAATGGCCTCCATGTCATCGCAACTCTTATTATTTTGTCAGAGAAAATGTCCCGCAAACCTCATGCGATGCTCTGTCACAACCTTACTAAGGGGTCGACACCCAGTTCGACATAGGATTTCCTTGATTGAGACCCGATCTCTATAACTGACTCCTAAAATCCGTCTTAGCCATCTTTGTTGAGCCACATTTAGTCTTTTTCAATTTCGGCAGATGACTATTCACAACACTTTATTAATGGAGCCCAGCCACAGGTAGAAATTTGTAACCTCTGTTGGCTACGCTCATAGAATCTGGTGACTGATGTATGGATAGTCTTATATTGAAGAGGGGGTTTATCGTAAATTTCGGAGGGGGTTTTAAAATCAAAATCTTCCTTAGCTATGCTCTTGGAATTTGGGGATTGTCGTTTGCATTCTTTTTTTTTTTTTATAGAAAGGGGGATTTGACTGCAAAACCTCCTGGTAGGGGTTTTAAACTCAAATCCCCCTTGGCTGCGCTGGGGCAAGTGATGGTTTAGTATTAAAATGTCACCTAAAATAAACAGAATCAAAACAAAAAATCAGTCACTAAATTCCGACACTCTTCCACGCCCTTTAATGCCAAATGCAATGATTAGCAGAGGATTAACGTTTTCGCTCTACCGCACTCTCCCCTTTCCAGACGAAAATATGACGTTTTAAAACAGAAAAGTCATATATGGCGATAGAGTTTATGTAATTGCACACAAATTTATCTTAGTTATTTTAAGCAAGACTTTGTTTTGGAAAATTTAGAATTCATACGAAATTTTTCATTATAAGAGTAACGATTGAGATGAGGTCTGAACCCAATTATTATTTTCCTAGTCATCTTTTTCCAACCAAAAATGTGGGACTATAACCGTGACCTCCATGGCTCATATCGAAGGTGCCGCTATAACTCACAATATATGATTGAATCCTAAAAATGCAAAAGTTTAAAGTAGAATCTAATTTGTTCACTTAATTTCTCCTCCCACTTCCGAGATTTTTTGTTTAGAGCTTTGAATTAAAATTCTGTAACAAAGCAAAGTTACAAAGATGCCTATTGAACAAAATGTATCACTTAGAAATGAGCTTTTTTTTTAAATACATTTTTTTTCGGCGGCAATCCTCAAAGCCTTAATTTAAATAAATGGGGTATCTTATCTTTTCTAGGAACAAATCGGTTGTATTTGCAATGTAGTAAAGGTTTGTAAATTCATATTAGAATATTTTTCAAGTAAAACATTTTTCAAAAAGTCATTTTTGAATAGGATGAATAAAGATATGTAGATGTCCGGAGAATGCGTTTCTGCAGTGAAGAATGAAAAAAAAAAAACACACAAAAAAACGCTTTTGGCGTCGGGGCCTCAACATGCCTGTTTTTTGTTTTTTTTTCGCCGAAGAATGAGAAACACTGCTTTTTTAAAATTCTAATATATATATATGCTTAGGGTTAGGGTTTGGAAAAAATCGCTCCCCCCACTCCAAAGTTCTGGATCCACTAGTGCTGAGTTGTTTTTAAATAACTTTGCAAAAAGAATTTGAATTTTCAAACACACATATAGATCAATTAACTTTTGATGCAAAACGTACTTATGAATGTACATTTCGTCTATCACGTAAAAAAGTAAAGGTACACCTTTCAGAAATAGGCTTGCGATCTATGGGGGCAGATAATATGAAGCTCTTAGGTTTCTACGGCCAATGGTTAAAGAGTGTTTGTGTGGCCAGCACAACGACCAACCGCTTTACTTTCACAGCGTATACCTATAAGAGTTTGGTGGACTCATGAATCCGCTTACCTATATTATAAATATTTGTGTTTTATTAATATTTCAATATAAATTTAAGTAAAAGTATATAGGTTATGTTTATCTAGAGCCAAGAGTGTCTAGAAAATAACAACTGATTACATTTGGCCTTCAAAAATACATTTTACATTAGGCGAGTTCAGGCGAAACAAATGGTTTCAATTTGGCTCTATGGAATGAAATGTATGTGTGTGTGTGTGTTTGTATTGACAGATGTGGTACATGTTAAGTTTATAAAAAAAAAGAATATGGACGACGAAAAAAAAAGGGGGGGGGGCAATTTAGAATATTGAAGGTGATAACAATTAGATTTCAATGAGTTGAAAGATATATTTACACCTTATGATGTAACTTGTATTGTGTATATGGCTACACTTATAGCCAGTAGATATTTGATAATTAAAATGAAAGTTTTATCTTGTTCATGTAGAAATCTAACAGTAGGTGTATACTGTCTGAATCAGGGGAGGAGGAACCAATCATAGGTGTATACTGTCTGAATCAGGGGAGGAGGAACCAATCATAGGTGTATACTGTCTGAATCAGGGGAGGAGGAACCAATCATAACCATTCTGACTGGCTGGACTAATAGAGTCATAGATAGCATGGTTTGTAAGTAAGTTGCTGTAACAAAGAATTAAAGTATCTTTATTGAGTTGCTGTGCTGTGAGAAACAACAAGAAAACACGGTGCTTCTTAGCTTTCAATTGTACTCCAAAGGCTGGGTTCTCAAAAGCTACGTCTGACTTGAGTTCTAGGATTCACTTAGCTTTCACTAGTAAAAGCAGATCTAGTTATTATTAATTGTCCGCCTAGGACTAGATTCAAGATTATTGAATTGTTGGATTAAGCTTGTTTTTGTACATGTCGTCCATTCTCGTTTTTCTCTGTTAACAGACGTTTTGACTAGTAGGCTGAGTCTGTTATATTTCTGCCTGAGTGTTGGATTGTTTGGGGGACAGTGCCTGCCGACCTCCTCGTAGTGTCCTGTGGAGTAAGTTCAACCTCTGCTCTCAGGGTGTTCCGAAAAGGGCTAACGTTGCGGGAGCTCCAACTTTCCTAGCAGACTCTCACGCTCTCCTGGCGAAGAGCTTTGCTGATGAGGTTTGGGGAAAATGCTAAGCTCTGATTGACATAACCCCTGCACGCTCGTCTGGTGTAGAGACTGTGTCTGTCGGGGTCTATAGCTTATGCTGAACTGATCAGCCGCCGCCCTGGAGTCTAGTGAAGGGTCAAGCCATTAAAATTTGCGGGCTCTAAAATGGTGGTTTGAAAAAAGGTCTCTTGTCTCACTCCACTTTCGTGGATTAAACCCTGTCCGGGCAGATAGCTTGAGACAGTAACTTGCACGCTCTGAAAATGTATTGTTAAGCATCTATATATATAATTCTCTTCATGGCTCAACAGTCTGCACAAGAAGTACAGGAAAAAGTCGGACTAGAGTTACCCTACGAAAAAAAAAGAGGTGGGGGAGGGGAGAACAAGTAGTATTCACCCGTGACAAAATAGCAGGGCCGGACTAAACCGTTGTGACCAAGAAGTCATGGAAAGATTACTCTTTTTTATTTCTACCCCACGTAGTTTTAGCAGCGAAAAAAAGAGGTGGGAGGAGAACAAGTAAACTATTCTGTACTCACAGGACTTAACCATTGTGGAGCCCTATGCGAAACGGAATTCGCGGGCCCAGTTTGGGTAGGGATACGGATAATAAGTGAAAATTAAGAGTTTATATTGGAAAATACATTCGTCTTTGCCTTTATTCATTCTTTACTACGTACAGAATTACTTTACGAGGCTTGCGTGTAGCGAAGTCATACAGTGTATCATAAAAATTCTATTTCCTACATAGATCGCGCTCAATAGCAAGAATTACCAAATGTTTTAGTCAATCTTTGAGAATTGTTGACCTCAAGTAATTCTTCATTAGTTTGCGGCGCGAGAAGCTTCTTTCACCAGATTCCAAAATTACATGATAATGCCGTTGTTTTTTTTTATCGCGCCTAGGATTGTCGTTTTCCATATTGAATGAAACCCTAAAATGGCAATTTTCGTTTATATATTTCAGGAGATATGTATGAGTTGTCTAAAGATTTTAATAATTTCCGGATATTTCCAGGACTTTTTCGTATATTTTGAAATTTCAGGAGATTTCCAGGAGCTCCTGATAAATCGACCGGAGGCCGCTTGAAATATGTTATAAGTTATAAAATGGTTTAATTTAATAATTTATACACCTAAAATTAGCGCGTGTCCTATGGAAGTGGGGGGCACACTGCGGTCGCATAGCTTGCAGTGGCCTAAAGCCGGCCCTGCAAAATAGCGGCGTACTACTACACCGCAGGTCGACTAGTTATCTTGAAATCGTAATACATGAAGAAACTTACATGAAGGCTTGATGACAGGTATTTGCGCCTGTAGAGTACACTTGACCACCTCCATAGGACAGGCCAGGACCAGCTGAGCCGTGCCAGCCATACACCCAGCTGTATACACCTGGTGAGATACAATTGAACAATACAATCAATGGCGTCAAGAGGGATAAGATCTCACCCGTCTCGATATTGGAGAATTCCGATATTCCACCGTCTGTTGTGACACGACAGCTTGATTGGCTTAAGAGATAACACTTGATCTGCACCAATTGTTGCAAGATTTCTTATTTTCTTGCAATTTCCCTGAGTGATTCCGATGGACGCTATAAAACGCTTTTTTTTTAAATCTACAAAACAAATCAACATCAGCAAGCCTAAACAAGGTATCTGTGGTAGTAAGCCTAAACAAGGTATCCGTGGTAGTAAGCCTAAACAAGGTATTCGTGGTAATAAGCCTAAGCAAGATATCTGTGGTAGGAAGCCTAAACAAGGTATCTGTGGTAGCAAGCCTAAACAAGGTATCTGTGGTAGCAAGACTAAACAAGGTATCTGTGGTAGCAAGCCTAAACAAGGTATTCGTGGTAGCAAGCCTAAACAAGGTATTCGTGGTAGCAAGCCTAAATACAAGGAATACGAATACCTTGCTTAGGCTTTGCTACCACCAATATTTTGCTTAGGCTTGCTACCACAGATATCTTAGTACGCCACTGGGCGTAGTTAATTTTTATCGAAAATCAGCTTCTACTATTTATTTTCAAAGTTGAAGTGTATCCGTCATAATGTATAACTAATTGCATATGTTAATATCAGTATCACGTGACGAGTGTGGCACGTACTTACTTGAAAGTAGGAAGGCTTCACAGTCATGTCTGGCTCCAGATAGTCCAAAGCTTTGCCGTACACTCCAAACAGAAGAGAGTTCACAATACCGTAGGAACAGAAGGGAAACATCATCCCACGAAATATTCCTTTTTTCTGATGATATATAGGTTAATGCTTTAATGTTTTTGTTTTGTTTTTCATTTCTTACTATTAGCTCAGAAGTCGGTCAAAACACTGGAGTCGAAAATTGAACTAAATAATGAAATCATTGAGCTTAAGCTAAAATTTCACACCCAGAAGTAGGTCTGGCTAAATTGATAGATCGTCATGCGAATGTCGTGGGTTCGATCAAGACCAATCGTTATAGAAGGCCCGAACACTGACTTACAAAGTCACAACCTATGGGCAGTTTATACCAATTGCTCGTTCGCACGTCACAGATCAGCGAGCTATTGGTCTAAACTGCCCACAGTTTGTGACGTTGCAGGTCAGTTTGGAGGCCAAGATGAATGGTCTCGGTTCGATCGGACCAATTTATTTTCCTATTTTTTTTTCAATGCTAAAAAATGAAATGATGAATTGTTTTCTCTTATATTTTACCACATTTTAAAAGGAATCATTCATTTTATAATTGCATTTTTGTATTTTATATACTAGCGAAATCTTTTCTACCATAGGATAGGAGAAAGAGAAAGAGAGATAAATAGAGAGAGGGAGAGGGAGAGGGAGAGAGAGAGAGAGAGAGAGAGAGAGAGAGAGAGAGAGAGAGAGGTTTCAACAGGAAATATTACTCCTAATAGTTAGCAAGAACTAGAGACAGAAAATTCAACGTATTTTATATATCTAACAGGTTCTACTTTAGGCCTATAGCTAACAAGTTATTTTTTACGCCTTTAGCTAACAAGTTCTTTTTAGGCCTTTAGCTAACAAGTTCTTTTAGGCCTTTAGCTAACAAGTTCTTTTAGGCCTTAATCTAACAATTTCTTTTTAGGCCTATAGCTAACATGTTCTTTTTACGCCTTTAGCTAACAAGATCTTTTTAAGGCTTTAGCTAACAATTTCTTTTTAGGCCTTTAGCTAACAATTTCTTTTTTAGGCCTTTAGCTATTATGTTTTATCTTTGGCCTATTGCTAAAAGTTCTGTTTTAGGCATTTAACTAACAACTTCTTTTTAGGCCTATATCTAACAGGTTCTTTTATGTCTTTAACTAACAAGCTCTTTTTTAAGCCTTTGTCTAACCATTTCTTTTTAGGGCCTTTAGCTAGCAATGTCTTTTTTGGCCTATTGCTAACAATTCTTTTTTAGTCCTTTAGTTATTACGTTTTATTTTTGGCCTATAGCTAACAAGTTATTTTTTGGGCCTTTAGTTAACAATTTCTTTTTACGCATTTAGCTAACACGTTTTAAGGCCTTTAGCTAACATGTTCTTTTTAGGCCTATAGCTAACGAGTTCTTTTTAGACCTAAAGCTATTAAGTTTTATCTTTGGCTTATAGCTAAAAAATTATTTTTGGTCTATTGCTAAGAAATTCTATTTAAGTCTTGTCTCTAACAATTCTACCTTTTACTTATAGCTAAAAAATTCTATCTTTGGCTTATCAATAACAAAATCTATTTATGACTTATAGCTAACAAAGTTCTATCTTTGGCTAATAGATAGCTACTTCTATTTTAGGCTAATAATAGTTAACAGTTTTTAACCTATAGTTAGAAATCTCTATCTTTAGTGTATAACTATCAAGAGTAAAATGAATTAAAAGCTTTGTCCGTGAATCACCGAAAAAGACTACTTTGACCACCACCAGCCCATGGATCAGAGCCTCACTGCTAGATAGCTTACCAGTCCTTGACTGCTGATACAGAAAAAGACTACCACCACCAGGCCATGGATCAGAGTCCCACTGCTAGATAGCTTGCAAGTCCTTGACTGCTGATACAGAAAAAGACTACAACCACCAGGTCATGGATCTTGCTAGATATACAAGTCCTTGACTGCTGTTACAGAGACTACTTTGACCATCACCAGCCCATTGATCAGAGACCCACTGCTAGATAGCTTACCAGTCCTTGACTGCTGATACAGAGACTACTTTGACCATCACCAGCCCATTGATCAGAGACCCACTGCTAGATAGCTTACCAGTCCTTGACTGCTGATACAGAGACTACTTTGACCATCACCAGCCCATTGATCAGAGACCCACTGCTAGATAGCTTACCAGTCCTTGACTGCTGATACAGGGACTACTTTGACCATCACCAGCCCATTGATCAGAGACCCACTGCTAGATAGCTTACCAGTCCTTGACTGCTGATACAGAGACTACTTTGACTATTACCAGGCCATGGATCAGAGACCCACTGCTAGATAGCTTACCAGTCCTTGACTGCTGATACAGAGACTACTTTGACTATCACCAGCCCATGGATCAGAGCCCCACTGCTAGATAGCTTACCCGTCCTTGACTGCTGATACAGAGACTAGTTTGACTACCACCAGGCCATGGATCAGAGTCCCACTGCTAAATAGCTTACCAGTCCTTGACTGCTGATACAGCTCCAAGCTTCAGAGATTTTACTGACGTTGTGTTCTCCAACCGTGCGAATTTGCATCTGAAGCTGAAAGCGAAGAAATTTGAACTGAGAAATGTTGAAGACACTGTAAACACGAAAGTTTGAACTATTTCAACCCAAGTTTGTCACTAAGAGTTCCACTGAAAGTTTATTGATAGTACAATATCTCTAATTACAGTAAACCTTGTAGCCTATTGCAGAACCATTGAAAATAGTGTACTATCCATAGTTACTGCTTGGGACTATTTTAAATGGTTTCATATTTTCGTATTGTGTATTGTAATACTAAAAGCCATCTGTTGGAGATCAAATAAAATATTTGCTGCACATAAGAACCAAACCTTGTTTGAGCTAAGTGTCTAGCATTGTGAAGGTTCATAAACAAGTTTGTCTTCAATGTTTAACTTATAACCATGTCAAGATGTCACAAAATGTAGTAAAAATAAGCTTGACACTAATTACAGTTCCATTAATCTTCAATGTCAATGCATATATACATGTAAGAAATGTATGGGCTAACAAACCTTCATCGTGTCGAAAGGGTGCCCGACCAACACACCAGCCATACCTTAGAAGGAAGCATATTCTTGGGTTAGTTGGTGAAGGCAAATACATTTGTGCTTTTAATTGACTCCAAATAAAATTGGCGTAATATTAAAATTGGAAAAACAAATCTAAGAGGAACAGCAATTTAACAGTATAAACGTTGTTTTTTTTTTAAAGATGGTACGTAATTTTTTAATAAAAAATAGTCTTCAGTCTTTATAAAAAGGTGAAAAGTAAGTAGCCAAAAAATTAAAACGATAAGAAAACTACCAAATTGAGTGAAAAAAAACAAATGTAAAATATGTTAAAATTTGGTTAAGATTGATATCCACACGACATACAAATTTAATCTACTGTGAATCGAAAAGATAGACCAATATTGGAATTTCCTTTGTCAATGTTGTTATTGTGAGCCAATGGCCAAGCTGCTAGCTAACACTGCATTCTCTCTCCAAACATATTAGTTAAAAACAGAATAAGCAGTTCTTTCTTTAGTAGTCAATCCACATCTACCAATCGTTCCAGAGCACATATCCAAGCCTCTCTCTCTCTCTCTCTCTCTTTCTCACACACACACACATGCGTTACATATGTAATGTGTTTAGGTCATGTTACCCCCGACTGCTCCAGCAATATATTCATTAAACGCCATGGAACATCTTCCGTTGCTGCCGTCAACTGAGGGAACGTCTTCAAGGTTCCGGTTCTTTCTGACCCATTGACCTACATCAATATGGTGGTCAGGCTCTGGAAATTGGCTGAAGTCTGTCAGCAGATCTCTGAAAAAAAAATGGAATTGAAAAAGCATTTCAGGAAAGGAAGAGGCTACAATGGTAAAATGTCCCTGTTTTTTCCCTTGTGTTTCTATTTCTGGAAGTACTAAGACCCCTACAAATCAACAAAGCTCAAAAGGACATAGTTTCATAGTTTTTTAAATGTACTTCTAATTGTCCTTTTAGTCCTTTTTCTCTCTGTCTTTTCATACATATGAATTTGTCCTTGTAGCCAAATAGTTGTCAAAGTTTGTAAGATTAACGCCGACCAATCACTTTATTCTACCAAGAAAACAAACATCAATGTTTCTCAACCTTTTACTTTTGAAGTCCCCCTACCTTATAAAAAAAAATGTGTATTCGCTCACTCTTATCTTATAGATTACAGACGTGACTTCAAACAAGAAAATAATTACGTCCTACGCATTTCATGTGTCAATCTGGTCATGCATTTTAATCAATGACTTAAACTCTGCTAAGTCTTTGGTTTTCGTGGCTGATTCAGGCAACCCATTCCATTCTCTAATGGTATTATGGGAGAATGAGCACTTATATGAATTAGTTCTAGCTTATGGAATAAGAAATGTGCCTCTATCTTTGTGTCTTTGTGATTATTTCATTAGGTTTTGTTTTTCTATGTGTAAATTATGCTTCCGTGTTTTATGTATTTTAGTTACTTCTTTGTACTGCAGTGTCTCTAAGTTAATTGATTTAACTAATGGTGTTACTCTAATCAAATTTGAATATTCGTTTGTTATGAATCTCACTGCCGTATTTTGTATTTGTTCAAGTTTCTTTATGCTTTCTTGAGTTGAGGGATTCAAATAGACGACACATATTCTAATATTGGCCTGACTCAAGTTCAATAGCATTTTAGTTTGATGTTCCTGTTTGATTTTTAAACGTTTCTTTGAATAAACCCTCATGTTTTGCTTGATTTTTTTAAAATAGTTTTTAGTCTGTGTGACTGGTTTACCATGAATAAAATAAGTAGTTTTTATTTGTTTTAGTTTTATTTTATTTTATTTTTCTGTTACTCTCAATAACTGACATTTTTTCTGGGCGGAAACACGTACACTCCAATTTGATTCCCATTTTTGTAATTCATCTAACTCTTTTTTTTTTTAAATTTCAGTACATTGTTTTTTAAAATGGGTCTAAATAGTATGCAATCGTCTGCAAATAATCTGACTTTTGTTCCTGAACTAATGCTATTTGGTAGGTCATTTATGTAAATTAGAAACGGAAGTGGGCCCAAGACTGTTCTTTGGGGTACACCTGAGTTAACTATTATTGGTGTTCGATAAAGTCTAATTTTTATCACATACCATCCTCAAGCGTTAGAAAAATTAACAATTATTATTAGGCCCGATCTCTATAGATATCAATTTGTTTTGGAAAACAAAAGATATAATGTATCGATCCCTGTATGTACTTCTTATTGTAAACAAATTAAACACGCGACGAGACCATAATATTAACAATATCCAGTGAACGATTTGTCTGTGAACAATTTCTCAGTAAACGAATTGTCATTGAACGATTTGTCGTGAACCAACTGTCGGAGAATAAGTTATCTGTGAGCCAGTTGTCGGGTAAACTAATTGTAAGGTGAACGAAATGTTAGTGAACGAAATGTCAGTGAACGAAATGTCGTGTCCCCATTAAAAACTAAAGGATGACATTATAGAGTTAGATTCTAGATCTTCTACTATTAAATCTTCAAGATCGAAATCTGCTTTATCTAGCACCAACTTTTATACTTTTAATCCGATTGAAAACAATAAGGTATTACATCTCAATGATCTTATTAATAAAGGAACACAGCCTGTTTATTTAATCACTAGCCGTGTGCAGCCTTAAAAATGACCTTGAGAAATTTAATTCTTACCTGGGAATGATTAATTAAAACTTAATTAAAATTTTGTTGGCTATTTTTATAACATTACTCAAAAGGAAACTTGGAGCCAAAAACTTGGCATATTTTGTTTTTTTTTACTAGTTCCGTAAATGTTCTTGTTTAAAACGGAAGTTTCCGAAGAAGTGCACATCTGAATTTGATTAGCCGCCTTCCTTTGTAGAACAACCATAGCTCGTCTCGGGATAAGCACCTCAGCATGTACTAGAATTGGAATGTTGTTGCCACTCGCTCTACACAGCTGACTCCCGGCCTGAAGCATTTTGGAAACGGCAAAGTTACAGGATCTGTGCAGTGTGCTCAAACTACCGAAGGGTCAACTGCTCTTGTTTTTTCCCATCAGGCTGTATCTATAAACCTTTCTCATGTTTGGGTTTAATGTTTGTAGAGAAATGCTTGTCTTGATTTTTTACATTTTCGTGATTCTAAATCGTTTCATCTACATGACATTACATAACATAATCATTTCATCTACATGACATAAGGCTACATGATAATTATCTCATCTAGATGACATAATAACATGACATAACCATGGCGTAAGATTAAAAAGGAGGCTATCATTGTAGTTCAAGATAAAAGATATTGAGCCAGAGGTAGGAGGTAGAGATTAGGTAAACAGAGAACTTACTTCATAGGAGGTAGAGATTAGGTAAACAGTGAACTCACTTGGTATGAGGTAGAGATTAGGTAAACAGTGAACTAACTTGGTAGGAGGTAGAGATTAGGTAAACAGTGAACTGACATGGTAGGAGGTAGAGATTAGGTAAACGGTGAACTCACTTCATAGGAGGTAGAGATTAGGTAAACAGTGAACTCACTTGGTAGGATGTATAGATTAGGTAAACAGAGAACTCACTTCATAGGAGGTAGAGATTAGGTAAACAGTGAACTCACTTTGTAGGATGTATAGATTAGGTAAACAGAGAACTCATTTGGTAGGAGGTAGAGATTAGGTAAGCAGTAAACTCACTTGGTAGGAGGTAGAGATTAGAAAAACAGTGAACTCATTTGGTAGGAGGTAGATATTAGGTAAACAGTGAACTTATTTGGTAGGAGGTAGAGATTAGGTAAACAGTGAACTTACTAGGTAGGAGGTAGAGATTAGGTAAACAGAGAACTTACTTGGTAGGAGGTAGAGATTAGGTAAACAGAGAAGTTACTTGGTAGGAGGTAGAGATTAGGTAAACAGAGAACTTACTTGGTAGGAGGTAGAGATTAGATAAACAGAGAACTCACTTGGTAGGAGGTAGAGATTAGGTAAACAGTGAACTTATTTGGTAGGAGGTAGAGATTAGGTAAACAGTGAACTTACTAGGTAGGAGGTAGAGATTAGGTAAACAGAAAACTTACTTGGTAAGAGGTAGAGATTAGGTAAACGAAGAACTTACTTGGTAGGAGGTAGAGATTAGGTAAACAGAGAAGTTACTTGGTAGGAGGTAGAGATTAGGTAAACAGAGAACTTACTTGGTAAGAGGTAGAGATTAGGTAAACAGAGAACTTACTTGGTAGGAGGTAGAGATTAGGTAAACAGTGAACTCACTTGGTAATACTATGTGAGCTAGTCATTTTTGTCCTCGCTTTAAACTATGGGGAAGGTCCAAAAAAAATGGTGATGTTTTGTTTAGTCAAGAAGATGTCGTGACAATAAGTTTGAACTCCTCGGCTGCTCTTGTAGATTGATGGTTCACTTCTGACATATCTTAACACTGATTTCTTTGTGCTACAACCTAGGAATTAACAAGAACAACATTTAAAAAAATAAAGCTTATATTAAGTGTACTTGTATCAATTAGTTTGAATCAGTTATGTAATTTAATTTGTAATGGATCTAGACTAACAATATAAAAAGCAGTAATAAAAATATTAAAAAAAAGGGGAAAGCCTTCTCAAGCCAACACGGTAACCACTCTGCTAGTGAAGAGCCTATGAACATAGAAGATTGTATAGTTATCTATTGTTTGTATAGTCTCGTCTTATTTTTCATGGTGTGTTCACTAAGACTCAGACGCGGTGTATAAAGTCGAACTAACAAAGCTTAGACTTCCACTTCAGTCATGTACAAACTTCTTACCTTGTTCTAGATAACAAACAAAATAATTAATTAATAATTACCAATAATTAAGTAACTTATTGTTGTTGTTTTTTATTGATTCCTGTGTTGTCAAGTAAAAAAATACCTGTGTGAAAGTTTAGCTAGATCCGAGATTGGTTGTGGGAGAAACAAAACGTGTACAAACAGACAGAGTTGATATAGGCTGTGTCAACAAAACTGTGTCAAGAAGAAGCCATATATAAATTTTGTTAACTGGACTTGCATTCACGGCCCAGTGATCACATGGTTATATACATGTGTGTGTGTGTGCAGAGTAACCCCCTGCCGAAACCCCCACCCCTGAAATAAAATCCTGGCTACGCCCATGATCTAGTCACTTGTTTCATGTTGTTTGTTAGCACATAGAGGAAGTATAGTTGACCTCGTGGCGCTCTTTAGACTTTGACCTAGATAACTCCCTGAGTACATAGAACTGAGCTCTGTCAGCGTCTGTACATTGTACACTCATTTACATTCGGTAGGGCGACTGAGTAGAATACCATGTTGTTAAATTAATGCTGACTTACATATAAAAAGGGAGACTACTAACCTGGATTTCTGATGTCGCATCTCACTGAATGAATTGTAGATAATAATTACGTGTAGATCTACATGTGTTGTTGAGTTTAAAGGTCAGAGTATTAACCGACTTATCTAAGGAAAAAAAAGCTTACAAATTATAATTAAAATACAAGGGAGATAAATGCTGAATGGATTATTTGGTTATTTTTAGTAAGTTATCGGTCTTTTTTTATATTTCGGTCAAATCGATTTGCTATTATTACTAATCGAGATCTACCAGTACAATGCGAACTCGGTGCCTTTAATCACGCAGAAACACAGCAGAATTACTACAATAAGTTTTCTAGTCTAATGCACAGCTGTGGTGATAGGCCTACATGTCACACCCACACCACGGACCATCGCTAGCACAATATTGACCGGTGGGGACTACGAAGCAAAAAAGATGTGAACAGCTGATTGGCTGAGTCAGCTGGAAGGCATTCGTCAGGCAGCCAACGAGATTCGAGAACAGAGAATGTTAGAAATGACGGAATCTCACTGGGCAAAGAAGAAACTCTTTCCTTTTGAATTGCTACAATTCTTTGTGATAGCGAGTGCAATGTGCGGGAGCTTTAAACGTGGGTCACGTGACCATGTGATCACTGGGCCGTGAAGTCCAGTTAACAATAGTTTTACAAACTAGGAATGGCAATTTTAACGGGCCTAGAGGTCATGTCAGATTTTGGTTACAATGTGGCGGCTAGGCGGAGTTGCACAAATTCCTTTTACTGTTGGATGTCTGTGGTTCACGTCTCCTTCGAAGCCCACAGATCTAGATTCTAGTTATCACGTTGGATGTCTGTGGTTCACATCTCCGAAGCCCAACTTAATGTTTCGCCAATAATTTTTTTCTTTATGCTTGCTCTCCTACTGCAGTTTTACCTAAACATGACTGTTATGTTACATGTCATCTACATTAGCACGATTGAAGTTACAAGTGTTTGCATACCATACAATATGTTCATATATATATATATAGTCTGTTCTATGTCTTTATACCTAAATGAAATCGGAACTATAAGAGAGCGTTATTCTCGTTTTTTTTTTAGCGGCCCCCGAAAGGGAATAAGACGCTATTAGTTTTGTGTGGAATGTCTGTTCGTCCGTCCCGTTTAGATCTCGTTAACTAGAAAAGGTAGTGAAAATCTGACATCATAATATTTTAAACCATTCAAATTTCTGGTGCAACGGCTACTTTTTTCTTTTCTGAAAACGAAAAATCTAATTTTTTAAATCACTTATGCAAGCAGTTTTTTTTTTTGTAATTAAAAAAATCACCAGTTTTAGAACTATTTACTATTAATAGTAACAAACACGTGAGGCTTTTTAGTAGGGGAAATATACATTTACCATATTTATCACACATTTATGCAAATGGTTTTATAATTTTTGTCAAATAAAATATTTTTTTTACATTTGTTTTGCTAAGTTAAGTAAGCTCGGTCATACTAACTACTACATTTATACATAAAAGAAGTTGTTGTTTTTCAAAGAGAAAAAATCTATTTAGTATGCATGTAAGTTGGACATAATTTAAAACAACAATTAATAAATAGTTGTTCATATTTTCCTGTGAACTGCAGTACAATGTTATAACTTTACACCGTCTATGTCTGTCCTCGGCAGCGGAATTTCTTTTGGTATCAAATGTGTATCCTTTGGCCTTTGTAAGTGACCTCCATCTGTCCAGTTCTGAAGCCGCGTGCAACCAGGTGCTCTCTTCCATGTCAGTTAAAGCAAATTGGCGCCTAAGCTGGTCTTCAAAGCGTTTCTTGGGGCACCTCTGTTATGTCGACCACCTTTCAGCTCAGCAAAAAAAAAAGACTTCTTTTGGCACACGTAAGTCCCCTATGTGAGATACGTGCTCTGCTACACCCCTGGCAGAGCCTGAGACGCCGCTGACCCCAAACTGTATCGACACTTTCCGTTCCTTTGAATATATATCAGCTGCGTACAGATAGTGTGTGTGTTTGTAGTTCATTAATCTTTACTACATTCTGATCCTTCATTCTTTATGAAAACGTTTATTGTACCCTAGTGAAAAATAGTTCCCCCTTTCAGATCTTGTGGTCTATAGGGAGACGTTTCTGTTTCTGTGGTCTACGGTTAACGAGGGTGTCATGTGGCCAGCACAACGACCAACCGCCTTTACTTTCCCTAACTAATGTCAGGTACCCATTAGAGCCCAAAGATCCCGCAATTAAAAATTCCAGTCTACATTAGGATTCGAACTTCGGACCCTTTACCGCTCAGCCACCGTACCCTAAATTGGCTTAGAATAGTTAGTGGAGTTGGTGGAAAGACTGTAGACACCCCGCCCTTGTCAGCCATGGGGTCTGGGGGAGCGCTGTGTGCTGTCAAGGTTAGGTCCGGGGTCAGCCAAATACTATTTCCGGTATTTAACCCCCCCCCCCCAAAAAAAAAAGAGCATATTTTGAGTTATCTACAGTGCATTATCCTGCTATTAAAAAATGTTTAAAAAAACAAATATATTCACTGTTTTTCATTTATTTATAGAACCCTGCGATTTGTAGGAATTTGTAACCCCTATTGGCAACGCTCATGTAATTTGATGTTTGCTTTAGCTTTTATATCGAAAAGGGAAGTTTTATCCCAAAATATCTTTTGAAGTTGTTTTGTTTTTTTTCAACTCAAAATCCCCTTAGCTACGCTCATAGAATTTGATTAATGTAATTTTCTTAAGAAGTTTATCGAAGAGAGGGTTTTAAACTCAAAATCATATGGAGGGGGGTTTAAACTTAAAGGCCTTTGTAGTGGGGGGGGGGGGGGGTTAAGCTAAAAAAAACCACTGGCTACGCTCGAGTTTTGTGACTGCAGGTTGCTTAAATTTTATAACTGAACAGGTTGTTTTTAGCTTAGCTCAGGTAGGGGATATTAACTTAAGCCCGCTGGAAGGGTTTTGAACTCAAACCCCTCTTGGCTATGCTCATAGAAACGTAACTGTGTTTGCATTATTTTGTTTTATAGAAGAGGAGGGGATTTTAAACTCACCCCCCCCCCCCTTAGATGCGCTGGGGCAAGTGAAGGCTTTACATTAAAATCTCACCTATAATAAACAAAATCAAACCAAAGATCATTCAAAAAATTATATCGGGTAGAGGATTTCATTTCGGGGGGGGGGGGGTTTGAACCCAACTCACCTGA
Organism: Biomphalaria sudanica; assembly: GCA_036873155.1. Classification (NCBI taxonomy): domain Eukaryota; kingdom Metazoa; phylum Mollusca; class Gastropoda; family Planorbidae; genus Biomphalaria; species Biomphalaria sudanica. Next base: position 4,383,261 of record JAZGLO010006728.1, on the reverse strand, counting down.
GCAGTGAGATAAGAGCAGTGAATGAGATAAAGAGAGCGGTGAGATGAGTTGAAGAGAGCAGTGAGACGATGAGAGCAGTGAATGAGTTAAAGAGAGTAGTGAGATAAAGAGAGAGAGTAGTGAGATAAAGAGAGAGAGAGCAGTGAGATAAAGAGAGAGAGCAGTGAGATAAAGAGAGAGCAGTGTGATGAAGAGAGAGAGCAGTGAGATGAAGAGAGCAGCGAATGAGATGAAGAGAGCAGTGAGATGAAGAGAGCAGTGAATGAGATGAAGAGAGCAGTGAATGAGATGAAGAGAGCAGTGAATGAGATGAAGAGAGCAGTGAATGAGATAAAAAGAGCAGTGAATGAGATGAAGAGAGCAGTGAGATGAAGAGAGCAGTGAATGAGATGAAGAGAGCAGTGAATGAGGTGAACAGAAGAGTGAATGAGATGAATACAGCAGTCTTAGAGTTAGACTTAGGTCCTCCCGCGCCGTTCGGCGCATTGGGCGGTATCTGTCTCCATAAAGATCTGTCACTAGCAATGTCTGAAGCCTCCTTTCACCTGGTGTCCACTGTTCTGAGGTCCTCCATGAAGGTGTGTCGCCAAGTAATACGAGGACGTCCCTGTTTGCGTTTTCCTCGTTTTGGCTTCCATGTTATCGCAACTCTTGGTGTGCGTAATTCATTTTGACGTAGAACTTGTCCCGCAAACCTCATGCGACGCTCAGTCACAACCTCACTAAGTGTTTGACTCCCAGTTCGGCATAGGATTTCCTTGTTTGGGACTCGATCTGTGTAACTGACTCCCAAAATCCGTCTCAGCCATTTCTGTTGAGCCACATTTAGTCTTTTCTCAATTTTGACAGATGACTTCCATGTCTCACATGCATATGTAGCAGTTGGAATGACGATTGTGTTGAGAAGGTGTATTTTTGTCTCGAGTCCAATGGCTTGGCTAGTCCAAATAGGCTGCAGCCTTTGGAAAATGCTCCCTGCCTTTCCTAATCGGCAAGCTACATCATGGTAAGCATCTCCATCATTTGCCATGATGCTGCCAAGGTACGTGAACTTGTCCAGCTCTTCAAGCTTTGCCTCGCCAAGTCTGACGGGGACACCCTTTGCCTTATATCCCACTCGCATAATTTTAGTCTTATCCAAGTTTATGCAGAGGCCAGTTTCGGGTGCCTCTCTGTCTAGGCACTCCGTCATTTCTTGAATGCATTTATTAGTAGCCACGAGTAGTGCAACATCATCAGCAAAGTCCAAGTCCGTCAATCGGAGTTGTTCATGCCATGGAATACCAAAGGCAGTCTGGTTCATTGCTCTCCTCATTATGTAGTCGATGGCTAGGAGGAAAAGGAAGGGAGATAAGATGCACCTCTGTCTCGATTGTAAAAAAACTCTGTTGTTCCCTCTTCTGTTTTAATGCAGCAACTAGACTGACTGTAAAGGTGTCGTAAGATCTGGACGAATTTTTCTGGGATGCCGTATTCTCTAACTATTTTCCATAGTGATTCTCGGTGGACACTATCAAACGCTTTTTTGAAGTCCACGAAACTGATCGTTAGCCGTGGTTGGTAATCAAGACTTTGTTCTATGATATTTCGTAAAACGAAAATCTGCTCTGTACATGATCTGCCTCTTCGGATACCTGCTTGTTCTTCTCTGAGCCTCTGGGACTTTTGAAGTTCGCCAACAGAGATTCAATAGATCAGTCATTCTGTTAACAATGCACTGTCCCCCATATTTTAGCATTTCTGCTGATATCATGTCTAGCCCTGGTGCTTTGTTATTCTTTAACACTGCAATGGCCATGGTAACATCCTCAGCAGTTATTGGGTCTCTCTTGACCTTGAGATCATTGTCTGGAGAGGGGTCCTTGAATATGTAAGTTAGGTCTGGCGACAGTTGGTTAAGGGTCTCTTTAAAGTGCTCTACCCGTCTTGCATCCTGTTCTTTCGTTAACAAAGTTTTGCCTTGCTTGCTTGAAGAGAGCAGTGAGATGCGATAAAGAGAGAGCAGTAAGATGAAGAGAGCAGTTAATGAGATGAAGAGAGCAGTGAGATGAGTTAAAGAGAGAAGTGAGATAAAGAGAGAACAGTGAGATAATGAGAGCAGTGAATGAAATGAAGAGAGCAGTGAATGAGATGAAGAGAGCAGTGAGATAAAGAGAGAGCAGTGAGATAAAGAGAGAGCAGTGAGATGAAGAGAGCAGTGAATGAGATGAAGAGAAGAGAGAATGAGATAAAGAGAGAGCAGTGAGATGAAGAGAGCAGTGAATGAGATGAAGAGAAGAGTGAATGAGTTGAAGAGAGCAGTGAGATGAAGAGAACAGTGAATGAATTGAAGAGAGCAGTGAATGAGATGAAGAGAGCAGTGAGATGAGAGCAGTGAATGAGATGAAGAGAAGAGAGAATGAGATGAAGATAGCAGTGAATGAGATGAAGATAGCAGTGAATGAGATGAAGATAGCAGTGAATGAGATGAAGATAGCAGTGAGATGAAGAGAGCAGTGAGATGAAGAGAGCAGAGAGATGAAGAGAGTGGTGAATGAGATGAAGAGAGCGGTGAATGAGATGAAGAGAGCAGTGAGATGAAGAGAGTGGTGAAATAAATAGAGTGGTGAGATGAAGAGAGCAGTGAATGAGATAAAGAGAAGAGTGAATGAGATGAAGAGAGCAGTGAGATGAAGAGAGTGGTGAAATAAATAGAGTTGTGAGATGAAGAGAGCAGTGATTGAGATGAAGAGAGCAGTGAATGAGTTGAAGAGAGCAAATAGATGAAGAGAACAGTGAGATGAAGTGAAGTGTGAATGCAATGAAGTGAAGAGTGAATGCGATGAAGAGAACATTGAGATGAAGAGAGCAAATAGATAAAGAGAGCAGTGAGATGAAGTGAAGAGTGAATGCGATGAAGTGAAGAGTGAATGCGATGAAGTGAAGAGTGAATGCGATGAAGAGAGCAGTGAATGAGATGAAGAGAGGGGTGAGGTGAAGAGAACAGTGAAAGGAAGAGAGAGCAGTGAGATAAAGAGAACAATGGTCTAAAATAAAATGAACTACTAACACATACAATTTCTTTTAGTTATTTTTGATCATGTCAAAAACTACAAAATATTTCTTGAAATTTCTGCTTGTAAGTAAAATCCAATGAAATTCAAATCTAATGAATAAAACTCAAGAACAATTTTTAAATATGGAATACATTATAATCATTGTATAAAAATTTCAACCAGCAATATTATTATTCATTATTTAGTAACTAAAAGTTAGTTCTTAAACAAAAAACAAGGATAGTAAAAATCATCAGCAGTTTATACATTGAATGCAATCCTTGTACAACTGTTATCAGTATATTTTTATATATAGTATATTGATAGCCTGAGTAAAACTTAAACAAAATTTGTTATAAAGTGACCAATGACCAATTGAGTCACACAATAAAACCATCATTAATCTAGCATTGTGAAAACATTTTCAGAGCTCTAGCATAATACTTTAAGTATTCAAACTAAACAATGTAGCAACTCCTTCAGTTCAGGTCATCCAGTAATTGAAGAACTAAATAATGCTTTAAGAAAGAAAGTTATATTTGTTCAACATCAAAAACAAAGTCAATTAATATCAAAATATGTACCCCAACAAAGAAAAAAAAAATACATTTCCAGATCTTTTGAATAATACCCAGATCTTTTGAATAATACCCAGATATTTGACCAACATTGAAAATGCCTTATAGTTTAAACAACAACACCACCAAAAACATTCCATCATTTAAGGTTAAAGGGTTAGCTACAAATGGGACATCTATGTGCAATCAAACTGAAAACATAATCAACCAAATACATACACTTAAGTACCTTTCACTTACTGAAGGCTAGTCCAAATTGCCAGTGAGAGATAATATATACAGTAATCTTACTAACTGTGTCTAATGCACACTACATCTCATGTTTGTAATTGTTACATTCTTTTAGTATCAAACTAGCAACAAACTGAAAATGTATATTAAGTAAATCATAATCTAAACATTTTAAATGTAATTAATAAAAAATCATGTACATTTATATACTATCAATAAAATACAATAAATCAATTTAGGAGGCTAATAGAAAATGTTCAGATTAGCATCAAGTCTATTTAGCTCATGGTAACTAATTTTAGCATTAAATTTGTTCAACATCATATAATATCTGATATAACTAACTTTAGCCATGAGTCTATTCAAAACATGGTAATATTTGATATAACTAACTTTAGCCATGAATATTCAAAACATGGTAATATTTGATATAACTAACTTTAGCCATGAGTCTAGTCAAAACATGGTTATAATCTGATATAACTAACTTTAGCCATGAGTATTCAAAACATGGTAATATTTGATATAACTAACTTTAGCCATTAATCTATTTAAAACAAGGTAATATTTGATATAACTAACTTTAGTCATGAGTCTAGTCAAAACATGGTAATATTTGATATAACTAACTTTAGCACACTAAACCTGTTCAGAATCTAATAATATTTGAGGCCACTAACTATTGCCTTTATACAAAAAATTGTTACAATGGTCTGAAAATTAATTACTATTTGTTAATATTTAGAAACTTTGATAATTAAGTCATACATTTTTCACCTGACTAAAGAAAAAGATAATGTGACTTATACATTTTAACAAAAACTTAGTAAAACAGGTGAACCTAGATAACAGACCCTCACCAGGTGTGCCATAAAAGACAGGTCTTATGAAAAATCCACAATTTTTTTTTAAAGAAACCAACTTTAACAATAAAGAAAATGTGTTAAAGCACATTTGGACTACACTGAATCCTGTTAAGGACCATATCATATCAGCTAGTCAGTTATGATTTATCAACTTATTATATTGACTGTAAACTAGAATGGCGTTTTGCAAGTTATTGATAGCTGGTATAATCATTAGTTAGTTATATCAAATATTACCATGTTTTTAATACTCTTGGCTAAAGTGGGAAGCATGGTCGAGAGGCTAAGTGTGCTTGAACTTGGCTTGGCTACCTAGAAGGGGCCTCGAGGTTCGACACCCGACTCTGGCAGAGTTGTGTTTACTGAGCGCCTAAAGGCAGCACCAAAAACCAACTCCTAGATACCCAAAGATTGGACCAAAACGCTCTGAGCATGCTATAAGCATGAAAGTAGCGCTATATAAAAGCTATAAATATATATATATATATATATATATATTAACTCCCTCTATCAGTCTGTCTGTATGGTAAAAAGTTTGCACACCTTATTTCTTCCACACCAAATCTCTGACTAAGCTGAAATTTCCCCAAAATATTTCTTTTACTTGACAACACAAGAAATAATTATTTTGTATATCTTGAACAAAGGAAAGAAATCATACTTTACAGATGTGGTGGTATAAGTTGAATTAGTTCCCTTGAGGACTTGAGCCCCAAGTGAACATTTTATCTTATGCTTTAAAAAAAATGATCATGTAAACATTCACCAAGATACCCCCTTCTTCCCTCCCCTTTTCAAAACTAGTCCAGACAGTGATAGGACCATAGTGCATTGAGAAAGCTAAATCTAAACAAAAACAATTGGTAAAAATATTTCTAATTGCACAGATGTATTATGTCTAAGGTCAATCATATATATTATTACAGACTGATCCAAACTAATTGATACAATTACACTTATTAGTTTGGTTTAAAAAAGAGTTTTTAAAAAAATGTTTTTCTTTTTGAATTTTATACCCACTTAATGTGTCACTTTTAGTATGAAAGCAAGCATGAATCTAACCTTTTGATTTCTTTTTGTAATAACAGCATTGAGAGAGGATATAATGTAAAACAAAAGGTTTGGAAAAGGAAGTGAGATGCTTGTGATCAACTGGACAAGTTCTATTCAACTTCAATATGGGGAAGAAAAGTTTGGTATAGGTAGAAAACATTCAAGTTCAGTGTTGGTAAAGAACATTTAATTTCAGTATAGGCGGAGATTCAGTATAGGTAAAGAACATTTAAGTTCAGTATAGGTAAAGAACATTTATGTTCAGTATAGGTGGAGAATGTTTATGTTCAGTATAGGTGGAGAACATTGATTCATTCAATGTTGTACTTGTGATAAAGCAACCTTTGCAAACTCTTCTGTAAAACAATCCTTCATGTTACCCTGGTATCAACACAAAATAAAGATCAACAAGCAGCACTTAACAGAAGAGAATGACTGGATTAGTTGACTCTGTAAACACTACTTACTATTTAGTTAAGAGTATGCATGACTAGACTATAAAATAATTTGTTTTTAAGGAATTTTTTTTGCACACATTTCTCATGTACTTGAAAGCATGGCATGTTTGAAACATGTGTTATAGAATGAAGGTCTATATATTATCTGATTACTTCTATAATCATAATAATGTATTTAATATTGGTTGTTGTTATTTTAAATAAATTAAGCAGTTTTTACCAAAGCATTCTGTAATTTTCAATCATGATTTCTTTCCTTTATTATTATCTTTATTTTTTTACCTTTGAAAATAGAACTTTTGTAGGGGGAATAAAAACTATTTCAAAGACTTTTTGAAAAATATTTTAATTTCATAATACTAAAGCAATATTTTCCTAAGGTGAGACTGATTGCTATAAATAAGGTATTTAGTATTTTAATTTTTAATTTCACTCTGTTTCTATTCTAATAAGAGAAATCAGCTATTGCTTAAGCAAAAAAATAAATGTGTAAAAATGAATATAAAAAATTGTTTTACTAGACACATACTTAAATGAGTTCAACCAAAATAAAAACAACAAACTCTAACACTAAAAGAGTTTACCACTCATACAGTTTTTGTTTTGTCACTCCATTATTTTTTCACACACATCATGAGGTAGTGGACCAGGCCAGACAGGAAAAAGACAGTGCCACCAAAAACAAAGGACAGAGCATAGTTCCCAGTCTCATCATTGATCCAGCCTGCCAGCGGAGCTCCAGGAAATGAGGCTAATCCTTTTATAGTAGTCAGGAAACCAAAAGCTGTGGCTAGTGAGCCAATGCCAAATTGTTTCACTATGATCAAAGGCTGGAGTGGAGGGAAGAAACCTGTGGAAACATACATGTGTATATAAACAAAATAATGGTCAAAATGCTCTTACAGACTGGTACAAGTTTGAAAAGATACATTAAACATGCTACTACTCATTCAGTACAAGTGCATTTGGTTTCTAAGGGATGTTCAATTCATAGATTTTTGTCAAAATAAAAAGTTCAAAATTCTATTTAAAATTTATTCAAGCAAATTTGTTGGTGTTCTGATGAATTTCTGTCTCTAAAGAAAGTAGGATTGTAATAATAAACAAAAAGTATCTAGTTTGTGAAGTATCTTATAAGATTTTTTTCTTGGGAAAACAATTTCTAATGTGTAATTTTACAAAGAGTCAGTAATAAATGACAAACAAGACTATAAAATAAACTTCCACAATAGAGAACTACTTTAAATGGTATAATGAAACATACCTAAGAAGAAGCCATAAAATGCAGAGAACAGACAAAGTGTCCAGAACTCTTGATATATAGGGGCTAACAGGCAGCTCAGACCAACCAACAGTAAGGAGATGTTATTTAGGTGAAAAGGGTCAACACGAAAGCTGACTAGAAGTCCTGCTAAACAACGACCACATATATTCATTGCTCCTAAAATTAGGGGAAAAAAAATGTAAACCATTAAAAAAAAAAGCAAAAGCAGGAAGGTCAATAATAAAAAATATGTGTCCGTCAGTGAAATATTTCTAGAGGAAATGAAATGACTTCAGACTGACATTTTTACACATTTATTTCAAAAAAAAAGGCAATGTTAACCAATGTTCACCAATTCTAAACATCTGTGGCATTTTACACCTTGAGAGAGGATCTTTTCCATTTGCAACTTCATAAGTGACTAAAGAGGCCAATTTTTGATACATATCCAAAGTAAAAGGTTAGACATTTGTAATCACCACAGATGCTGCAACATTTTCAGCATTTTCCTCCTACTATCACCAGGATCCCTCCATTATACTTGAGCTTCATGTGGGCCTATCCTATTGCTTTTTTTTTTCTCTCCACAGTTGGCATCCATCTTGAAGAGCATCATGTCATATGTACATATATCTCTAATACATAAACAAGAAAATCTTGATTTCCCAGTCATAGAGTGTGCAAGTGTAAGCACATAGGCATGTTGATATGGTAAGAAAATGTGAGTTAGGATTCTCTACTATATGAATGAAGTAAACTGTAAAGTATCTGCATGTTTGTTGATTCTACAAATCAACGGTGTTTAACGCTAATCAATGCACATTCATATGATGTTTGTGAAAGCTGTTAGATATGTAAGATTTCCCCTCTCAATAGTGGGTGCATAAAATATTTTAATAAGATTTAACTTTATTGTCAGAATCACCTGTTGGAAGATGTAGGACTAGATCAAAGTCTAGAAAAATCATTCTTACTTTAAAAAAACAGTTACGACTATTTGACAAATGTTTCTGAAATTTATAATGAGTATTCCTAAGATCTTAAGAGACACAGTGAAGCATTTTAGAAAGCCCCAATAAAGTAAATAAAATTTACAAAAATAAATCTCCAATCAGAAACAAAAGCCTGGTCACTAACGCTAAGTGCTAGTTTTAAAAAAATCAACTTTAATTTTATCGGCTAATTAAAATTAGGCTCTGTATTCTGATTAATTTAAAAAGATTAAATTATAATTTAATATTATAAAGTTGTTTGTTTAATAAATACCTTATTTATAATTAATTCATTAATAATTTTTTTAAGCTTTAATATTCTAAATTTAAATAAATGTCTATGACCTAGATCTCTTTCCAGGAACAAAGATTTACATGAGTCAGGATATGTCATGATGAGTAAAAAAACATGATTACTTATTAAAATAAAATAAAACAAGAAAAAAAAAAAATTAAAAAAACAACAACTTTGTCAAATCTTCATAAAATTTGGAACGAGTAATACTTAGACTTTGACAGAGGCCAGATATTCTCCAACTGCCACTCAGTGGGGCCTTAACTTGACAAATTTAATATTATTATAACCCAAGAAGTAATAAAGCAATTAATTTCAGTTACAGACCATAAAAACAACTAATTATGTTATATTTGTTAAAATATCCAAAATAAATTTTTAAAAGGAAAATGCTTTTATCTGGGCTTACAGGTGTTTTTCATAAGTAATTTACATAGTAAAGGGTATGGGAAAACAGGAATCACTCATTATATTTATTTTATAGCAGATGTAGATATAGAGCTGATACTTAGGTTCAGTAAGCTTGCTAATAAAAACAACTTTGGAAAAATTTAGAATATAATAATTTCTAAAAAATCTTTTGATTTTACTTTTAGAACCCTTGCAATGACGGGTATTTGGCTAGTAATGAAAAAAATGCCAGACAAAAAAAAGATGAAGACTTAAATCACACAGGTGTTTGGATGATGAGAAGTTAAGCACAGAGATACAAAACACAAATTAATTATAATTTTTTTTAAAGTCGTTATATCCAGATAATAAATAAACATATATATATCAATGGTACATAGGTAAGACTAATAATTTAATTTGTAGATAGCTGTTGGCAATCATAATGTAGGATCAAAGTTCTTTACAAACAAAACAGACATTAGGAAGAGTTAAAAAGGAAAACTAAACAAAGTAATATCATGTATGAATAAGGCACAACTCACCCAATAAACTCATCAATAATGCTGTATAATTGCTAGGCTCAAGCTGCTTGGCATAATTAGCTAAAAATGTACTGGCTATAGGGTAGCCAATCTGAATAAGTGAGGCACCCAGAGAAAACAGGTGAAATGAGGGCAGACACAGCAGCTGACCCAGTGAATGGCCAGACTGTACAACATCCTCACTGTTATTGTTCTTTTCTATGTTGCTGTCCAGGAGGTTGGACTGGTCAGAAGATAAATGACCAGTAGTTAACTGCTTAAATCCATCCTGATGGTCAGATAATAAGCTTGCTTTAGATTGATCCCTGGTCTGAATGTTAGTTTTGGCTTGCTGCTTCGACTCTGGTTGATCAACAGGAAGGTCAGAAGAGCTGAATCTAAATTTAGGCAAGCTGCTGAACTGCTGGCTGGCTGCTGGTACCTGAAGATGGCTATGAACATGTCTCTGCTGTAGGCTCCTGAGTGTAGCAATACTTCCTGCCAAGTACAGCTGACTGCCATTGTCTGCTGCCCACTCTTGAGGTGATAGATGCTGGACAGCATTCATCTTCCTATTATGCTTTCCTCCCACTTTCTTTCTCAAGATAAGCCCCTGGTGTGACGCATTGTACCACGTAGGGAGATTGTACACAGAGGAGTGAAAGGAATGATCTGATTGGTCAGCCTCTGACCTCAGCTGATACTCACTCTTCCAAGGAGATTTCTGCTCTGACTTGTTCAGTGCTATGAGTCTATGAAAACTTTTTTTATTCACATTGGAAGGAGGATCAGACTTGAGATGTTTCTGAACCAAATAGGGCAGCTTAGTATCATGGTTGGCATCACCTCCTTCAAGCTTGGATAGCTTATCACAGTCAACTGTGGCTTCTTCATAATAATTGGTCTCTTTGTCCACTATAGTCTCATTCTGCTCTGTGACACTGTCTAACACATGTACAAGGTTGTCTAAGGATAAACTACAGGATGAAGAATTAGAATTCTGGCTGCTATTTTTCTCCAATGATGGTGGTGGCCGATAGAGGCTGGAAAAGACACACATGTTTAGCATGATACCAGAGAGAATCAAAATGGTGCCCTCCAGGGTATAATTCTCTATCAAATACTTAATTAGAGGGCTTAGGACAACAAGACCTGCCCCTGAGCCAGCAGAGATAATGCCATTGGCAATACCTCTCCAGTTGTGAAAATAAGCATTGACAATGATGATAGATGGCAGGAATACAAGACCACAGCCACAACCTGAAAGAAACAAGCAATTCAAAGAAATCTTTCTACAATTAAAAAAAAATGTGTGCATAAAAAAAATTTAACCACAGCTTAAAAACCAGTAGAAAAGAAAAATCCTTTCAGAAATATTAGAGTTCACCTAATCAGTGGCGTCACTAGGTGGGTGCGGCCTAGGGGAGTGACACCCAAGTCGGAAAAATGCACTTTTCTAAAATGCAACTTTTAAAAATAAAAATTTATATCTTGAACGTCTCTCAGTTTAGTATCATCATGTCCCAAACTTTCTTGTAATCTTCCTAATATGAGAAAAATAATTTGTTGTAGCCGCCAGGACAGAGTTTCTGAAGCTCAGAAATGTAAAAAAAAAAAACGCTTGGCGTCCGGGGCTTCACCCCCGAACAACTCCTAGTGAGCTAAAAGGTGCTTCCTAAAACATCATATCTGATCAGTTGAATGGCAAACATTTTTTATTCTAAAATGTTTGAGAAACATAAGCCCCTCGCGCATCATTCAACACATAGATTTGCAAGCTCTCTCCACAGAAATCAGTCTTAGGGGACTTTTACAGACACTTTCCTTCTAAAAAGGTGTGACGCCATGATTAAACATGGACGGAAATGTTTTTGCGTTCCTCTTTTTCAGCTTTCCTGTTAAGGCTGTCGTGATTTGTCTTGTCTAATGATATGTCTTAGAAATGTAAATCGACAATCAGTCGCCACTTTCCATGACGAATGCCTGTGCGGGAAAAGATTTCTCTACTGATAACATTATCTCTGTACATTATTCTTAGGATCCTTCTCAGCCATCACTGCTCAGCCTCTTTTAAACCTTCCATGTCTCGAAGCGTAGGTGGCCGTTGGGACAATGATTGCATTGCGTAGGTGAATTTTAATCTCCAGGCAAATTGATTCGTTTGTTCAGATAGGCCATACTTTTTGAAAGACGGCTCCTGATTTCCAATATGATATGCAATACCATGATATTGCTTGTGATAACAGTGCCTAAATAGGTTAACATTTCTATTAGTTCAAGATCTGTATGACCCTGCATCCAATATGCATAACTTTGAGGGCGTCATGTCTGTCATATCATGTATACCAGTGATGCTCAACCTTTTTCGGCCGGCGGGCCATTTTAATTTCCGAACTCGTGTTGCGGGCCATATCAATAAAAATTTAAAAAAAAAAAAAGGAAATAGACAATGAACCATTTTTATTAGAAATCCTTAATCTGGTAGTTACATTAGTTTAAGAGTTGTTTTATGTTCTTTCAAAAGAGCCACTCTTTCTTTATAGAGCAGATATGTTGGCTTATTATATTATCAGTACAAATCCATTTACCCTAACTTAAGGAAAGATTTTTTTTTCAAACCTCATTTTTTATGTGGAGAGGAATTTTCGACGTTTCGGTGGGCTGGATAGAATTACCTGATGTGGCCAGCGGGCCGTTTTTTGGGCATCACTGATGTATACAATTAATTGTATTTCAAAGTAACGCTATGTTGTCTGCTAAATGCAACTCTGTTTGGTATATGCCATGGGAACCCGAACGCAGCCTGTTTAATGTATTTCTATGACATACAAGAAAGAGAAATGGGGATAAGATAAACCATAATCTCATATTCATCTCAGTGTTGAAGAGTTCCAGTGTCTGTTGTGACACAGCAGCTTGATTTGCTTTAGACATGTCGCTGAATCTGGACAAATTGTTGTGAGATGCCTTATTAACTTGCTATTTTCCAGAGCTTTCAAACTTGTTTTATTATCTTCAAAACTTATCAACATCCTTTGTTGGTATTTCAGTCTTTGCTTGAAGATATTTTGAAGGATGTAAAACTTTTTAGTGCTTGATTTTTTCTTTTCGGAGGCTGAGCAGTAAAGCGATTGGCTTCCGAACCAGGGGTACCAGGTCTGAATCCTGGGATTTTTAATGCTGGATTCTTTGGGCGCCTCTGAGTCCACCCAGCTCTAAAGGGTACCTGACATTAGTTGGTCAAAAGTAAAGGTGGTTGGTTGTTGTGCTGGCCACATGATACCCTTGTTAACTGTAGGCCACAGAAACAGATGACCTTTACATCATCTGCCCTATACATTGCAAGGTCTTCTTCTTATCTTTTAAAATAAAGACAACTTCAAAAAGAAGATGATTACATCCTAAGCGTCATGCACTAATCATGCATGTTAACCAATGACTTAAATTCTGCCAGGTCACTGGTTTTCCAGGCTGGATCAGGCAACCCATTCCATGCCCCTAATAGCACTAGGGAAGAAGGAGCATTTGTACAGATTTGTCATAGTATATGGAACGAGGAATATGCCTTTATCTTTGTCTTTAGGAGTATTTTATTAGATTTTGTTTTTGTATTTGAAGATTATGGTTTAGTGTTTTATGTAGAATTGCTACCTTACTTTTGAGTCTTCTTTGCTGAAGGATTTCTAAATTTAGTGATTTTACTAAAGGTCTTACTCTAGTCGAATGTGAATATTCGTTAGTTATGAATCTCACTGCTCTATTTTGTGTCTGAAAGGGGAGCTGCCTTTTCAGAAGCAGCTGAGAAACACTAGTATAATTTAAAACCTTTTGGCTTAAAAAATCTCTAATAAAAATGTTCAACTCAATATTTCTTAAATAATTGTAGATTTTAAATTTATGTAATCACTTTTGATAAAATGTCAAAAACAAAGACATTTAAAAATAGAATTGAAAACCATTTTTGGGTGTAACCAATCAATTAATTAGCTTACAGTTTTATTATTCAACATATAGAAACAAACAAAAAAACAAAACAATAGTCGTTTGTTTTTTTAGGGGGAGATTACTTTTTTTTCCTGGGGGTGGGGGGGGGGACATGACCATGACGCCACTGCACCTAATTTAACACTTTAAAAGTTTATTAGACCCAAAACAACTGTCTTTAATTCCCACAATTATTTCTTAGAGATCCGTAATTTTGTAACAGAAACAACTCCTGGATACAAATTCCAGTATCTATCCTTTTTCTAACATTTATTCTAGTACAGTTTCTCTATGACGACTATGTCAATAGAAGGAGACTAGTACAAAAATAGAAAATTGGTTCAGATCAAATCCTCAATTTCTGAATGTTTGGTATTGTCTTATTGTACCATATCTTTATATTTACCTCTTATTCACTATATACTGTTAGATGATGTTTACACAAAATATTAGGGGGTGTATATCACTATGTGATTTATATATTAGAAATGTCATATGGCCAATTCCCATTATTCTTGACCTAAAAGTCAATTTTATAGCATTCTTCAACAACAATTAAACGCCAAAATAAAAATGACATTAATAAAACATATACAATTTATCACAATAGACATATAGTTTTCCTTTCAATAGGAAATGAAAACTAAAACAACAACTAAGACTACAGGACAACTCTAGTTGAGTGACTACTAAAATATTTTATCTCTACTAAATTGTGTCCTTTTTCAAGAGAGCTTTGAACTCATTGTTGCAATACCCCCCCCCCCCCCACCTGGCCCCCCACCTTTCCTTTTCTCTATCAATGTCAATGACCAAAACTAAATATAGTCTATCTAACTTTAACTACTGCAGTATGAACCTTGAATGAGGAATGGTATCGTATTGTAAGCAGCACTGAAATGCTAGTATAGGCACCCTAGAGATATTATATTAATTCAACATTTCTGCACTGTCCATGTTCTTCCAGATCTAAGACTAACCTGCAAGGAGACCATACAATAAAATGAACACAAAAACATTGTTCACATAGGCACTGCCAATAAAAGAGACACATGCAATGAAGCCACCAATCACAGTAACAAGTCGAACACCAAACTTGTTGGTTAAATGGACGGAAACAGTTCCTGGAAAAAAAAAAAAAGAGTTCTAAGCAAGTTATAAGATAAACTTTCAAATACATAGAACATATAGAACTAAAGAAAGCAGCAGATTTTTTTAAAATGTATTAAAACAAACGTTAAAACTAATTCAAAGGTGATGTAATAAATACTGAAGGTGTTCAAAACTTTTAAAATCCAATTTTTTTTTTTAAACTAAAATCTTTTAAATAATTTTCAACTGATTGTATTTTATCTTTTCTATGTATCTATACATGGTTTTATATCCCTACTAGAAATAAGATAACAGAGCCAATGAACTATAGGAATTAGACTTAACAGAGCCAATGAACTATAGAAATTAGACTTAACAGAGCCAATGAACTATAGAAATTAGACTTAACAGAGCCAATGAACTATAGGAATTAGACTTAACAGAGCCAATGAACTATAGGAATTAGACTTAACAGAGCCAATGGACTATAGGAATTAGACTTAACAGAGCCAATGAACTATAGGAATTAGACTTAACAGAGCCAATGAACTATAGGAATTAGACTTAACAGAGCCAATGAACTATAGGAATTAAACTTAACAGAGCCAACGGACTATAGGAATTAGACTTAACAGAGCCAATGAACTATAGGAATTAGACTTAACAGAGCCAATGGACTATAGGAATTAGACTTAACAGAGCCAATGGACTATAGGAATTAGATTTAAGATTTTTTAAAATGTATTAAATAATTTATATCCTACAGTTCAAAATTTAATATGCAATGAATATTATTGTTTTCAAAAAAGTTTTCTCCTCTGTAAATATTGTGAAACCTTCTAAATTGTATACTACTTGACTGACTTAATCACATAACATTACAATAACATAAATAATTAATTATTCAAGCATGAGCTCTGCTTTTTTGCCAAGCTAAGTTAATAAATACTGTTTATACATATTTGTATTTGGTATATATGTCAGTGATTGGGGAGTGGTGGCTGAGTGGTAAAGCGATTAGCTTCTGAGCCGAAGAGTTCAAATCTCAGTGAAGACTGGGATGATTCATTTCAGGATTTTAAGGGCGCCCCCGAGTCCACTAATTCTAATGGGTACATGACATTAGTTGGGAAAAGTAAAGCTGGTGGAGGTTTTACTAGTCACATGACATCCTCGTTAACCATCGGCCATAGAAACAGATGACCTTTACAACATCTACCCTATAGATCTCAAGGTCTGAAAAGGGGAGTACTTATATATGTCAGTGATATCCAACCTTTTACAGCCAAGGGGAAATATAAATTTCCAACATTTGTTGGGAGCTGCATCACAGCTAAAATCATGGAGCTGATTCTCTAAATTTCTATATATTGATTGTGGGTTGAAGTTTTTAGGCTTAGAAAGCACAAATTCTTGAACCTGATATGACCCACAGGTGGTAATTTGGGCATCACTGGCATGTATGACATAGTAAATTTAAAAAGTGTGATTTAAGAGTTTGAGTTGAGTTTTTGGCACATCTGCACAATTTAGACCATGTCATGCCCTTAATCCCTCAAGGACCACTCTCCCTTCATATTACCAGAGCTAAATTCCACTTATTTGGTGCACCACCTGATTCCAGTGATTTAAAATTAAAGTATTATATATGATTTATATGAATAATTTACTTTACCATATACTACATTTATTTCTTCAATATTGCTGATACCAGTACTTTTAGCCTTAAATCTAGTTGCTTCCATTGTAAAGGCCCTAAAGATATTTTAAAAAATGCATTGCTATTCTAAAAGACCTTTGATACATAATAAAACACTTACCCATAATGAGAAATGCCATAAATAAAGAGTTTGCAAAAGACATCAGAAAATCGCTAGCACCATATTTGTCTTTCATGTAGGGCAGCAACAGACCAAAACTGCTGCCAATGCCATCAATGACAAAGGCATTGAAAAAGCTGGCAAGAACAATTACCCAGCCATAACCACCATCAATATCAGAGCTACAGTAACCTTTTTTGGTGCCCATATGAAGTTCTGCTTTAATACTTCCTCCTTGAGACACTACAGTGTCATAAATTTGTTCTGAGTTCACTTCATCAACTTCATCTTGATGTGATTCTCCTTTCTCCTTCTGGGCCATTTATATTTACCACAATGGCAACTAATCTTTAACATTAACAGATCATACACTGAGATGTATGATGCAATGAATACATTTTATCATGACATTGAAATGAAGTGTTCAAAGAAATACCAGCAAAATTCTAAGCATGTAATTTCAGCTTGTGTGTTCAGTTATACCAAAACTAAAAGTCATTGATTTGTTTTCACAGAAAATTTACAGTATTAAATCATTATTCCACTTGAAGTGCTGTAACTTTGCATATTATAAACCTAATGAAAAGAAGAAAAAAAATCATGAAAGTCATTAATGTTAAAAGCAAAGAAAAATAAGAGAATTGAAGAAAGAATTATTAAAATTGTATAGGTCAAGATAGGGGGAAGAGAACCATAGGCAAAAATAAATAAATGTAATGGAAAGAAATATATATATATACAGAATGTATAATATCTAGTCAACTATTAAAGTTATTTTATAGTTTATATCTAGACTTGTTTTGAGAGAGAAGCAATTAACAACTAAAGCCCTGAGCTTAGGGTTATCAGATATCTGGCAAAAGGAGGCTATGTCCTCCTTTTTGGGGTCTAGTCCTCCATCTGGCTGGCATTAGTCTAAAGCAGCGGTTCTCAATCTTTTATGCTTGATGACCATTTTTACACCCCCCACTCTATTGCAACCCCTTCCACACACACACATGCAGCAATAGAAGAATAGACAATTACAATCATTATTTTGGATGGTCTTAGGTAAATCGTCAATAGACCCCCAAGAGGGTCACGACCCACAGGTAGAGAACCCCTGGTCTAAAGTGTGAAAATGTCCTGCTTTTTCAATGTTGTTTACAGCAATGGCATATATTGTAGAATTTAATACTTGATATCTTTGGTTTTCTTATTAACACTTCCTTAACATAGAATGATCAAATATTAAAGATACTTTAAGATTTTGAAACTGCTAAGAACATTGCATGTGTTAGAACAAAAACAGGAAAGTCACGATGGTGCAGAGAAACTGTTCACAGTATTAGTTCAGTGCTTGGATTGTAAAATTGGTGGAACACAGAAAGATTGCTGGCACTGGATAGCACAGTAAATGAATTTCTGACACCATTTCCACATACCTTAAAGAAACTATTAAAAAATATAATTGTCATCCAAGTGTGTTGTGTTCGCAGAAAACAATGCCAATGTGAACTTTGGAGACATCAACAAAACAAGAATGTGTTTTCACAGCTGAAAAAAAAAAAAGGCTTAAGAAGACGTTTGCTGGAGTTGAATGTCTAGTTCACATTCTTCTCAACTGAACTGTATACAACGTGGTGCAGATTAGGAGCAAGTAGATAGATGCCGAAGCTTTTGTTCTAAAAGTGTCCTAATGAAACTTGTATATATTATAATATACTAGTCAACCGGAGGCGTAGCATACGCCGCTATTTTGCAGGGCCAACCTTAGGCCACTGCAACCTATGCGACTGCAGTGGGCCCAGCACTTTTATAGGACCCGCGATAATTTTAGGTGTATAAATGATTAAATTAAACCATTTTATAATTTATAACAGATTTCTACGGCCTCCTGTCGATTTAACAGGAGGTCCTGAAATTGCAAAATATATAAAAAAGTCCTGGAAATATCCGGAAATTATTAAAATCTTTTAAAAAGTCATACCAATCTCCTGAAATATACAGACGAAAATTGTCTTTTTTTTTTCACTCTTAAATTACCTAGGATAACTCCCTCCGTCTGAGTTGCAAAAATAAAAGAGTGATCTTTCAATTGTGTCCAAACTCTTGAGTGTGCTCTGTCGCTTTAATAGTTACTACAGAGTAGATTACTCCCCCCCCCTTTTTTTTAACGTGATGTAGAAATTAAAAAAAAAAGTGTGATATTGCAACGGTCCTGCCCTGCTATTTTGTGACTACGTGTTCTCCCCCCCCCCCTCTTGTTTTCTCATGGACTATCCGCAGAGTGATCTTTCCTTTACTCCTTACTACTCATTTAAACTGTTGAGGGATCTATATAAATTATTCCTCAAGCATCCCTTGGGTATAAGTATGTAGCCAATCAATGTATCTTGTAATAATGTATTATTATTTGTGTGTGTGTGTGTGTCTGGTAACCCTAACCCAAAAGCTCTCTCTTATAATAAATTTATAATCATTTATAATCAAATCCACTTATAATGACTTATTTTATTAACTTTATTTTAGACCTTATAAGTATAATAACTTATGTCTTTAATTTAATACTGTATTATTATTTATATAGATTATTTAATATAATAATAGATTCAAGAATGCTAAGAATCTATTCTAAAGTACTAAAGTAAGGCCCTTTTTAACCATTTAGTTTTAAGACTAAGACTAAGACTGCTTTATTGATCCTTACGGAAATTTTTTGTGATTACAAGGACTCTTTTCTCATATAAAGACAACACAACAGAAAAATACACATAAATACAACAGACAACATAAAGAGTTCATTCAGCGACTACACACAGGTATCTTGGTGCATTTCATGTTCCCTGATAAATGAGTGGCAGTGATAGAGTCAGACCGAGTGAGGTACGAACGAGTTTTTGTAGCGTTCCATTCTTGTTTTGATTGACAGCAGTCGCCCACTTCGCGGCGACCTGACATAGTCTGATGGAGCAGGTGGCCGTTTTCTTCCATGATTTTTTCGATTTTTCTTAAGCACTTTTGTTCAAAAAGTTCCTTTAAATGTGGTAATGTTGTGAGTGTAATTTTTGATGCTTTTTCAATGATGCTTTTTCAATGATGTTTTCTACATGTCGCAACAGTTTAGATGAGGCGTTGCCTTGCCAAGAAGTTATTCCGTATGTTATATATATAGTCGCGCAGTAAAAAGTCTCAAGGATCTTCTTGTTTAGTTTAAAGCTACTGAGTTTGTATAGAAAAAAGAGTCGCTGGGCTGTTTTCTTTGTCAGAGTTCCAAGGTGGTCTTCCCATGAAAGCTTGTTGATGATAACGCCTAGATATTTATAATATGCGTTTACTTGTTCTATAGAATACTATAGATCATTTAGATGTAGTGTACCATGTAGTGTTTATTTGCAGTTCACGTATAGTTTGTTTTTTCTTTCTTAAATCTATTATAAGTTCTTTAGTTTTTGTGACATTCAGTTCTAGAAAGTTATCGGTGCACCAGTTTGTAAACTCTGATTCTACTATCGAGCTTCGATACTCATACTGAGTTTCGTCTCCCGAAATAAGACCGACTATGGTTTTATTATTCTATTAGAATAATTAGATCTATAAGTTTGAGATTTTTTTCGAACTAGAGACTACCTACTGAAATGTAGATCTAGATATAGACTAGGTCTAACTAGATCTAGATTAGATACATTCTACAGTTTAAAGTTTTAGCCTGACCTAGCTAGGGCCTGGTCAGGACTAGTGTTAAGTTTAGCAACCTGAAATCCAGAATAAACAGAGGGGAAACTCTATGCTGTAGTTCATAACAGTGAAAAAATGTCTATAAATAGAAAATACCTCTGTCAAAGGTTCTCATTCTGTTCTTATGAGATCTAGAGAATCAACGTAATTAATTAGATCTAGTTTATAACCTGCTAGACAATTTTCGAATCTCATTTTTCTATACTCAAATTGAATTTAACAATATTTCGAAAGAACGAGTTTTAAAATTGTATTAAACCTTTATTTTTTTTAAAGCACTATATTAACTAATACGTAGGCCTAGTGTAGTGTTTGTTGGCTTGCTCTTATATGTGACGGTAAGCACCAGTACGGCGTACCGGCACCTTTTGAAATAAAAATTACTTTTCTTGTATTTTAACGCATATTATTAATTTTTAGTAGTTAAAAGTTAGGCAATCAACTACTGAGTACCGGCACCTAATCAATGCAGGGAGTAGGCCCTACCTTTAAAAAAAAAAAAAGCACTGTAGTCCTATATTTATAGGCCTGAATTTTTATTACCAAAAAATTGTTAGTGACTGCAGTAGCTTAATATTAACTCAACATGAACATTTTTGTATTGACTAGGACGAGGTGGATGAGATTTATGGGTGTATTCATGCCTTGCTCAACGAACACAAATTTCGAGTTGGTTTCTTTTATTTGTGATAAGGCTCATTAAGGCAATGAATCCATGTTGTACCTTATAATAAGAAGACAGGAAAGCAATCAACGGCTTCTTTACAACGACCCATATATGCAGATATAATTTTGACATGGGCGTTTTTCAACCCCCCTCCCCATCTCTCCCTCTCTCTCTCTCTCTCTCTCTCTCTCTGCATATATGCAGTCTTTGTTGACTCCAATATGATAAAGTATGGCGGCCTGGTTTGTTTCGTAAGAGCCTAGGGATTACGGAAGGGATATTGTGCTAGAGACATGCATATAGGAGCATTACACCACGGAATCTGATGTAGATAATAGTCTCAGGGGAAATGCCCTCGTGCGCCGCCTCCCTCAGTGCTCTGCCCTATACTGCACTAATTTCGTGGCACTAGTTATAAATCTACAAGCCCAGCTAAAATTCACTACATTAGATGAACTACAGATCCACGGCGTCCTGGGCAAGAAACTCAGCAGTTCGGTGGAGTGTCTCATAACTCACAGGTCGAGTGATACTACAGGCACATTAAATTCCCCTCAAGCTGTTGAGTAGGGAACACTCGTACGAAATATAAACTACTGTTCCATCTTACACTTACTACCGCAGTGGTGACAACGAAAGTCAAAGTTTGGCCTTAAATATACAAAGTTGGCACCTTTGGGATAGGGTCTAGTTTTGCATTACTCTAGTATCTATTTTTCGTCCGATTTAGCCTTAACCAAAGGATGGCATTGGCCTGAGCCGCAAATATATTACTATTTTCTTTCCAGGATCTCAACCATTTCTCTCTCTCTTTCTCTCTCTCTCTCTATATATATATATAAATACCCGTTATTGAATTACAATTAACGCGTGAGTACTTAGTGCTTTTCTTGAGAGAGGGCTTGCGGTTGATTTTCCCTCCATGTAGTAGGCCTATTGCTCCAGGTGAATGCCTCTTCTACCAAACGTGACCTTTCCACACCAGCCCCTTTTGGCTAGAAACAGGAATGCTGGAAGTCTGTGAACAAGCTAAAATGATAGAGATAAATGACTCTTTCTGACGTTATATTCTCTGTTCACGCTCCCAGTAGACAACTATTTCTAGCTGGCTCTCAACAGCTTGGATGCAAAACTCGCATAAAGAGACTACCCAATTACTCTGGGGTCACCACAATTTACAATGAGTGAAGTTGCAGGATAGACCATTTGTGTAGTGTGTGAGATGGCAACCACGAAATGGGGAGATCACTCTTTTTTGAAGCATTCCGATCAAAGGTCAAAGATCGTCTACTACGTCTACCCATGGAAGTGGTCTACCTGTGTAAAGTTATGGCACTGAAACAGCTCCTAAACAGATTCATAAAGTACAGCCCCAAGCAGTGCAAGCACTAAGGTCTGTAGGTGGTACGTTCGGTACAAGCCCAGTAATGCTGCGGAATTAGGCTAACTGAAAATGTATGTGCTCTAAACTTTAAAAAGGAAGCGACCTATAATATAATTTGCTTTGAACTGTAAAAAAAAAAATTGGATGAAAATCTGTCAGCTAGAAATTTAGTAGATGCTTGAAGTTGTCAAGTTCTTTGAATTTGTGTCGTGTGGTGCAGTTTGCAGAGACTTAATAGCAGGGGCGGACTGGATGTCAGACGCCCGGGCATTTCTTTACAATCCGGTCCATAAATTTTATATCCTAATGATATGGGATAATATATAAGATAATATAGACGTTCTGTTGCGTTTTAATTTTCAAAAGGATGAAACCTACAAGCAACACTGTCTACGGATATATGGAAGTCAATTGAGATCAATGTGGCAAATGATGGTTTACGTGGGTGTCATATTCCCAGCAACGACCACCAGCCTTCACTTTTTTCCAACCATAGTCAGGTACCCATTAGAGCTGGGTGGATCTCGAAATAAAAAATCAGGATTCGAACCTTGGACTCATCGGTTCGGAAGCTAAGCGCTTTACCCTTCAGTCTATGGATGTAGGCTATTCTATTATTTCTGAAAAATGTGTTTGATTAAATTTGTATTACACTGTAAAAGATTTTTTGAATACGACGCTCAAAGGGTCACGTTTAGAAGAGAATATTATTATTATTATTATTGCTTTTATATAGCGCTACTTTCATGCTTATAACATGCTCAGAGCGCTTTTGGTGCAATCTCATTTGTGGAACAGTGGGGGGGAAGGGGGTATCTAGGAGCTAGTTTTCCGTGCTGCCTTTAGTAAACACAATAACTCTGCCCGAGTCGGGTGTCGAACCTCGAGCCCCCTTCTACGTAGCCAAGCCAAGCCAAGTTCAAGCGCACTTGGCCTCTCGACCACGCTATAAAGCCTTTAACAATTTAATACGTGTCATAGTGACCTTCATGAGGCCCTTTCGGTGGCCCTACCAGCCCATTTGGGTACCGGCTCACTGGGCATTTGTCAGAATGCCCATACAGCCAGTCCGCCCCTGCTGGATAGTGAGAAGCGTTATATTATAGACGAACCCAGGCTAACGTCAACCAGTAAAGGACGTGACACTACCAATCGGAGTTTATCCCACAGGTTGCTTCCATACTCTTTTTGATTCATGGTAGAGGGAGGTAATAGGTTGGTCGAATGCAGACGAACACGTATCGCTGAATCCCTTTTTCTTTTTATACAAGATTAAGTTAAGCTTAAAGATGGTAGGAAAACATACGCAACAATGAATTTAAACTACCAGTAAGTAAAATATATAGTATTATTGTTAGTCAATAATTCCTTACACAAATATTGTGTTGCTCCACAAAACTTCGTGGGGACAACAAATAATTTTCTTTCCAGGAAAACTTATTTGTAAATATTTGTTTGTTACATTGTTTTATATGTTTCGGATGTTCTTTTGGAGTCGAAGATAATTTACTTCCTAGTCCAAACCTCCCGTAGGACGACGGGGGATGGCAGCGGGCAGAGTATAAACCCGGGACAATGGGCATGGGCAAGTCCAAACGACAGCCCAGCGCTCAGACCGCATAACCAGGCGCCACCCCGACGTATACCCCATCATGATATATCACTGAGTAACCATCTGACTTTAAAAAAAAAAGAAGAAACAAACAAAGCTAACAAAGAAAAATTTTGTAACATTTTTTTTATTAAAAAAAAAAAAAGAAAGTAAAAAAAATATCACCATGGATACAAATAGTTTGCAACGTACAAAACGTAGTTTCTTACAAAACATGAATGAGTAGAGAATTTCTAATTGCTTGGAACAAGACTGGATCAAAGACTTCAAACGGTACACTATAAAATACAGAACAATGATAGAGTTGGATATTTGTTTTTCAAAGTTAAAAAAAAAGGTACCGGACTTGTAGCTTGCTCTACTTACAAAAATGAATAAATAAATCAATAAAATGAAAAGACAAAATTAATTTTATGTTAAGAAAAACCTTGTAAAGGAAATATCCAGCTCAATGTACAATAGGCCTAAATGAAACTGTAGGCCCCTAAAGCAGATTAACTGAAGAAACAACACATATTAGATCTTCTGTTAAATAAGTTTTAAAAAATAGCTTTATACGCCTCTTGATCCCCCTTCCCCACAAAACTGAAGACAAAAAAAAAAAGAGTACAAGTTGTATCCACTTAACCGTGGAAGACAAAGTCCATAATGTATATACATCCACTTGTGTTTCTCACGTGCATTTGTTGCAGACATTGTACATATATATTTATAATCAACCGCAACATAGTTCATAATCTATCAATCAACCACCAAGCCATGATTTATATGGGAGCCATGATTAATGTGAGAACCTTTGATCGAGCTCATCTTATCGTTCTCTACAGCCTCAATCACATACAGTTTGTTCTTGTCCGGATCCACGAAAAAGCCAGAAAGATAATGGCGCTCTGGGGCAAATCTGGGTCTGTTACAGCAGGCAATCAGAAAGATGACAAATGCCACGATACCCAAGAAGCAGGCGATCACACACACTATCAAACTCCATCCAGTTTTCCAATCATTTTCACCAATTTTAGCTCCAAAGATAACAATTCCAATAAAATTGGTAATTGCTGTGGATAAGGAAAAAATATTTCATCAAAAATATTCAAACATACTAATAATATGTTTATTATTTTATCTTATGAATTAGCTTTTAAAGGAATTGATTAATACTGCCTACGCATACAGATTTTTCAAGGTATTCCATTATGCACATTATTTCACAACGCAAAAAACGTTAAAAATCCCCGATGAATTAATTAAGAAACCAGATAATTAATTAATCTTTAAATTGTTTTTGCTATTATTTTTTCCCCAAGTAATAAAGTCCATTCTCTTTGGTGTCTTTTTCAGTGCTCAACATTACCATCTGTGTAACTGCCTGAGACAGATCGAGTATAAACATTTTTCATCTATCCATTTCTTCTGTTATAATCTTTTCTTCCCTTATTTGTATTTTCATTGTCAGTTGTCTTCACATTGTAAATGTAGTTATGACAACTAACACACTTTGCTTGTTGTCCGGTGAAAGGCGAACCAGAGAGGCTCAAATTGGTGAAGATGGTGGTGCCACAATGAGTGCGACAGTGATATGTTTCATCTTGTTATACGAGATGAATGATTGTCAATCTAGCTGTTCTAATGTGACCATGTCTGATAACTGACTAGGGCAATGTTTTGTAGACTTTGAAGAATAGACTTGTATTTTTGTAGTTATTGCAAACTAAGCAGAATTGTCATACTTAATGTAAGCCTAATTTGCTTTTTTTTTAAAGTCAAAGTTTGGATGCCACAACCATCCAAATGTACATAGGAAGGTGGGATATTTCCTCAGCTTCACTTTCCACCTCGACAGTCACATGACATTTCCCCCTAGATGGGGTCTTGTGTACGCGCTTTAAAGGCAAAACAACGTGGACACTTTTCTTTCTGCCGGCATCACTGTGACTGTACGTGTATGTGTCCATCATATATTCTTCTGTGCCAAACCCACCACATGTAAATAGAAAATGATATTGTCTTGGATCAAATGGCCCAAAGACATTTCTGAGTACTTCACGGAGTTTTTGATGTGTTCTATTGACCAATATTGCTAGAAAACAAACGTAGCCTATTGAAAATGTTCTTCTTATGCAAGCATACCTCCAAATATGGTGAAAGCTGTCATCGTTCCCATGGTGCATGCGTAATAGAGTCCCAGAGCTACGTAGATGTAGACAGGCATAATAACCAATGGAACTGCCCAGAAGATCAGAGTAAGTGACTCCATAGCTCTGACTGCGTCGATCCATTCTAATTAAGAACAAAACAACAAATGTGCTATAGATTTAAAAAATTTAAACTGCAATTAAAAGATATTCTAGGAATGAAACAATTCAACAATAAAATCAACCAGTTTAAGAAACATCGTATTTTCTAATGGAGAAAACAAACATTGTCGTTTAAAATGTTTCCTTCTCTCTTTAATGTTTTAATTAAATCTACATACAAATATTTACATACAAATATAGGGGCCTAAATCTAGTGAGAACATCGTCAAGATTTGCAAAGTTATAATTAAAGGGGACTGGACCAAGTAATAGACAAGAAACAGGTAATGCCATTTAAATAATTTTGGTACCACTAAGTTTTGTAGTTCAGTGTCTAGATTGACTCTTGATACTTTGCTTCGGGAGACTTTGGTGGAGAAGGTGGTTCGAATCATGCATTATGCCAGCCCCTAGCTCCCTATTGCCAAAAGGAAATTACTTTTGGTTGTAGTACCCTTTTTTTTTTCTTGAAAAAATATCTTTTTCAAATGTCGCCTGTTTACGGCTTCAATTACATTAGTTATTCATATTGTAAGACATGACTCACTGTCCAAAGTCAGGCTTCAACGTACAGCAGAGGAAGCACAAAGAAATGGTCGTCCAAGAAAAAGCTTGATGGACAACGTTAAATAATGGACCGACTACTCTCTTGATATCGTATCTTGCTAAGAGCAGCTGCTGACCGGAAAAAGAACTTTGGTTACGTGAAATGTCACAGCACCCCTGTCATGGGACAGATGATGATGATTCTTACCTGTATATTTGTAATTCATGTGATCGGTCCTCATGCAGCCAGTCTTGTCTTTATTGACGAGGCAGTTAGCCTTCCTCCACAATCCTATGTCTGCAGTTGTTCCAGAGTCAGAGAGCGTAACTTCCGCCCAGTAGGGTGTGGCGTAGGAGAGGATTTGTAGCACCATGGCAGCCAGGAGGGCAACACAGCCGATAAAAGGAAGTGACGCAGCTCCTAAGACTCCCGCCATTTTGTCTTGAAGATAGCGGAGCTGGTAGAGGTCCTAAATAGAAAAAATGAAATGTTTTTTTGCTTGTGCCTCAACTTGGTTTAGTTTTGCTGTTTGTTTGATTATACTAATATTTGTGTTTGTGGTTGTTTGTATAGTAATAGGCTACTAGCATTTGTGTTTGTGATTGTTTGTATTACTATACTAGCATTTGTGTTTGAGATTGTTTGTATAATTATAGCCTACTAGCTTTTGTATGTCTCCTATACCTAGGTGCTTCTATCAAAGATGCCATCGTACCATAATTGACACATGCTGGCAAAACTACATTACAAATATGCTCTGCTGGAGGCTGGTGCGGACAGTATAGAAACATTATTTCCCATTCGACAGTTGCGCTCAGTCGGAGACCTATCCAGCATGGTAGACGACCGCATGCCAAAGCCGCTCTTCTTTGGCGAGCTTAAAGTAGGATGGCGTAACAGAGAGCGTAAGCGCTATAAAGATCAACTGTTGGCTGTTTTAAATAAAAAAAAAATATAATTTTGTATACATGAATATACAAGCATGTTGTTAATGCAGAGGCGACCATTGCAGTTGCATGGGCGTGTGCCATGTGCAAGGCCAACTGTGATGTCTATTTTACCATACCACAAGCCTTGCTCTTCCCTGCTGTACCTGAATGTACCCGAATGCCTTATTTTGTTATTATTATAATAAAACAAACGTAATATCTGATGCAGGCACCACTATCTGCTTGATTACATTTGCATCGTATTTGTTCTCATATTTCACTAGTCGCCTTTGATCCATGCCAATGATCAGTTACACATGTTGCACGGAAATACAACCAACAAAAGCCAAACCAATCAAATGCTTAGAGCATGGAAGAAGGAAAAGGCTTCTAAAATATTGAGTAGCAGGCCCTAGTTTAGGAATACCATCACATCGTATTTAGGCTATAGCGAATTCGTTCGGTATATAAGAATGTGTGGTAGATCCCCGCTTATTTGTACAAATGGACTGACGGTGACAGACGCTGTGCCTAAGGTAGTTGCCCTAATCGACAACCCCAGAGGTCTGTCTCGGTTGTTATATTGAAATGTATTTGACTGCATATCCGCTAATTGTTTGACAATCTAAGTGAGGTTAAGTGCTTTATGAATTATTTTTTAAACGTTTTATTTAGGTATTCTTAACGATTGTGTAAAAATAAACATAGCTATATGCACAATGTGTTTAATGTTTGTATAGCTATATCCATAATATGTTTAATGTTTGTATAGCTATATGCACAGTGTGTTTAATGTTTGTATAGCTATATGCAAAACGTATTAAATGTTAATTGAACGTTTGTATAGATATAGCTGATATAGCCTATATGCCAAACGAGTTGAATGTTTGTATAGATATTTGCCAAACGTGTTAAATGTTTGTACAGATATATACTAGGACAAATCAGCCAGCTTCTCAATATTGGTGAACATTTGTTTGACTTAGCCAGATCTTTGTGTGATAAGTGATGCAATGTTGACCGCGATGAGTGGCTGTGTGTGTGTGTGATTGTACTTTCTTTCTAAATAGCAAAGGCTATGTTTATATGTGTGTGTAGCGAGAGGAGTATTTATATGACTGGATACGTCATGTGCTGACTGTTTTCCTTTTCCTATTTTCAAGTCAACTATTCTACCAGTACATTCAGATCGTCATGTTCAATACATTTGCTTGTGTGTCCCGAGACAAATCTGATTGGCCCTTTCAGAACGTCTAGAACGTAAAAAAATAATAATTGTAAAAATTGTTCTAGAAACGAATTATTTTAGCTTGTAATTATTTCCCTTGAACAAAAAAAATTGATGGTAATTAGGCCTAATAGATCAACCAACCTTACTTTGAGGAAACCAAGTGTATCACTAAATCAATCTTTTAATGGCATGAAAACATCAATAAAGCATATAATAAAAGGCTTCTTGTAAACAGAAAAAAAGCACACCTTTTGGTCAGGTTCTACACACCCAGCGGCTACACAGTCCGCTAGCCTGCCAAACAGGTTTGACGTCTCCTGGGCTATAGCTAAACGTTGAACAGGGTAGGCCCCACACACATATGCTACGGTTAATAATAGGACTGCTATATTTGATCTCAACTGCACAATATTTTTGGACACATTAAAGATCTTAAAGAAATGGTTTGAGTGTGAATCAAGAAGACAGGCTAGGATGGTTAAGTTATTTATCGGATATAGGTCAGTGTGAGTGTATGATAAGACAATGTGACTACACATATCACAATCGATCTGATTGATCGTACTCGTTTTGTAGACCGAAATCTAATGATTGATTGAGTCATTTGAAAAATTCGACAATAATTTCATTTAACAGTCTGTCGCAAAGATGTTGAAAAAAAAAAAGGGGGAGGGAACGGGTTGCTTCTGAGTGAAATCAGGACTAGACAGTGACGTCCTCAGTTCCCCTCCCCGTTCTGTACTAATCAGATCTATCATAGATTCCGTACTCTTACCTAGTACTCTTTCAAAACCACACTAAAACTACTACAAGGAGCTAATAACCATTTTGTTAAAGCTGTAGACAAATGATTTCTAAGGTTTTGTCTGTGTCACAACAAATTTGACAAATGCCATTTGTTCATAATGTTCTAAGGTTTGCTTACAGGACGCATAGACTGAAATATAGATTAGATTTTCTTTTTATCGACTAGGGTTGTTTAGTATTGTTTATTACTGTACTGTGGCATTTTACGTCTCGAGAAATAATACTTTCCCATTGCAACTTTTTGTGTGACTAAAGAGGCCAACCCTTGATACACAGCTGCGGTCACAGGTTGGGCATCTCTAATTCTTCTTTTTACAACTGTTGTGTATGGCATCTGCAATCCGGGACCCCCCCCCCGCCCCATTATGCTCCGCTCTCCATGTTTATAAATGTCTATGTAATCAGAATTCTATGCTCCACTCATACTAAGAAGTGATTTTGTGCAGTTATTATTGATTAAATTCGTAAGGTAAATTAAGGACCCCTTATCTATCACTCTTTTGATAACTAATCCCCCCCCAAAAAAAAAAACAAAAACATAAACTCCCATAACAAACAAACAAAAATTCTTAAATAACCCAAACCATGGTGGAAGGGCTTAAGAAAAAAAAAAGTGGGGGGGGGGGGGCATCTTCCAGTTAAGAATATAAAAAAAGTATAAGTGTGTATGATATGTACATGTGTGTGTTTAAATAAAGAGAACAAAGGAATTGAAATCTAAGAGAAACAAAAATATATGTAGGCCTAGTGGTTATATATCAATGCAGTGGTATTTAAGGACTTACAACACAAAGGCTCACATTTGATCAATGAAATTTTACAATGAAAATGTTGTAATTATGATTTGTGTGTGTAACTGTATACAGTTATTACTTAGTATTTTGTAGCATAAGATAAAAAAAAAATAATGAAAAAATCAGAAGTGACTATTGTCATAGTTTTTTTTTTTTCAACTTTTCAACAAATTCATTTCATATTTTTTTTGTCATGGATAATGGCTACAACTGACAAATTCTGAAATGCATTTATAATACTGAATTAAAAAAATGTAAGTAGATATCTACTTAAAATATATTATCCAGCTAACAAACACAATTGTATATACCTGGTCAAGAAATCTGGCTATTGCTATTTTTGCTATTTCAACAAAAATTGTGATCAAAATAAAATAGTAACATATAAAAAAAAAAGTTAGGTTTAGGATAAATCTGAAGTTTGTTTTTCTTTTTGTGAGAATTAAAGAGTTAACAAAACAAATGCTAGGTAAACAATAAATACAACAAAATAAAGCATTGTGTAAATACTAACAACATGTCACCATTATGTTAAACATCAAAGGTGAAGGTCAGAGAACCAACCTTTTTCTATGTACAAAAACATGAGATAAAGATTGTAAACAAAAATGGAATGATGAAAAAAAAAAGGAAGTAAATAATACACATTTTACAAAAGTAAAAAAAAAATAAAGGAAAGTCAATTTTCCAATTGTACAAGGTTTGTTCTTTTTCTGTGTATGGCATCAGAATGGAATTTGTTGACCTTTATACATCAATATTGCATTGCATCATAATTTGTCTCTATGAGCACTTGAAGTCAATGACAAGAGGGACTGAAGAATATTTCACTAAGCAGCACTGTTAGAAACAACAAAGTGACTGAAGCTTTGTTTTTACTACAAAAACCCCCCCTCAAAACTGAAATTCCATGAAGTAAAATTGTTTACAACAAAAAAAATAAATTTAGTTCTCTTTTCACTAAAAAAGAGGCCACCTCAAAATAAAAAAAAAGGTTAATGCATGTGCTTCCTAATCAAGTGATTGGCTAGTTTAATTTCTTACAGGTATTGAAATGCAGCAATGAAATAAACACAGACTTTTTGAAAGAAGCAAATTAATGTGATAAAATTAAAGTATATAAAATTTAGTTTTGATGTAGCAAAGTCTAACCTCATGCATTTGTAAATAATCAACAAAATGATAAAGAGAGAAATGACTTTAAAATTTACTGTCATTTTTCAATGCATTTAAATTCAAACCTGATTAGTCTATTGTAGTGTAATCTATTCTAGTATTGTTTTGTCTAGAATAACTAGGTGCATAATTTTTTAGCTAATCACTAAAAAGTGTTTAGTCATTAAATTTAAGATAATAAAAATTACTTTTTAGAAATAAACCTTTACTGCAAGCCATCATTCAACACTTTTGTCCTTTTATTTTAATTCTATATGTTTAAAAAAAATACAATTCTGTTGCTCCATTGGATCTAAAGCTAATTTCAATTAGTGACTATTTTAAAAGTAGCAGACGTCAAAATAAATAATGACTAGTAACCCTCTGAGTTAGTCTCATTTTTTATACATTTGAAGTCAATCAAAATTGACTATGTATTTTAACTGACAACTGTAATAAATAGATTAAAGAATAAAAAATTGTTTAAATTAAATGTATTTAATGAGTATTTTGACATATAGACTTGCGTCTATAATTTAATACACTTTCAGAGTTTTGGCTTTAGGGTGCATGCAAAACATTTTCTTGACCCAAGCTACTAAATATAATCGTATCTTTCCCCCAAAATATGATGGGTACAGTGCAATTCAACGGTGCCAGCTCCGAAAGTTTCAGTATAAACAGCGGAGTTAAACAACCCAACCCTCTTTGGAATACTATTTTCACTGCTAATCCACAACGCGTTTGACAAATCCACCGAAGGCATCTATCTCCATTCCAGATTTGATGGCAAACTCCTAAATATTGCCAGACTGAGGGCCTTAACTAAAATCAGAACCACCCTCGTCAGAGATATGTTATTCGCAGATGACGCAGTGGTAGTGGCACACAACAAGAGGAACTTCAGTCACTAATTAGCACTAACTATTAGCACGAAGAAAACAAACATTATGGGACCACCTGCTACAGCATTACCCTCCATCCTCATAGACGATAACAAGCTGGACGCCGTAAATGAATTCTGCTATCTGGGATCCACAATTCAAGATGACCTGTCTCTAGAAGAGGAGATGAAAAAACGCATAGGGAAGGTTGCCTTGACCTTCGCTAGACTCAGGCCAAGAGTTTGGGAAAACCAGAAGCTCATTATAGTGACTAAAATGGAAGTCTACAAGGCATGCGTTATGAGTGCACTACTGTATGGCAGTGAATTATGTAGCACCTACGCAAAGCAAGAGAGAAAACTAAAGTCATTCCATTTGTGAAATCTCCGTAGGATCTTGAAAATCACATGGAAAGAAAAAGTGTGCAATACTGAGATCCTTGTGTGAACAGGTATTCCCAGCATCTTAACAGCCCTCAGACAACGCCGTTTGCGCTGGCTTGGACAAGTTCGCCGGATGGAGGACAATTACATCCCGAAAGTCATCCTCTACGGACAACTCGCAACTGCCTCAAGAAAAACTGGTCGCCCCCACCTCTATTACATAGATGTAATGAAACGGGACCTCAAATCAGTGAACATCGATACTGAACATTGGGAAGACATAGCTCTAGACCGCACCAGATGGAGAGAGACAGTGACCAAGAAAGCTATAGACAGTGAAAGAACATGGGTCTCAGCTCAGGAAGAAAAACGTACAATACGAAAAATGGCCAGCTCCTCTACCACCGAAACAAAAGCCACTTTAACCTGTGATATTTGTGGATGGGAGTGTCTCTCTAAAATAGGGCTCCACAGCCACATGAGGAAGTGCACGAGATGAACCATAGTCGTTCTACGACTGAAGGAGGCCAATAAAAAAAATAATAAGACTAGTGTCAATAATTTAATACACTTTCAGAGTCTTGGCTATAGGGTGCATGCAAAACATTTTCTTCACATGTTTAAAAAAATGAAACCTTTGTTGTTCAATGCAACAAAAAAAATACACATAAAGTATTACTTCATACAATGGACTGTTTACATAAAATATATAAAAGCAATACAAAAATAAATTCTCTGAAAACCTTAGTCACCAAAACCAATTACAAAAAAAAAAAAATATAAAAAATCTTTATTATAAAATAAACTCTTGAATTGAAAGAAATATGTCAACAATTAAACTTTTGATAATAACACATTTATAAGAAACATTTTTAAATTATGCCATTTGCTTCTATCGCCA
This sequence comes from Biomphalaria sudanica, assembly GCA_036873155.1. Lineage (NCBI taxonomy): Eukaryota > Metazoa > Mollusca > Gastropoda > Planorbidae > Biomphalaria > Biomphalaria sudanica. Next base: position 4,349,374 of record JAZGLO010006728.1, on the reverse strand, counting down.
TACAGCTTTTAAGTTTTACTTGGTTTCAATAGCAGTGAATATTATTTTAGACACTTCAGTAAATGAATAAAAAAAAAAAAAAAAGTGAAAAGTGAGAAGGACAACTTGAAATAGCTGAGAAACAAATGAGTGTGTCTTTCAACATAGTAAGGTATCACATGAAATACATGTCTGTACTTTGTAGGCCAGCCCAGCTTTACTTTCAGCTTAGAACAATGTGAAAGAATAAAGAAAATGAGAAGTCCTAAAAATAATGAAGTAGTCCTTAAGAGCTAAATGTTTGTCCTTGACCTATTGAAAAGAGCTACAATAGCAACATTTTTTTTTATTACCATTTGATTTGAGCATGTATTAGAGTGTAAGAAATGAACATATTTATTTTTAAATGGAGCCTTTTGAAATACATTTACAAAATTACTTGATCTTTTTTTAAGACTTAAATCGTCTTAACTGTTAGTATTTGAAATATCAATTTGATACAAAATCAACTAACAATTATTATTATAAAATACCAGTAAGAATAAGATAAAGTTTGAAAAATCATAATTGTCCATTACACATCTCAATAATAAGCCATGACCACTTTATTTAACCCTCAAAATCCTAATTCTAGTCAGATGGTGTAGCAAAAGTATACAGAGTTACCTTTTTTTAAAATTCTATATTTTTCCAATTTTCTAAAAGATTAAATGTAATAAAGAAACAAAGCATATTTTTTGTGAACTTTAAAACAGAATAAGGCCTCATCATTATCCCATTTATACAGGTGGCTTTCTATACACTGTGGCATGAAAGAAAATTGATTTAAACATCTAGTTTTCAGTCACTTAAAATTAAAATAAATAGCACTTTATTTTGTATTGTAATGTTCCAAATTTATAACAAAAAATAAGCTTTTACTCCTTAAAACATTAGGACTTGACTACTGTAAACACAACATTCTTCTACATTAGTATCTAATGGTTTGATAGAAGCAGATCTACACTTATTTGGAGTTCATACATGAAGACAAAAAGCTTGGGTGAGATTTGAATGGAAAGATGTGTTGAATCAGACCAGAGCCCTACATGCTAATAGGATGGATGGTTGGGTAAAGATCAATAAAAAGCTCAATATAAAAGTATGTTTAACAATGTACTAATGAAACTCTTACAAACTGGTTCAGAAAGTTGGTGAACAAATGTGACTAGTTAGGTCTACAATTTATAATGGGGAAAAAAAAAGATAACTTATCTAAAAACCCAGAAAACAGAAACATCAAACATGCAAACTCAAAAAAACAGAAATGCATATTGATTTTGGTCATATATTTCAGAGGCAGGTTGTATGTTACAACTTGCATGTTTTTCTTTTGCAATAAGATGGCAACAATAACTGAATTAATAATGTGTGGACAATATTTTGTTGTCCTGTTGTGCTGTGAGAATGCCTTGGCTGTGATTACCAACATTCAAAGTGTATTCTGTCGATAATGTTGTCATGCCATGAGCCTGATAATGCCATTGTCAGAACTGAGCAGCAGAGCTTTGTTCAGTGGCAGTACTGCCATGTGAGTGAGCACTCCTTTAAAAGCAGAAGATCTAAGTTTTGATGACGATGCTGGGCTCTACAAATAAATTAAATTTCAGTTATTAGTATTCACTTCAGTGTTTAAAAAATAATCAATTAAAGCAATAATATGAACATCTTTTATGCACAAACTTATTGTGAAAAAAAAAACTTGTAAAAAATATATTCCAAAAGTAGAGAAATGTCTTTAACTCACTGTATCAGTAATATTGGCATAGACAGAGATTTTATTGGCAGTTGTGGCACAGATCAGCTGATCTCTATACAAACACAAACAGTGCACTGGCTCTGATTGATTTTTACTAGCACAAACTTCCTGACCAGTGTCTACATTCCACAGTTTGATGGTCTGGTCAAAGGAAGATGACAGCAATCGAGATTTGCTATATGCTTTCAGCTGAAGAAAATAAATTAGCAAGGACATTAAAATATAGCTTATTTAATAGAAATGTAAACATAATTAGTCCAACCCTGATAAACAGTAATAGACATGACTTGAACTTTCAGATAACAGTGTCAGACATGACTTGAACCTTCACATAACAGTGTTTGACATGACTTGAACCTTCAAATAACAGTGTTAGACATGACTTGAACCTTCAAATAACAGTGTCAGATATGACTTGAACCTTCACATAACAGTGTTAGACATGACTTGAACTGTCAAATAACAGTGTTAGACATGACTTGAACCTTCAAATAACAGTGTTTGACATGACTTGAACCTTCAAATAACAGTGTTAGAAATGACTTGAACCTTTACATAACAGTGTTAGACATGACTTGAACCTTCAAATAAAAGTGTCAGACATGACATGAACCTTCTCATGTCAGTCAGAAAAAATGCTTCCCTTGCTAAATGAGAAGCTTTAAAAGCCTTGCAAGAAACAACAATAGATTGGACTTACATATGAAACAATTACGTCAGTAAGATGGTCCATGTAATATTATTTGGCAAATTTTTAGTAAAAAAAAATATTCTGAAACCTAATAAGAACGGCAATAGGAAGTCAACCAGCTCCATAGTATACAATACCTAGAAAATAAAACATCAGTTGAAAGAAAGGCTACATAATTTGTGGAGTCATCTGATAATCTCAGACTTAATCTGAACTTACATCATCCAGCAACTGAATGCTAGCTCTTTCACACCCCCACGCAAAGTCAGTAACAGCTGGATAATGACACAGTGTTAATGAGTACTGTGAGTATAAAAAGACAATTTAAAAAGGTCACAAACCTGAAGGATTTCCCCATCATGAGCTTTCCAGTAATGTAATAAGATGCCACTGTTAATATCTAGTATGGAAATTAAGCCTGAGGAGAAGCCTACAGCAATCCAACTGCTGTCTGGACTCACTACCAGGCAGCGAATCAAACCTAGTCAGAAAATAGTTGAAAACTAGATTCTATGTACAATATCAAAAATAATAAAAACAACAATTTTTAAATGTAGAATTAAATTAAAGAATAACTTAAAGATACTTGAGTTAAAAATTAGAATCAAATTATTTAGAAACTATTATTACTACCTAGATTTCATTTTTCAGTAATTACCAAATCTGTGTATAATTCACTTGCTAAAATATTTTTCAAAAGCCAGATAACAACTTATCTAAGTTCATAGGCCAGTGGAATAACAATTTTGAAATGTTTTCAATCTAGCAAAATGAGATACAATCTATTATAAAATTTTAATATTGTGACATTTGAAAATTTTTTTTTTGTGGTCAAGTCACTTTTTGACTTTTTATACAGAGGTATTTAAAGTAGGAGTGTCTACTGCATTATGCGTTCAAAGACATAAACGAAGGTGTGTTTCTCCATACAAGATCCTCTGGAAAACAATTTAATGTATCAAGGCTGCAGGCAAAAACCAAGGTTAGGAAGTTTCTCAGCAGGGAACTCCTGTATGCTGATGATGCAGCTATTGTGGCTGAATCTGATATTCAGCTACAGTCCCTGGTTGACAAACTATCTGCTGCTTGCCAGAAGTTCGGCTTAAACATCAGTCAAAGCAGGACTAAAATACTTATCCAAAACAAAAACACTGCACCTCAAGTAAGCATTAATGGCCAACCACTAGAAATTGTTGATCACTTTTGTTACCTTGGCTCCATCATATCCAACAACACTCTACTGGATAAAGACATTAACAACAGGATAGCCAAGGCAATGGCCACCATGTCACGGTTGCAGAAAAGAGTCTGGGACAACATATTGCTGACTAACAGTACTAAAACCCTAGTCTACCGGACCTGTGTGTTGAGAACCTTGCTGTACGGAAGTGAAACATGGTCAACCTACTTATGGCTGGAAAAAAAAGCTGAGTGTTTTCCACCTCCGATGTCTTTAAAATAAAGTGGAAAGATAAGATAAGCAATGAGGAAGTGCTATGAAGAGCAGGGTGCCAGGACATCGGCTCTGTTATCAGCAGTGAATGCCTTGGCTGGCTTAGCCACGCTCGTAGAATGCCAGTAGGTCAACTTCCATAGGACATTCAGTATGGTGATCTAATAGTAGGCAGGAGAGCTGCTGGTCGCCCACTTTTACGTTTTATGCAAAACGCGACATGAAGCTCTTCAAAATCGACACTAGCAGCTGGGAAGAGGTGGCACTGGATAGATCCACATGGAGAGATAGCATAAAGGAAGGAAGCATAATTGAAAGTAAGAGTACAGATATAAAGGTATTGAAAGTAAGAGTACAAATATGAAGGTATTGAAAGTAAGAGTACAAATATGAAGGTATAGAAAGTAAGAGTACAAATATGAAGGTATTGAAAGTAAGAGTACAAATATAAACGTATTGAAAGTAAGAGTACAAATATAAAGGTATTGAAAGTAAGAGTACAAATATGAAGGTATTGAAAGTAAGAGTACAAATATGAAGGTATTGAAAGTAAGAGTACAAATATGAAGGTATAGAAAGTAAGAGTACAAATATGAAGGTATTGAAAGTAAAAGTACAAATATGAAGGTATTGAAAGTAAGAGTACAAATATGAAGGTATTGAAAGTAAGAGTACAAATATGAAGGTATTGAAAGTAAGAGTACAAATATGAAGGTATTGAAAGTAAGAGTACAAATATGAAGGTATTGAAAGTAAGAGTACAAATATGAAGGTATTGAAAGTAAGAGTACAAATATGAAGGTATTGAAAGTAAGAGTACAAATATGAAGGTATTGAAAGTAAGAGTACAAATATGAAGGTATAGAAAGTAAGAGTACAAATATGAAGGTATTGAAAGTAAGAGTACAAATATGAAGGTATAGAAAGTAAGAGTACAAATATGAAGGTATTAAAAGTAAGAGTACAAATATGAAGGTATAGAAAGTAAGAGTACAAATATGAAGGTATTGAAAGTAAGAGTACAAATATGAAGGTATTGAAAGTAAGAGTACAAATATGAAGGTATAGAAAGTAAGAATACAAATATGAAGGTATTGAAAGTAAGAGTACAAATATGAAGGTATAGAAAGTAAGAGTACAAATATGAAGGTATTGAAAGTAAGAGTACAAATATGAAGGTATTGAAAGTAAGAGAACAAATATGAAGGTATTAAAAGTAAGAGTACAAATATGAAGGTATAGAAAGTAAGAGTACAAATATGAAGGTATTGAAAGTAAGAGTACAAATATGAAGGTATTGAAAGTAAGAGTACAAATATGAAGGTATTGAAAGTAAGAGTACAAATATGAAGGTATTGAAAGTAAGAGTACAGATATAAAGGTATTGAAAGTAAGAGTACAAATAATAATACAGCAGCTCAAAATATTACAATAAATAAATCAATAAAGTCACAATGCTGTAAATGTTGTGCATATTATGCAAATACAGATTGCATATTAGTTATTGAGTGGTAACATACCAGATAATATAATAATATTTTATAACATTAGAAAACTTAAAATGGCTATTTCCCAAAATGCCAATATGGTCAACATAAAAGGTATAAAGGTGCATTTTTGTTTTTCTTTAATGAATGTAGTAGAAACAATGATTCCATCGGAGCAAAATTAGCTTATCTCTTGAATAAAAATCCATTTAAGTTTCTAACAAAATGACAGGCAAATGTAATAGACCTTTTAAGAAAACTGGACTTCATACATACCCACACACATTTTGTTCCTTCTCAAACACAAATGAGGAGCTCACACAAGATTTGAGTTGTGTCATAGTGTAAACTAAAATCACCTCATAATTGCATTTCTTGCTTTATGAAATACTGGCCTAAATAGTAATATAATCTAGAACCACTTGTAGTTACCTGTGTTTCCCACTGAACAATGAAACTCATGTATATATTTTGATGTTCGCAGGTCTAGAAATCTGTCAGAAAAAATAAGAGAACTTTTTAAAACTCAAAATCAAGATAGCTAAAAACAAAATATAACCTTTTCTAAAAGTAATCATATTTTAAAATGTTTATAATTGAGAGCTAAAAACAAAATATAACCTTTTCTAAAAGTAATCATATTTTAAAAATGTTTATAATTGAGCCAGGAATGTTTACCTCAAGGTGGCTTCAGTGGTTGATGTGACAACTAAAGGGGATGGAGCAGGAAGTGAAGCCAAGGCAACAATGGGGGGATAACTGGAGGACTCAAGTTGATTGACTGACACACCAGTGTAGGGATCCCAGATCTGACCAGGTTGAAATAACAATTTAGTGATTATGATTCCATTTGTTTCAGTATAATGCATAAATCGAAAATTTACAATATAGGCAGCAATAAAAAGAACACACACCAAATAATTTACTAAACAAACTGATTAAATATTTTTACCATCACTGTTATGTGTTTAAAAATTAAAAAAAATACTGTTATATTTTTTTCCTAAAATGTTAATCTGCCGGTCCCAAGCCTGGGTGAGAAAGGGTTTGGTATGGGGTGAGCGACCCCACCCAATAAAACCTCCATTGCTACAGAAACATAAAGAAGTAAGTAAAATTTTTAAAGATGCCATTCTTTTTTTTTTCGCAATAATATTCTAATTTCTAACAAGCTTAAAGCTTTCCAACAAACATTATACTAAGAAAAAAAAACAACAATAGCATTTAGTGAAAGTATCTACTTACATGTACTGTACTATCACATGAGGCAACTAGTCTCATACTCTCTACATAACAAACTGAGAAAACAGATTTCTTATGACGCATGTAGCAAAACTGGGAAGTTTGTCTACAAGAAAAAAAGATGGCATTGATAATTATTATAAATACAAGCTCTAACCCTTTGTGGTGCAATACTATTTCTTATTAACTCAAAGACACTGTGAAGCCTAATCTTTGTTTTGAACAACTGCTGACATCCAAGGCATGGGAAAGTTTGGCAGTATTGTCTTTGTTCTTTTTTTTTTTGGCCCTCAGGGATGTTCTAAAATATTAAATAAAAAAAATTACATGCTTCACATCACTTTTTTTCTTTAGAAAAGTAAAAGTTTCTATTAGAAAGTAAATGTATTTTTATAATAGCTGATAGAAATGAATAGAAAGAATAGATTTACAATGTAAGTTATTTGAAATTGAAGCAGAGGTGAATGGACTGAACTGGTTGGCAGATTAGTTGTAATGCCTCAGATATGGAGGTATATATAAGATTCTCAAAACACATGACAAAAAACCACACAGAAAAACAGACTCTAAAAAAACAGACTACTATCCATTCAGGTACCAGGATACCATTTTCCTATCACCTTTTCTCTCACTAACTTCACTAACACAATGTACAAAGTCACTGTCCACATGCAACTCACTTTTTCATGCCATCACCACAGCTATTTATAGACCAGAGTTTGACAGTTTTATCCTTGCTTGCAGAAATAAAACAGTTTTCAGTATCCATTGCATGTATGGATCGTATGCTGCTACTATGCCCTGTCCAAAACAAAAAAGAAATAAAGTTATATTACAAAGACGCAAAGAATAGTATCAAAATTTATATTATTTTAATTTCTAAACAGAAAAAAGTCTAGGCAAATGTTTGTACATTTCACAAATTAAAAAAAAAATATTTTTTTTTATTACCAATGTATGTCTGCAGTTCAATTTGCAAAAAATTAAACATTGTGTCTCTTTCATGCAAACCTGAAAATAAAATAAAGTCAGGCAATGAAATAGTCATGTGATATGTTATCATTTCAAAATATAAAATAGTTTACCCATGCTCTGGTACCATGAGAAAAGTCAAGTGTTTTGTACCATGGGGTCAGAATAACAGCACTTTATTATAATATTTTGTTTTCCTTGACATAATATGATATGACAATGTGTATAACATCCGATTAAATATTGCCAATGTTTCATGGGTGAATTATAGGATTTTAACTTGCTGTAGAAAAAATGTTATTTCTAGCATTGATTGCACACCCACTTGGTATGTTCTTTAATCAAACTGAAGATTTGATTTTCTTGTCATATGATCTGGGATCAAATTTAACATCTCTTTTGGATCAAATATAACATCTTTTTTTTGATCAAATATAACATCTATTTTGGATCAAATATAACATTTTTGGATCAAATAAAACATCTCCTTTGGATCAAATATAACATCTTTTGTGTTGTCCTGGATGAGGCTGTGTGGTGCTTGCTGCTGGTTGTGATGTACATTAGAAAAAAAAACAACCTTCATCACATTGACAGTACTATGGTGTCAATACGGTCACAAGGGAAAATAAACCTAAATAATAAAGAACCATGAATACTTTGAAATTATCAAACATGTATAATGTACTTAGGAAGGTGTTTTGAAAAAATACATGGCAGCAGAGATGACTGATTGTGATAATTAAAAAAAAGATTGGTCCAACATGGGCTGGGGTCATATTGATGTAAGGAAAAGAAAAAAAGTCATAGAAACACAAAAGTCATAGAAACACAAAAGTCATAGAAACACAAAAGTAATAGAAACACAAAAGTCATAGAAACACAAAAGTCATAGAAACACAAAAGTCATAGAAACACAAAAATCAAGTACATATAAAAGTTATAAGCACCACATTTAGTATTTTGAAACATGGAAATAAGTGACAAAAATATTTAGATAAAAAAAAGACAATTAAAATAATGAGTGCATAATATTTTCTTAGATATTGCAATTAGTTTCCTAGTGTATAGCTTTAATTAAAAACTAACCCAACTCTCTCTCCCAATAAGCCAACCAGTTGCCTTTGAGATGTCTAGATTTGTTAGACTCCATTTCAGCTCTGAAAATAAACACAATTATTCTTAATCAATGAGAATATTCTGTAAATTATGTAACTTGAGAAACATCAGTCCTAAACAACAGGGACAATATGTTTGCACAAATCTTTTCTACACAATTTAAATACAGGAATTGTTTTGTGCCAGAGTGATAGAATACTTTTTGATGGTGTGTTGTTTGTTTTGTACTATCTGTGAATTGGATTCAAACAGAATTTCAATATCATCTTGTTTACCACCTTTCAAATTATGAGCTATTGCATTCTAAGTTATTCAAAGCAAATATATGACAGTGAAGGGAGCTGGTTGGTCCATAACTTGTGGTGCTTTAGGTAGCAGAATATTAATTATCCATGCAATATATTTAAAAATTTGGCAACTTTACATACTTAAATTTTTTTTTATTATGTTAAAATGAATATATAATTGCATATGAAGATTGCTAATAAACCTTTGCAAGAAAGAAGGGCGAAGGTCATAAACTCATTTAGGGCTCAATAAAAAGCACTCTTAGAAAACTCTAAAACTCCAGTTTTGAAGTTAAAATAATGTGTAATGAGTTTCTTAGATCTTAGATCAATGCTACAGCAATGCAGAACTAAACTGGCAAAAGAAAAAAGAGTACTTTTTAAAAAACAAAGGGGCAGAACTGCTAATTATTGCCATTTTTCTGAAAATGGCAGGGTTTAGCTCCGTATCTGCCATGTAAAACAAAGTTAATTAATTAGAACAAATTTATTAATTAATTTGTTGATTTCTGGATTGATTAGTGTAATGTCATCAACTATGAATAATTACCCAAAATTTCCACTCGATCCAAGAATGGTAAGTGAAAGAAAAAAATATGTCGAATGGAAATAAAGGGATTAAATCCATATACACATCCACACATCTCATTAAGTAGAAGTTATTGCCCTTATTTTGATATCAAACTAAAAAATTAATCACCAATAATTAATTAAATAATTGGTTAATTTTTGTTATTGATTCATGTCTTGTCAGGTACAAATGAATAAGTTTGTGTAAAGTTTTAACTTGATCCAAGAATGGAAAATGGGAGAAAAAATATGTTCAAACTTTTCACCAGACTGACAGAGTGAATTGATATAAGCTTTATATAAACTGAGTACAGTCTGATTGTTTTTGCTGTCTTCTGTTGGGTAAAAAAAATAACTTTGTTGCCGAGTCACTAAACACATTAGAAAAAACAACTGTGTTGTCCAGTCACTGCATACATAAAAAAACAACAACTGTATTGTCCAGTCACTGCATACATAAAAAAACAACAACTGTGTTGTCCAGTCACTGCATACATCAAAAAACAACAACTGTGTTGTCCAGTCACTGCATACATCAAAAAAAATAAATGTGTTGTCCAGTCACCGCATACATCAAAAAACAACAACTTTGTTGTCCAGTCACTGCATACATAAAAAAAAACAACTGTATTGTCCAGTCACTGCATACATAAAAAAAAATAAATGTGTTGTCCAGTCACCGCATACATAAAAAAAACAACAAATGTGTTGTCCAGTCACTGTATACATCAAAAAACAACAACTGTGTTGTCCAGTCACTGCATACATCAAAAAACAACAACTGTGTTGTCCAGTCACCGCAAACATAAAAAACAACAACTGTGTTGTCCAGTCACTGCATACATCAAAAAACAACAACTGTGTTGTCCAGTCACTGCATACATAAAAAAAAAATGTGTTGTCCAGTCACTGTATACATAAAAAAACAACAACTGTGTTGTCCAGTCACTGCATACATAAAAAAACAACAACTGTGTTGTCCAGTCACTGCATACATCAATAAACAACAACTGTGTTGTCCAGTCACTGCATACATAAAAAAAAACCAACTGTGTTGTCCAGTCACTGCATACATCAAAAAACACTGTGTTGTCCAGTCACTGCATACATCAAAAAACAACTGTGTTGTCCAGTCACTGCATACATAAAAAAAAAATGTGTTGTCCAGTCATCACAAACAATAAAAAATGAAGAAGATTGCTACTTACGATCGTATGTCTTCATAATGAATAGATAAGATTCCATTATGTTTATAGCCCCTGCCAAACTGACCTATTTCTGAGCGAACAGGTGTGCTGAGAGAAGAATCAGTTAAACTGATTCTGTTTCCAACGAGGGCTATATTGCTACCAAGACCACCTGTGACAACACAGTCATCTGTTGGTGTCATCAGATCTTCTGTTGTCATACAGAAATGTTATAGAAATGAGTTATATTATTCGAATAATTATATGTTGCAATACACTTTTTCACCTATTTGCTGTTAAAACAATCTTCGAAAAAAAAAACACAACAGTATTAATGTCCCATGTAGTCATTATAGAAGTTGTGGTTCAGCTAATGCTGTAACTAGAAATAATTAAAAATTCCATGTACCAGCCTAAAAACTAATTTTTGGTAATACTTGAAGCTGGGAAGGCATTCTTAAATCATCAGTAAAAATCTAACCCTTGAACCTGAGACACCCACTTAGTAGCCAAAGAGTTAAACTAATCATCATGTTCCATAATTGAAATTCATTAATTTTTTTTTAGTTTACACTTTACACTGTGATTATAAGAAGTAATAGTTAAGAAACAAATGACATTCATTGAAATCCTCCACTATATTAACTTACCATCCACCTGAGCTTCCCCTGACACTTTGTTTTCTTCAGCTTGTTGAACAAAAGAATCTGTCTGACTATCATGCTGGGCACACAGTTGTCTTATTAAGTCTTCATTATTGAGATTCTCTTCCATATGAATGCTGTGGTTTAATCACATAAAAATGTATGCTGTGGTTTAATTACACAAAAATGTATGCTGTGTTTTAATTACACACAAATATATGCTGTGGTTTAATCACACAAATGTATGCTGAGGTTAAATCCCACACTTAATATTTATCAGTATTTTCCCTTTCAGACCAAACAGTTAAAAAGGGTAGTTATGGGCAACCTATATTGTCTTAACAGCAAGTGTATATTAAGTCCTGAGATTTAGAAGGTATGGTATTTGATAAAATGAGATTATAGTTTTTTTTTTTGTTTTTTTTTTATAGAGTTTTTACATGTTCATTTATTACTTCATGAAAAATATTTTAATTTCTGTAGGATGAAATATTTTTAATTATGTTAGTCTGTAGGATGACAGTGTTGAAGGTAAACCTAATAGGATCTCAAGAGCATTTCCATGACAACTTAAAGAGCAAAACATAAAGTCAGTAAAATTTGTCTGCATTAACTAAATCTATAAATAAAGAAAAGTACATGGTATCTATAATTCCTAAAGAAAAGTACATGGTATCTACAATTACTAAATAAAAGTACATGGTATCTACAATTACTAAAGAAAAGTACATGGTATCTACAATTATTAAAGAAAAGTACATGGTATCTACAATTACTAAAGAAAAGTACATGGTATCTACAATTACTAAAGAAAAGTACATGGTATCTACAATTCCTAACACTATGCTTATACAATGATTATATTGATGGTAAAAAAAGTGACCACTGTTATAGTAGGCTAGATTATAACTGGGTAACTACTAACTTTATTCCTCTATTAGAACTCTATATAAACCTAGTATCCCACCTCTTCTGTCAACTCAATAATCTCTGCACCTTTCATTTGCTTATTCATACAACATGCGATATAAATCAATTAGTCAGTACATTACAATAACATAAGAACATTTACTATCAGCAAGCACCTTCCAAATATCCTACAAAAGGGAATGTAACAGGCCTGCGCTAGTTCAGCAGAAAACACAGTTTTCAATTCCAATGTACATTTCTCTGTAGTAGTTGAAGGGGATCTAGCTGCATCCATGTAATCATCTGGGACAAAAGTGTCTACAATTAGGTCTTTTATTCATTTCAATATGCTAGAAATCAAGTGATACTGTTAAGTTTTAAGATGAAAGAACAGTTTCCAGATTTAAATAAAAAGAGAAAATTAAAAAGCTATGGGGAAAAAGAATTTGAAATGTTTACAAGCTGGCACTAAGTATATTGAGCTGTTTACAAACTCTCTTTTTGTTTAATTTTTTTTGTTAAAAGATGAAGTAAAAATCTGGCATTAGTAGCAAACAAACATACAAATAAAATTCATATAAATATTTTTTTTAATTGCATAAATATTTCAACTTTTGAAATATTCTAAATAACTTGCTTTTGTATAAAAAGCTTTATATTATTGTTTAACTGCTAGAAATACATTGATACTCTTCTTGTATTTGATTCTTGCTAGATGTTCACTATACCAACAGCCTCACCTTTGTCATCTATGATTCCCACACTGCTCAGGCTGTGCATCTTACTTAAGGTCTTCTTTGGTAAAGATTTAAGTGTTCTTGGATCCACTGGTGACCCTATTTTGTACTGATTTGTCAAAATGTCCATTTTAATATTCAGATAGGACTCATCAGAACCAGAGCTGGTAGCCTCTACGGAGAATTATTTTGAAATAGGAAAGTAGATTACTCTTTTTTTTTTTTAATTAAAATATTTTTTACAAAACTTTTATCTATTGTAAATGTTTTCAAGTTTAATGGTTTCATAATTCATTTTAAATCAGAAACTCAAATTGAACTACTAAAGATTGGTATCATTCCTTCAGGAATAAAGTTTAAGTTTTAGCAAAAACTTTGTGAGTCTTTATTTAGCTTTAAGAAACAAATATTAAAATAATGCAAGCAAGAAATTAAAAAGCAGGCTTCTTTTTCTACTCAATATTTTAAGCATGTAATAGCATAAAAGTGGGAGGAAAAGGCTTTCCATAGTACAATTCAAGTTTTATTTCATTCACAACAAATCAAAAACTTGCTTTGCTTGAATAGAGAACAGTTTCATTAAAATTGTCTTTATTTGAACAGTTGTACCAACTACAGAAACAATAGGTAAAATTATTTCCACCTACCTTGAGTTGACTCCAAAGACTGATTTTCAATGGGAGAAAATGACTGGCCATAGACATAGCTGAATGTGTTGAACAAGGTGACCATAGTCTTTGTTAAATACTTTCTGGTCATCTCAAATCCGAGACGGAGTCCCAAGATATACAGCAAGTCAATGAATTTGTGACAGAGAACCAATCTGGCAAGTGGACCATTTGGGCAACAGGTGGTAGGGGAGGTAATAAGTGAGACAATTGGACTGATACAGGAGCTAAGGATATGATCCTGACAAAAGACATTGTCATATTAGATAACATAACACCATTTTGTTAATTCTGAAGTAAAAAGTCTTTCAAAATTTTTTCATTAAAAACATTCCTTCAAGACCTATAATATCTGATTGTTTCAGAATTTTGAAGGTTTTCAGTGCACAATATGGTAACCATAATAACTGGCTCCTTTTACATTTCCTAGTTAAGTCATATATCAGACCAAATATGAGTAACAAGAGAAGTAAAAAAAAAAAAAAAAATTATCTAAGGAAAAAAAAAAAGCCACATATACAACAATATCTCAATACTGTAGGATTTATTTCCCTATTCAACATCAAACACAAAATAATTAATTACCAATAATTAATTGACTAATGGCTTAATTTTTTGACTGATTCACGTTTTGTTAGGTATAATAAAAGTTTCAAATTGATTCAAAAAGTGGTGTGGGAGAAATAACGTGCACAAAGTTGTAACAGTCTCCACCTTGAGCTCAAAGTTAAAACCTATAGATCTGCAGCCAAATGCTTAACCACACAGAAACCCCTTTGCAAATTCAAAAACTATAATGTTAAAGGTAAAATCTATCATTTTATAAATTACATTTTCTAAAAGATACTTCATCTAATAATTTCCATTGCTTAAAACAGCAATCCTTTAAAAACCAAACTTACTTCTAAAACAGACATAAGAGATGTATCAGACATGTAAGGGATCAGGAAAGACAGCAATATGACAGAGGCAATAAGTCCAGCTTCAGTTCGTGGGGACAATCTTTTCTGGGCCAGTGCAATCTGTTATGAGAAACATTTTTAATTAAAAGTCAAAAGATTTTTATGTACAATATAAATGTAATGTTTAACAAAATTAATAAAATGTATAAACAAATTTGACATTTCTTAGCACAAGTCAACAAATGAAACTCAACCAATTTACTAATAAAACTTGTCAAATTCAAACATTGCACATAAAGCTAATTCCTTGTTTCTCAATGAGATCTATTGTGTCCTTAATGCTAAGATTTCCTGCTGAAGTGTTTAATTATTGCTAACAAACTTTTTGAAAGAGCATGTAAATCTTCAACCTGTTTGGTGAGAGTTATATTTGACTTTGGTAAACTTGTTTAAAACTTAAATAGTTTCCTGAAGTGGAACATACAATTTGTTTTTCCCTTTCACCATTTTTTTTAAACCAAGTACCATGTGCTAACATTTTTCTTCTTTTTTTTTAAAATGATTGTACATTTTTGAATTTGATAAAAAGCTCAGACAATATTTCATTTTTAAGTGTTTTACAAGGTTTTAATTATAAAATTTAGTGTATATATGGATAATTATAAAATTTAGTGTAAATATGGATTTTTTTTTGTTCAATATGGATCATAAATTTATTTATATATAAAAATTACATGCATTTCCTTTTAATTCTTTACTGAATAACAAATTTTCCGAGAACAAAAAAAAATAAAGTTCAACCGTAACTTGGTAGTGCATGATGAATGGGCCCAGTAAATAAATATGCCAGAAAGAGTTAAGATTGTGTAACTGATACATTAATATCCAGAAAACCTCTTCCTACAGTTCACCAAATTCTATTTGTGATTTGATTGATTGTAGATATCAATAATAAGCTCAAGCTTTAGATGAAGTAACTTTGATATTTTAGTCTACAAATAAAAGTTGCTTTTGCATTAACAGCTACATTTTTTTAGAACAGAATGTCATGCTGAATGTTTTATGTAATTGTATGTTGCCCACTGCTGATTTAATACATACAGATACATGAATGCTAACTGCTGTTATATCCATTTCTTCTCTACTAGTTGACCGGCGGCGTAGCATACGCCACTATTTTGCAGGGCTGGCCATAGGCCACAGCAACCTATCTGACAGTCATTTTGAGGTGTCATTCAATATGGAAAACATGCATTAGCCGTAATTGTGTAATCTGGTGAAAGAAGCTTCTCGCGCCTCAAACTAATGAAGAATTACTTTAGTTCAACAATTCTCGTAGATAGATTGAAACATTCATTAATTGTTGCTATTGAGCGTTATCTATGTAGGAAAAAAAATTTTCATGATACACTGTAAGACTTCGCTATACGCAAGGCACTTTAGTTCAACAATTCTCGCAGATAGATTGAAACATTCATTAATTGTTGCTATTGAGTGTTATCTATGTAGGAAATAGAATTTTCATGATACACTGTAAGACTTCGCTACACGCAAGGCTCGTAAAGTTTTTGGGATAACTCTTTCCGCAGAAATAAGAGAGTGATCTTTTCTTTACTTCTCGTTTAAACTCTTGAGGGAAGAAGAGAATTATATATATAGATTCTTACCATGTCCATGATATTGGGTAGACATTGAATGAGAATAACTTGCTCTCCATAGAGTACCACTGAGAAACCTATGCATTCCAGCACTCTTTGAGCATTAACATCTCCAACCACAAGCCTGGATGTCTTACTGACCTCTTTTTCTATCAGAGAATAGATCAAATCTTTAAGTCAAAAGTTTAAACAAAACTGTTTCCAATCAGAAATATTATGCCGTTGTTTTTCAATCATTCTGTAAGAAATATTTTGTGTAGTACCAATAGGATGGACAGACTATAACATTACAGTAGGGCCCTCAATCTATGAAGAACAAAAGACTGAGAAACAAGGACCAAGCCTTACAAACAATCTCCAAGATACCTGCAGTCTATTAGACAATACTGAAGGGTTACATCAGACAAAAATCATAAAAAAAAATGTAAGCAAACCTATGAAAAGTAGGATGACAATTTGTCACAATCCAGGTGATTGAAAAACATACATAGCAATATAAATAACAGTAAATAATCCAATAATCCTATTTATTTTTTAGAAATATAGATTTTAATAAGGGGAAAAAAATCATTATTCTTCAGAAGTGACAAAGTATCCAGGTATAACTGGGTCTGCCTAGTCGCTTCTTATGCTACACTTCCCTTAATCTTCTGATATGAAGACAATGTCTTATTATTAATTAAACATTTAAACTTTACAAGTTAAAACTCTACAGTCCATTTTAAATACAAAAGCAAATTTATCAAAAAAGAATTCCTTGGTATATTAAATAGATTCAACAATGTGTGTAAATAAATCACATTGCATTGCACTGGATAGAAAATTGTGTTTGTAGATGTAGAATAATTAGCTCCTTCAGTGCTAATTATTTTAATAGAAAAAAATGTTTTCCAGGGTGAAAAAAAAATTAGCAAGGTGGGTAGTGTTACTAAAACTGATGTCGCTTTTTAATTTTATTATAAAATCTAACATATTTGACTTTTTTTTAAAAGGACAATGCGGAAAATAAAAAAATTAAGAAAGAAATAAAAAGTTGAACAGTATAAAGATAGTGAAACAAATATTGTACTCCAATTTACTCTCTGAGAATAGCCTGCACCCACCAGTGCTAGCGAAGTTACTCACTGAGAGTAACGCCACACTGAAAGAGTTAATACATGTA
Organism: Biomphalaria sudanica; assembly: GCA_036873155.1. Lineage (NCBI taxonomy): Eukaryota > Metazoa > Mollusca > Gastropoda > Planorbidae > Biomphalaria > Biomphalaria sudanica. Next base: position 4,331,909 of record JAZGLO010006728.1, on the reverse strand, counting down.
AAAACAAAATCCTAAAAATACCTCACCATCAACAAACTGCAGCTGTTCTTGTCCAAGGTAACACAGGGCCAGCATGCGGACCAAGTTTCTGGACAGATATTTGGTGGCCAGCACTGGACCTAGTTTATGACACAGCCACTTGACAGAGTCACAAGCAACGTCTCTGATGTTGAAGATGCAGCCAGAGTTGTCTGATGTCAGGTGATGCATAAGATCCTCTGTCTCGCTGCGAACCATGTCTGAGGTTGACTTCCTGCCATCAACTCTATCCACATTTTCTGAAGGGCTGTCTTCTTTTTTAGTGTCCAAATGCTGATTGTCTCTAGCAAGCTTTTCTTTATTATCACCAGCTGAATCTGCATCTACTTTTACTGCAGCTTCTTTTGTACAAGTATTTTTGTCTAGATTTTCATTCAGAACAAAATTGCCTTCAGACTGGACAGGAAGACTTTTTGAAAAATGAGCATGCCTTGTTTGAGAACTTGGCTGATCTGAGAGAAAACTTCTGCTTGACTTTGGTTCCAGTGCATCCTCCTTCTGAGAACTTTTTATCTTCTTTTCTATACCTTGTGCAGCTGAACTGGGAGCATCATTCTGATCATTCTCTTCAAAAACGTCAGTGTCTTCAAAGGGGTCAAGGTCAATACTCTGTAAGGGATTTCTTTTTTGTAAGATATTGGAAAGGCTGTGAATGGAATATTGGTCTTCACTGCTGTATCCAGAGGCTTTTGTTCTGCGGAGTTGGCTTACAGCTTCACTAATTACATCTTCTCCTTCCACACTGTCGATAGAAACCCTTTCCAAATCATCCGCTTGTTCTAAACTATCTTTTACTGTTACACCCTCTGTCTCTAACAAAACATGGCTGCCATCAAATGCTGTGGGATCTGTCAGAGAATCTAGGTTATCTTCATCTCTTCCCTCATAGTCTTCCACATTATCCTCATCTACAGAGTCAATGTAATCCTGAACACCCTCAGCCCATGGGGTAGACTTGGCAATGTCTCGCTTTGTAGTAAAAATAGCATCTTGGTTTAAAGCTTCCATGAGTTCCTCTGAGTAGAACCTGTTGGTGACAGGAAAGTCCTTGTAGCCTGCCACAGCTTCAACAAGCAACGTTGAGAAATATGTAAGAAATGCTTTTAAACCTAGGCGTATGATAAGGTGAGTTAAGAAAGATCTGAAATTAGAGAAACAAAAACAAATTCATTTAAAATATTTAGAATTCAAAGTGATTAGTTCAGCTGAGCTTTTGTCTAATAAGACACCATATTTGTTTTCTTAATTTAAGAAAAAAAGATTTTTAGGTCCTTATGCTCTAACTGCCTGAAAATAGGATTCAAACCAAGGACTTTTGTATAAGACATCTACAAATAAATGACCAGCCAACAACACTTACAAAAATTAGTAAAATGGTTGAAAGTTGTTTTTATGAAGTACTTTTCTTTTGATATTTTATGTCATTGGTCTTTTAATTGTATCCATGGGAAACTATTACAAATGATGTCCCATGGAGTGACACATATTAAATAATAGTGTCTGATATGAATTATGATTGAATTATAAAGAAATTATCCTTAAATATCTGAATTAAGCAAAATGAAACATTAACTAGAAATAACTTTAAAAATTTATTTTTATGTGAACAAAAAGCATATTAATTTCTACATTTGGATTCATCCCTAAACTACTGCAAGACCTTGTATAAGAAACAAATATTATAAGCTTTAAATGAAATTTTACATCCCAGTTACCAATGAAAATAGTTTGAAGAGAGACAGAGTCTTAGTTCGTGGGCTTTGAGATCAATTCATGTGCAAGTATCATATTTTCTAATACAAGCTCAAATACATAAGAGGTTTTTAAAAAGCAGAGTGAACTTAACAAATAAAATTATTGTAGCAAAATAATAATCAAATTCACATCTATAGCTAACAAACTTGTAAGATTAGCATTAATCAACCCAGATAAGCTAATTAAAAATTAAATTTTTAGGTACTGGTATGTGTCACAAGTATTTTAAGCTATGTGACTGTGGCTCCTTATATTCATGTAAATTATTGCTAGCTTGCCTGTGTAGAGTTTTGCTTGGTCTGTGATTCAACTCTAGGTACATTAAATAGCTATTTATGATATACCGGTACGAACAAAGTCCAATGTCAGCAGACGTGAAGTTTATTTCTTCAATATAATAGAATACAAGCACAACTACATGACGAATATTATAATCCAACAGAAACCATGGAATATTATCCTCAAACATCTAAATTCTCAGACAAGTCCTCTTAAAACACATGTCCACTCTCTACTAGGACTTAAGGTTCACTGACTCAAAATCTTCCCATCAATCTCACAGTATATTCCAGTGTCTCATTAATTAGCTTCAATAATTTTTGTCCCTACTAAATGTGATTACAAACTGAAATACAAAACAGGACCCTAACCTGTGGTAAAGTTTAATATGCTTGGCCGATGAGATTTCTCCAGAATAAAGAGCAGTCAAGGAAGGCAAAAACTGTTTGGTAGACTCTTCTGGACCAAGTTCTCTGGTGACTACATTGAACAGTGACCAGGCAGCATGGACTGTGGTGAATTCATTTTGTAATAAGTCCTGGATGTAAGGTAAGACTAAACCCATACCTTCTGATCCAAGATAACTTTGATGGCGCCATAAAAACATATCCAGTATGGGAACCTGTGATTAAAAGGATAGTATCAGGAATAAATTAGAATCTTCATTTGCAATGTAAGTTAAGGGAATTTGGAAATTTAATATAAGCAATCACACTGTTAGCAAAAACCAATAGACAGGCGCCCCAAAAGCAGACGAATACGGTGTTTTGATGACATAGAGGCAGATTTACAACAGCTAAAAGTTGAGGCATGGAGACGTAAAGCACAGGATAGATCAGCTTGGAGAGATGTGCTAAAACAGGCCAGGGCCCTCCATGAGCTATATTGCCACTGGGATGAATGAATCACACTGTTTACAATTTTTTCTATAAAAAAAATGTTAAAATAAATGATAGATATTACAAATATTTTACATGACAACTTTCTACAGTTGCTCATGTATCATTGACAACGACGAAAAGTGAGTAATTAGTCTGTAAAAAGTAATTAATATTTCATTGGAAAAAAAAAACTGTAAGCAAAAGATACACTCCTTTTTTTTTGAGCTGATGCCAAGAACATAAACTGAAAAAGGCTCAAAACTTACACCCAATAAAAATAAATAATTAAAATAATTATTTTTTCCACAAAAATAAAAAAAAAATTGTTGAAAAAAATGTTCTTTGTGGATCACCTTCTCTCTCTCCAGCTGTTTAATTCTGTTTGTTTTTTCCCCTAAAGGCATCCAACTCATCTTCAGCTGCTCAATCTCCAATTGTTTGCCTTCAATCTGACTCAGACAAGAATACAGCTCACTAAAGTAGGATGGGTAAGGGATCAGGTCTGAGTAAGATTGAATCAACAAGCTGGGGGTTGGCGGTGGACTGCCATCAGGAAATATGGCTTGAAATACAAACTTTTTATCTGGTGTCACTTCTAGACTTGCAAACATGTCCATCACAAATTTCTGAAGAGGTCTGGAAATAAAAATGCCTACAATTTAATGTGAAAGTGCAGTAATCCTTACGCTACACTACAAACTTCCCAAATAATCATCAGAATATTATTTTATATTTAATTTAGTTTTTAAAATTCTTTATATATATATATATATATATATATATATATATATAAATAAACATGAGTGATAGATGACATATTGATACTAGAAGGATTGTTTTAGATGTGGTTGAAGTGATAAGCAAGAGATAGGAGTATGAGCTGTCTAGAGTTAAGAGCCATCCTTTGTGCTACCAGTTACCAGTGAGCTAGATTAAGGACCTGGAGCAACACTGGGAAGTGTGTGATTGGTCAGTATTAAGGATTGGGTTGAATAGGACTGGTGGACCTAAAGATAATACTCCATGTGTATTGATGGCTGAAGTCACTGTCTGTGTGTTTTGGAATGGTTTATAAACACATCATCTGATATTCAATTCCTATTCAGTTCCTTTTGTATTTCTTTTGTTGAGTGCCTGTCTAAGTTTTATAACAATATATATATATACCAATCATTTTATGGTGTTTCAACAAATCTATATATTTCAAATATATAACCTATAAGTTTATAAAGAAAGTAAATACATTAAAAACTTAAGGTTTACACAATCAGTAATGAAAATGAATCACTTACCTCTGAATTTCTGAATAATTAGGGGAAAGTATTTTCTTGATTGTCTTCAGTCTTTTCCACAAAGGTACCTGTGTGTCTTGCATGCGTAGCCTTGAATCAAGGAATATTTCACACACCAAACACAATAGAGTTACCATATCCTCAGTGACACCATTATCTTGATATTTTGGGGGCAACGGCGGCTGGTATAAAAGAAGTGAAATGATTAAAATGTCAAATCCAAGAGAGAAAAATGATCTATAGTTTGAATTAAAGCATAGCCAAAATGTGACGCATATTTCATGATCAATTTTTGTATTCTTCCTTCTTATATAAAACTATGTGTTGGAGTGTTTACTTTAATGGAATATAATTATGAAATTCAAGGCAATTCATTTTCTAATAAGCTAACATGTTTTATTATGAAACTCAGCATATATAAAATACAGTGGTAAAGATATACATGTTGACCAAATTACTAGTTTCATATGCTAAATCAGATTTACTGAAATAGAAATAATTGAGCTTATGAAAGATATGATAGGAAGTCTTTCTTTTTTTTATTTTGTGCATGCCTTTAGCTGAACAATCAAAATGTGCTTTTCAAAAAGTCCACAAAAAAAGACAATTTTAACATACTTTACATAGCAGAATTCACCATAGCAACACACTTAACTGAGGTTGAGGTGGGCACATTTGTAATGCCTTTAAAATACAGTCCATTGCTAAGAAAAGTTAAAAATAAAATTGAAACCTTGGGTGCTGGGAAATGTGTTCTTGTTGAGTGCAGGGCCTTGGTTTTAAATTCCTGCAGGGTTTCACATTGCTCTAGTTCAGTGGTTGGGTTATAGTTTCTAGGCAAATGAATTGTTGCCTGGTTGATTCTCCCAGCCTCTGACATTTCACTAGCAACAAGCCAAAAATAAATCACCCAGCAATTACAAAATTGTCATGCTAAATAAGAAAAGTTACACATTTACCAAAATTCACAATATTGATAAACTATCGCTTAATGTAACTAATTTCATTAACAAAGTAATAAGCCAGTCATTTTTTCTATAATACTTACCTCAATTCAGATCCTTGAGAGTCTTTTTGCACTTCTGGTAGTCCATATGTTAGTAGCTTGTTAAAAAAAATAATGAAATAAATATTGCTTAAACTAATATAAAAGTTTTGTTTCATAAATTCAGAAAATTCAATGTTCAAGAGAAAAAAATCTCCAAGCCTAGCTCTTGGATTTGACTCATTTATACTATAAAAAAAACAGAATAAATTTCTTCTAAAAAGAGACTTTTCAACCTACAAGGAACTGCACAAGTGATCAAAATATTCTTTACTAAACATATATTTTTTTTAATTCTTAAAGTATAGAATTACTAAGTGACTTTTGAGATTTTTTTAATGTCATCTTTTCAAGAGAAATATATACAAAACAAAGACTCAACTAACTTGAGAATTGAGTAACACTCTAGTAATCTGAGGCACCATGGAAGCTGTTGCAGTTTTCTGAGGTTCTCTCTGGGGGTGGGGTTGTGTGAAAAGTTGCATAGCTCCATAGGGAATAAGGTAAGTGTGTTGATCCACCAGGTGGAGATGAACATTCTTAGCTTTCACAGCAGCAGTTCCACTAAGCTAGTTTTATATAAAAAAAAATATATGGTGTCAAATGTAGACTTAATAATTACTAGGTTGAGCAAGTATTAAAAGTATGTATTCCTACCATGCTAGAGTGCTACTCTATATACATTAGGATAGTGTTATTTAAGAAAAGTCTACATTTTAGAAATAATTTTGTGCGACTCCACTTTAAACACTCATGCCACCTATATGAAACAGTTAAGAAATTTCTTTGTTGTTTTTAATGCTAGTAACTAGTTCATTCCAAACAAACTGTAAACCTAAATTGTTTAATTGAGCTAATGCAAGTTTGGAGCAAGATCTGCATTTATTTTTCTCTTGCACAGAATGCCCATGTCCCAGAAAACAACAACTAGATTAAAAAAAAAAGTATTTATAGATTATATGCTCTTGTACAATAATCTATGTTTAAACCATCTTGAATGAAAAGCTGTGTCTGTACCTTATAACCAAAAGTTAGATCAATCCAATGATGAAGGTTGGTACTGACATAATCACTTTCCAGGGCTGCTAAATGTCGGATGACAAAGTCTAATGCATTTTTGCTCCATGGGGGAATCTCTAGGTCTGGAAGATCTTCATGAATAGAGTCAAAAATGGTTGGGTCTGTGAAGAATTCTGGGATGCATTCATCTGGAGTCCAATCTTGCAAACGTTGCATACTCAGTGGGTATTCATGGGGAACCCATTTTGATCGCACATGAGCACAGAGAATACTTTTAGATGTGCGTCTCGCTTTATAAACATAATAAGTAATATCTGAAAGAATATCACTCACATGATGGGGAACATGTGCCATAGTTTCTGAGAACTCTCCCATTCCTGAGTAAGTAAAATCAAGTTGATTGTCACCTTTATTTAGCCTAAACTTTGACTTTTTGAGATCCCTATAACCTGAATCTGGTGAAGAAAAATCCAAAACCCACGGAAGTACTGGATGGTTATTGGGGTCACCCATTTGTCTTCCAGCTAGATGGTTCAGAATCATCAAGTATTGAAAGTTGTTGATCTGACGATGAACCCAGGCCTCGACTATGGAGTCTAACATCGTGATTTCAAAATTTTTATACTGCTGGGCTTTCATAAAATCACAGGCTGCTTGAAACATTTTTTCTTGATTTGTTGTTCCATTGAGACTCTAAAAAAAAAAAACGCAATTTCTTTCTATATCAATAGAAAGGGCTTTAGAAAAATATCTGAAACAATATATTATAATTTTTTCTTTTCTTTTTCATTCTTTAAAAAAAACTAATGTTTAAATACAAACATAATTTATTGAAAACTATTTTAAAAAAAACACCATTACATGGTATGTTTTAACAAAAGTATCAAAAACATTTTTTTTCCCCAAAACTTTGATTTGACATTGTTAATAAATTTAATTTATACATTTCATGAAAAAAAAAATACAGGTTTATTATTAAAAAGGCATGTTACCTGTTGATATGATGAAGTACAATTCTCCTTGAAGAGAGATAAAAAATGTAATTTGTGACTAGCATCAGGTGAGTTGGCAGTTAAATATAACGACCCTGAAAGAGAATCTGGACTGGACAAGTTGGTATTGACAGCTTTAAGATTAGAAATCCTTGGACAAGTGACACGCAACCACATATTTTTGTCCATAACAATATCACTGAGTCGTATATCTCCCATTCGAAGACCATGATTGTGCAAGGACTGCATCACATGAAGCAGCTGATAAAATATAAACAGTGGCTTGGCATGGCATGTGTCAAGTATGGACGGGCTATAACTGATGGCGTTGCGTAGGACAAACTGGTAATAGGGCTGAATGACAAAGAAGCAATGCTCTGTCTCAATAACTGCATGAACAGGAACAATGCCATGACATAAGGGGGCATCTGTTACAGTGTAAAAGCTGCCTGGTCTACTGCTGCTGCCTGTGCAAATAGAGTCTGCGGAGCAAATGCTGCTGGTAGTTGATTTTGAAATGTCAGTGTCAAGAGATGGCTGGAGGTTGATGTAAACTAATGGGTTCAGTCTTCTGAGAAGTTTTCTCACTAACTCTGTAAACTAAAGAGACAAACATGGATTTAAATAATCAATGCAAATAAGAACCTTAATGTCATAATATCATGGATTTACAATCGATACTGTTTTTTCTTCAATACAAACCCTAAATATTTGAAATGGACCAAGACAGCAGCTAATATACCAAATGTAGTAGTGGGTAAGAACAACTACATAAAAGAATGCTAAAATATTTACTAAGAACTTAAGACTGACATTTGCTGGTGGAGATCTTTAAATCTTTGTTCTGGCCACATAACATTTTTGCTGATAGCAAAAAAAAAGTATTTCAAAAGGACACTGAATCTTTATTCCTCATAAAAACTTACTTACTGTTAAACTTTCTTTTTTTGATGAATAAAACTGAGCTCCATTAGTTAACGCACTCTGAGCTTGTATCCATAAGTTGGTCATATTTTCTTTAGTTATATGAGACATGAACTCATACAGACTGCCGCATGCCCACTGCTTTTGTAGACATTGGCCAGGTAAACTTTAAAAAAAAAAAAATCTATAAATAAATAAATAGGGTTATTTTGTTAAAAGTAAAAAAAATAATTAAATTTTATGAGCTTGTCTTTGTTTTGTATGAATGTTTTTTTCCTTCCAAATATTTTATTTTAGCCTTTTAAAGTCAATTCCATTACAAATCTTAAATAAACGCTTATTATAAATATGTATGTATGTCAGGAGACCAATTAAGTTTTAAGTCTCTAATTAACATCCACAACTAGATTAGCACAAACACTTGGGATATTATTATCTTCTTTTAAAAAAAAACATTGATAATTTATAATATAAGATGCAAAGATATTTAGAAAACTTTTGTGTTTTGTTTATTCTAGCACTAGCATTTAAATTGCAAGCAGCTAAAGGGACCAAAAATTACATACACAGTTATCAAAATTCTCAAATACTTTTGAAATATTAAGTAACAGGTATATAATATTATATAATTTGAGCTTCAACATCTAACCTTTCATAAAGCTCATCTGACTTCAGAATAGTTTTTACTGTAATCCTAACCCATGGGGTTGGTATCTTGTCACATGATCGAGAAAGATATCTCTCTGCCAAACATGTTTCAATTGAGTCTGCACCAGAAACAGAAATAATCTGACCTCTCTGTATATTTCTGAGCCATTCTTCATTCACCTAAAAAATGAGAAGAAAATTCAACATATATATATATATATATATATATATATATATTCTCTTGCAAATTTAAATGAAATGAGTTTTCAAAGTCAATGTTACAAAACTAACAAAAATAAAGCACTTTTACAACAGGTAACTTAAAATATTGTATATGGCTCCTTCTATCTCGAAAGGCAATGGATGCACCCAGATAAATCACTGATTTCATTTTTTAAGTATGGGCAGAACTAAACAAGACGATTCTTGAACTGCAAAGTTTGCCACAGTTCATGCAAGGGGTAACTGTAATGCAGCTTTCTTTTTCATCTTTTGTCAAAAATCCGCTTCATTCCTTTTCCTTTCTGTGAAGTTTGTACCAGCACACACAGTCTGCCCCACAAATCTTGCATGGTATCCTCCCACATACTTTCATTGATGCCTCTATTCCCTCAGATCTCACTTGTGGGTCTAACTTGGGCGGCCATTGGGTCTGAATCCCTCCACAAGTTTGGCTTAAAGAATGTCCTTAGGAATTCTTTCATCTGTGGGTGACATTTCAAAGCTAACGTAGTACTCTGAGTAAAAAAAACATAACATACATACAGAGTGTATTGGCCAATTTCAAAACTTCCTGATTGGAAAAATGATCCCCCCAGGAGGTGCATGCCCTCACTACAGCACAAGCAAAATTCTTTTATAACAAAATCTAGATTTTGTAGTTCAGAATATAGTCTAGTAAGCCATTTAAATTATCAAATAAATATATATTGACTTAAAGACTTTAGTAATAGGAAGATAATTATTCTCACAAATATGATCCTGATAAAAATAATAACATGACATGAAGAAAAGTTATTTGTTTAAATATACTTTTATAGAATTTAGAATTATTTTAGATCTAGATTGATGTATACTAGATAGGTCTAGATTCTACACCTAACATTTTAACTAGTCTATAGTCTAGAAAATTTACTAAACTAGCCCTAGGACAAGGTCTACATGAGTCATGGCATAGGTCACCATAGAATAGATCTAGACATTAAATAAAAAAATATAGATTATAGAATAATATAGATTCTATTTAAGACCTATGACTATCTTATCTTATCTTATATAATACAGACGTTACTTCAAAAAAGAAGATGATTACGTCCTACGCATTATGCATATTAACCAATGACTTAAATTCTGCCAAGTCACTGGTTTTCCTGGCTAGCTCAGGCAACCCATTCCATGCTCTAATAGCACTAGGGAAGAAGGAGTATTTGTACAAATTTGTCCTAGCATATGGGATGAGGAATGTGCCTTTAACTTTGTGTCTTTCAGATTATTTTATTAAATTTTGTTTTGGTATTTGAAGATTATGGTTCAGTGTTTTATGTATAATTGCTACTTTACTTTTGAGTCTTCTGTCCTGAAGGCTTTCTAAATTTAGTGATTTTACTATAGGTGTTACTCTAGTCAAATGTGAGTATTCATTTGTTATGAATCTCACTGCTCTATTTTGTGTCTGTTCCAGTTTCTTAATGTTTTCTTGAGTTGAGGGGTCCCAAACGGAGGATGCATATTCTATTATTGGTCTAACCAAGGTTAAATAACATTTTAGTTTTATGTTCTTATTTGATTTATAGAAATTTCTTTGAATAAATCCTAATGCTTTGTTTGATTTTTTATAGTTTCATCAATATGTGGATTCCATGACAGTTTTCATGAAATATGTGAATCAAATTGTTTGTTGATGGAAGTAGAATGTTCCAGTGGGAGTAACCTAGACTAAAGTAAAACTTAATTTTCAAAAGAACACACACTACATTTGATCTTTCATTTTTAAGAACCAAGAGCCAAATCTAATATTAAATATATTTTTCTTAGCAAGACTACTCAACCTAAATCCACATTTATTTTTAATATTATCCAAAGAAGGATCTGAAATTAGATATATAACTACTATTAACTGATAATCTAGATGATTATCATATGTTGTCAAAAAAATAAATATATCTATTCTGTCAGTATTTTAGTATTAATTTAATGAGTATTATCTAGTCTACATCTAGACTCATCGAGATCCAGTCTAGTGACAAAAAGTACTGAAGGCAGTGAAGGTCTAGGCCTAGATAAACTATTTAATTTTATTAAGATTATGATATGAAATATCATAGTCATATATAATATTAGAATCTATATATATTATAATATATATGAAATATGAATTTATTATTAAATTATCATTATTTTAGAGTCATTTCCCATTGCTTACAATGCACACTGATCTATCGGATGAAATAGGCTGACAAAGTTTATTAGGAATAAGCAGCTCCTCGTTAATATTCTTGATGATATTGGGTGGTTTATGTGGGTCATACATGGCATATGACAAATAATGTCTTTGTAGAAAGAACCTTTATTTATCATACTAGGTCTCTATCTCGAACGAAATGCTTAGCTAGGATGCGAATCAAATTGTTTGTTGACGGAAGTAGAATGTTCCAGTGGGAGTAACCTAGACTAAAGTAAAACTTAATTTTCAAAAGAACACACACTACATTTGATCTTTCATTTTTAAGAACCAAGAGCCAAAGCTAATATTAAATATATTTTTCTTAGCAAGACTACTCAACCAAAATCCGCATTTATTTTTAATATTATCCAAAGAAGGATCTGAAATTAGATATATAACTACTATTAACTGATAATTTAGATACATCTATGATCTAGATCTAAATCTATTCTAGTACTGTAGTCTAGTTCAAAAGTGAGTTAGAGGTCTCCAGCCTTGATTTGACGTACAAATTCTAAGTTTCCTGGTTTATTTTGAATTATCCTTACACTTAGAAAAAAAAACAAAAAAACACTGCCACCATGCGTAGGTCTACTATTACTATTATATGATGATTTGATACTATATCTATTAAAATTCAACAAAAAAGATATTAGATACTAGATCTAGATTCTATGTCTAGATGTAGATATTTTTGATTTTTTAAAATAAATTTATTATAATAATAATCTGAAAGTAAAGTTATTAATAACGTAAAGTTAAAAGTAGACTCTCACTCTCTAAGACTCTAGTCTCTACTATGACTATGACTGAGTACTAAAAAAAAATAAAAATTGGCCATTAAAAATTTGTTTAATGCAGAAAATAGAAAAAAAAAGGATTGGTCAGAATTTACCTCAGTTTAAAGAACTAGATCTATGTAATAAAGTATTTTCACCGTATTTTCTCATTTACCAACTAAAACTGTTCCTGACCCAACACTGACAAATAAACCAACTGTTGAACTTATCTTATCTTATATAATACAGACGTTACTTCAAAAAAGAAGATGATTACGTCCTACGCGTCATGCATTTAGTCATGCATATTAACCAATGACTTAAATTCTGCCAAGTCACTGGTTTTTCTGGCTAGCTCAGGCAACCCATTCCATGCTCTAATAGCACTAGGGAAGAAGGAGTATTTGTACAAATTTGTCCTAGCATATGGGACGAGGAATGTGCCTTTATTTTTGTGTCTTTCAGAGTATTTTATTAAATTTTGTTTTGGTATTTGAAGATTATGGTTCAGTGTTTTATGTATAATTGCTACTTTACTTTTGAGTCTTCTGTCTTCTTTTGAGTCTATGAACTCTGTGAAGTCTGTGCTACAGAACAAGCTTCTACTTTTATATATCAACTGAAGTTCAACTGATGCCAAACCTGATGAGCCTATTATAAGTGGACAACAGTCTAAAGAAACTGTTACTGATTCTTTTGTTTTTTTCATCTGAATCAATTATTTATGATACTGAGGATAAACAGAATTATGTATAACTTGAGAGAAGAGGAATGTACTCCTAGGAAGAAGAAATTTAAAAAAAAAGAATTTCTAATTTGTCACAGTTAAAGATAAAGAACAATAGCAAAAAAAAATATTGCTGGCTATAAAGCCAAAGTAAAACATTTACCTAACTTAGAGTGTTGAAGCAATCTATAAAGAGGAAGAACTTAACAATTACTCTACTCAGGAAGGCAAGAATTGAAAATGCGAAGATACTATCTGGAAAAGATGTTTATTTAAAAATAAAAAGCTTATATAACAGAGAAAGACAAAAAAAATAGAGATTTGTTGAGCAAATCCAAAGATACTTCATATCTACTAAAACAACTGGAAGATAAGAATGAAAGAATTCAACAACTTGAACATGACTATTTACATTTAGAGGAAAAATGTAATGAAGAAAAATGACTCATTGCCAAGAAAGACAAAAAAAAACTTACAGCTGTGCAATGCGCCTTCTTGTTTATGAGGCTATAGATAGTGAAGTTTCAACAGGTTATATAATATTCCAACTATAATTGCAAATTATGCTAGCTTATGGGAATCACAGCTGGCTCTATACCTCAGAGGAGTTCTGCAGAGGAAATAGAGAATTAGGTGTGATTGCCCAATATCAGGCAGCAGAAGTAGCAATGTCAACACAAAACTTAACCCTTGGATTTGATGCCACTACACAGGAAGATGTTCATGTCAATGTCATTAACATTACTATGAAAAATGATTATTATGTTTTTGCACTGGATGCGCTAAGTGGTGGGACAGCAGAAGATTATGAGCAGCATATTACTTCCAAAGTTGATAACTTAGCACACTTCTATGCTGACTACAAGAAGCTAGATTATAGAAAAAACATCTCCAACACAATGAGGGATCGAGCAGCAGTCAACCTTGCAAAAATAAGAAGAGTGTGTGATATATGGCAGAAGCCTTTGAATGAGCTGAAATGCAATCTTCACCCCTTGGACACTATTGCAAGTAGATGCAAAACTGAACTAAAAACTTTTAGAAACCAAGAAAGGATATTTATATGGGAAACAATGTATGGCAGCAACTTCATCAACAGTAAAGATGACCCAAAAGGATTTGTCTGTTTTCTAATTTGTGGAGTATTTATACACCATTACACTCTCCTGTTAGATTTTCTAAGAAATTACAGTCTCACCTGTGGAGGGTTACAATCAGCTGTAGAGAAAGATTTTTGTGATGAGACAGCAAAAAAACAAATGTGTGACTTAGGGATGGTATGTAAACTTCTAACAGCCCCATGGTTTAAGTTATTTTACATCCCAAAAACAGAAAGGATGGCTTATTTTAAAGCAATAGAACTCATTGTATTAAGAAATCTGTTGCTAATTCTCTATTCTTTTTTTCCATGAAGCAAGACTTTTTTTAACAATACTGTTGTAACCCTAAAGGCGACGTGATAGGGTTAACTGTGTATGATCAGCTGACTTACGTGACACAGGCCAGAAAGACAGTTTAGTGTGCTATGTCGAAGGGCAAGGGACAGTACTGGTATGAACGTTGCACTTGAATATTACCTGTGTTATGGTCATCATAAGCCTGCGTGGACCAGAAACACAGAGTGTGTAAGGCAGTGCAGTTCAAGACAGGACAGCGAGGAGACCAGGACTGTGAGTCGGTCATGAAGTCGGTCCTGGCGGAGTCCGCAAATTATGAACGAGTCCAGGAAGAGATAGTGACAGTAGAGTTTAGTATGGTGATGTACAGTGTAGCAGTTTTAGTTGTTGATGTGTGCAAATTGTCTAGTATTGGCTGTTATCTATTTGACCATTATTAAAGTACCAGATTATTTGGAGCTCTTGTTGTCAAGTTCTTGATGTGTTGTGTGTTTAGCAGTGTTTACAGAACGTCTGATTAGGAGAGATCCTTACAATACTATAGATGCTGAAGATTTTGTTTGGAATTCATTGATTTTGTTCTCCCCTAAAGATGAGGAACTTGAAAATATGTTGAAATTGTGTCTAACTGGAGTGGCAGATGTTATCGAAAAACAATATATGAATTTATTTAATATTATCCCAAATGAGGACATTAAAAATCAAACTGAAACTTGTAAACCACACAATATGGATAGTATAGTGAGAAATTGATGGGAATGTTTAGTGCAGCAAATGCAAAATCTCCTAATACCTCTATATGTTTTATTTCTTCAAAGATTTGTGCTAAAAAACAACAACAATGAAGTACTTCTATTCTCTCACTGATCCAGACAGAGGTAGCATTATATAATGGGCCATTGGAGCTGCACGTAGTAAGAGGAAAGGAAACAGCTTCAAGAATTCAGAACTTCTAAAGGAAATGCAACGCAGGTCAGAAGAAAAGAAACAAAAAAAGGAAGGCTGTTGAGAAAATGTTGAAAAATATAGAGTTAAATAAAAAAGTAATCAAAGCAACATTTCCTGCGATGACTGATACATCTGTAGACCAAATATATGATTTACTTGCTGGCAAAGCATCTGGCAGACATATATGTAATACATGGCATGACAATGGACCTGCCATTTACTTAGGAAGGATAGATCCTTAAAAATATGTTGTGGCATATTGGAAAGAGGAAGATGATAATAGCTTAGCAGAAAAATATATTTCCAAACTCTCGCTAGCATGCGATGTTGCTTTTAAGGACCTAATAATGTTTTAAATGTAAATACTTTAAAAATACTGAAATATTACCAGTGCCACCAGCGCTTTGTATATATATATATATATATATCTCAATTTCAAGTTTATAAAACTATTTTTTTATTTATGAAAATGTGCCAAGGTCACATTTAAAATTTGAAACATTATTTTGCTCTCTTAATTCCAACTAATAATCTTTACATGTAATTATTGGCCCTTTTTTTTCAATTATTGGGTCTTATCAAACATCAAAGTAATGACTGACTTATTTAAACTTTAATAAAAAAAAATTGTTCATGCACTAAAATTCTGATTCTAAAAGTAATAAAAATAGTTTAAAATGAAAGATTATAATGCTATAAAGAAAATTTGGATTAAAAATATTAAATAGTAAGAAAGATTTACATGCTTTAATAACAGAATATCAAAATCGGAAACCAAAAATACAAAGATAAAGAAGGGCAAAAAATCAATTTAAACAAAAAATCATAACTTCTTTTCTATTTGAAATAAAAACATAATTTTTTTGTTTCATAAAGGGGAAAACAAGCTCTATTCAGTCTTTATTAACAATTACAAAACAATATGAACATAAAAATAATTTTTGTCGAAGTATTTAAGTCTAAAAAATGAAGGGAGAGTTATTTTAAAAAATAATTAAAACATAAAAGGATTTATTCACAATAAATAGATATCAATTTTATGCACACTTTAAGCTTTAATTTAATATATATATTATATAATGTTAGTCTATAAGTAGAAAACTTGTGCCTGTTTTTGTTTTTCCTATCATTTTTGTCACAACATTCCATTGACCTTAATGTTAAGCCAAAATGCATTTAAAAAAAATCATATTTTTTTAACCTTAGGACCTAATGAGATATTAAATAATTTAAAAAAATTTTTTTTTTTTTAAAAATTTGTAACATCCTTAACTTTAATCTCTAGACAGTTTAAGTTTAGTCTGTTTAGCCTCCACCTCCAGCCAGACTTAAGGCTTAGACTTAGACCTAAGACTCAGTTAGACTTAGACTATTTAGTAATTAACTTACTACTTAGAGTAGCATAGTGGCATAAACTATATTAATAGAGTCTAGGTCTATTTTGTTTACTCTATACAAAATAATGCTAAATCTATGATCTACTTCTCTAGAGTGACTAGAGTAGTAAAGACTGAGTTTAGCAAAGCTAACTAATCTAGATCTATAATATTAATTAATAGTTTATGGTGACATAGACTAATAAGACTAATAGTAATAGATCTAGATCTATGCTAGCAAATAATATGTATATAGATGTAGATCTATATACTTATATACCTATAGTAGTATAGACAGGTTCTAGTCATTTACATCTAATAGTCTAATGAACAGATTAAACCCTCCTGCTGCAATTTTTACGTTTGCATATATATATATATATATAATATACAACTAAAACAAGCAAAAAAAAAATACTTTAAAAAAAGTTTATATAACAAAACTATCATTATTATATATAAAAAGGAAAAAAAAAAATTATTCAATGCTGCAATATTTATCTCCCTTTTTATAAACCAAAATTAATTAATTACCACTAATTAAATTAATTGATTGTTTTCTTTTTTTTTAATTCATGTTTTGTCATTGCCTCTTTTGTGTCTGTTTAAACACACAGAAGAAACACAGTGCAGAATTTTTCTTGAGTTTAATATAAATTTATTCAATAAAACAATTTAACCAGTGATGAACAAATGTACATTAAACATAAATCACATGTAGGCCTACCAATAGAATAATAACTTTAATAACATACTAATAATAAATGAAGCAGAGTGAAGATACTGATGATCAAAAACTACTATCAATAAATAATGACCACTTAACAATGACTTTGATAGATAGCTTTCCTTTCCTTATATAGTCTTCTAAAAAGAGTTTTCTGGATAGTTGCATAATTATTGACTCTTCTTAACCTTCAATTCTTTTTTAACTCTTTCTAAATATCTAAATATCAAGCTCTTTGAAACTATTCAGTCTGACAATAAATTCAATATCTTGACCCATTTTTTCCACCAAATTTTTTTACAAAGCTTATATCAATTCAGTCTGTCTGGGTGGAATCACAAATTTATTATTGTTAGTCTAGATCTACAAAAAATTAATTACATGATTTGATCGAAATAATTCATGCTATTTCGCTCAGTATAATCTTTGTCTTGTAAAAAGTTTTGTTTTTTTTACACATGTTCTATGTGACCTATTAACCTGGTCAGTTTTCATATATATGCTTGATTAGCTGCTATGTTTGCCTTTTATCATCATGTTTTTTTTTTAAATATTATCATTTTTATTATTGTTTAAAATATTATTATCTAACAGATACAATAATGAGTGATTCAATTAGAAAGAAGTTCCAGTCACTTGGTCCACCAAGTGATTGTAAATTATTTCTGTCAAATCTTAAGAAGGTTGGTATACTTTTTAACCACATTTTTTTTTTCATGTTACCAAATGTTTGTTGTTGTTGCTTAGATATTTAAAAAAAATTTTTTATAGGCTCTTTTTAATTATTTCAATTTTTGTTTTTCTTTCATAACCATGTCACTTAAAATCCAAATTTTATTTTGTCTATTGTTCTTATAGTAGCCTCAATGATATTGGATTGTGTGTAGTTGAACTAATCTTTAACTTTCAGATTCTTGAAGAGGTTATTGCTTTAGATGACATAAATATAAAGAAAAATTGTCTTCATAAATTAGTTGAACTTTATTTGAAATGTCCTTCAAAATTCCCTGTCAAGCGCCTTATGGCCAGGTAAGCTGTTTCTTGATACATTGTATACATTTAATAAAACAATTTCTCTTTTGAGAGCTTCACTACAGATTTTTTAGCCACTTTTTTCTGAAATGTTATTGATTAGAAATGTATAACCATTAAATAATCTACTAGTAGACCATTACATTTATTTAAAACTGAAAATACTATAAGTTTTAATTAATTTCACAAAATGAAAATTTGTAAAAATATTTGTAATTTTAAGTAATGTAATTGAAAAAAAAAACAATTCCTTCTTATGCTCAAATAATTAAGTTAACTAAAAAGTTCCCCTTCCAGACCTTGGAATCTATAGGGCAGATGATGTAAAGGTCATGAGTTTCTGTGGCCACTGTCAACAAGGGTTTCGTTTAGCCACCACAATGACCAAATGCCTTTACTTTTCCCAAACTAATATCAGGTACCCATTTAAGGTGGGTGTTCTCACATGCGCCCAAAAGATCCAAAATAAAAAATCTGTCTCATCAGGATTCAAACCTGGGAGCCTCCAGTTCAGAAGCCAATTGCTTTACCACTCAGCCACAATACCTCTTAAGTAAACGTAACATTCATATTTATTTGTCAGTGAAAAAAAAGAGAGAAAATAAGCAAGTATGCAGATTAAATCCAAGACATTTGCATAATTAGCATCACTCTCCAGTCTTACTATTATGTGCCAAAATAAATTATTCACATTTTTTAAAATTATGGTTTTGATTTTTTAACTTATAGTTTTGAGTATTTGACTTATGGTTCTGGCTGTGACAAAAAATAGGAATTGAAAAAAAAGAAGTACAACTCTGTAATATTGTCTTTGATGATGTATTTCTTCTTTCTGAGTCTGTTGGATTGTTTAACAATTTGCTAACCTTTTCACCCTCTTACAAAGGCCAAAGAAAAATACATCTCTTATGATAAAGTCTTTTTTAATATTATAATTATGTCAAACGCTTAGTTCGTTTACTTTTTACTTGACTTCTGCTTCAGTTTTTTCCAAAACCTTGTTGGGGAATTCAGTGATTATGTCGAGGTTACACTTTGTGAAGAGCTGATTAGACATTTTAGTCTTCCGACATTTCACTGCGACTCACTGCAGAGAGTCAGACATTTAGTAGATACTGTTGGATCTCTGCTTGAAAACTTTAAAATGGGTAATATATATACATTTTTTTTTATAGCAATATCTTATTGTAGCTACTTTATATACTGTATATATCTAAGGGTTTAAACTGATTTATAGCTACAGTTCTTTGTAAACAAATGTATTTTATTTTTTAGCATTTAGTTTCTTAAAATCAAGATAATTTTGTGAAAGATGAATTTGCTAAAGAAAAAAATGTCTAAACTTTAAAAAAAAAGAAATATAGAAAAGTTTTTCTTTCATTTACAGACAATGTGTTTCATTAGAAGTCATTGTATGGATAAAATTTGAGTTTTGATTCTGATGTTTTTCTGTCTCGCATATATATGATAAACTAACTGCCCTAGTGAAAATATGTTCATTCTAGAATTGTAGCAACAGCTTTTTATAAACTTACAAAAGCATTTGAGTATGCATATTGTACTCACATATACATTAACATTAAAAAAAAAAAAAAGATGAAAAATTTAGTAAAAAATGATAAGAACCTTTTATTTCATTGTGCTCAATTTAGATGCAGCAACTAGTTTTGCTCTATTGAAACTGTGCCCCACTAGTTTTATGTGTTAAGCTTATGTTTGAATCAAAACTACTAATAGCATTATGTTATCTTGGGATTGTTTCTTATTTTTAGTTCATAGGAGCAATATCTACTCTGATTTGTTTAGTTTTTTTATTCAGAAAAATAAAATTATGACTTTTTTTCCCTGACAAAGTCTTTTAATTAAAGATCAAGATCACAGCTATTTAGGTGTGAAGTTTTTTTTTTTTTTTTGGAATGTCATTTGGAACTCTGTATGTCAAAAAGCTCCTTTCATCATCATTATTACTTGTGCATATTTTTGTGGCCATTTTTGTGTACACTTTATTTTTTAAAATGTTTTTTTTTTGTTTTCAGGAGAAAAGTGTATTAATTTAATATCTATGCAAGGTATGATTTTTTTTATTTTTTTTTTAGAAAGAGTAATATAGTAGTCGTTATTTAGTATTGCTTTTTAGTTGTTAGTGTTATGGTAAATATTTTATATGAAAATTAGACTCAATGACATGGTAAAGACTTATCAATATATTTTTTGCTTTACAGTCATGAAGTATTTGGTACAGGCAGAGATTTTCTTTCTGTCCCAAATCCAGTAAGTTAATCTCAGCAAATTTTGTCCACTAAATCATTGTCACAAGCATTTTTTTCCAATGATAATAAAAAATTTTTTTATTCTGTCTTCTTTGTTATCAGTACATTCAATTATCACTAATGAGTGTTTTTTTTTTCATTTCAATAACTCTTGTACTACACTACATTCACTAATTTTCACTTACAAATACATAATAACAACTGAGTTGTTTTGTAATTTGATCTTCAAGTGAAGAAGTTTAATTGTCTAGTGTTTGTTTTCTTTTTTTTTTTAAAGAAGTGACATGGCCATAGCTCTACTGCACCAAACAATGCAACACTGTCATGTGACCATACAGACCATCAATCTAGTCATGCAGAAGACAGTCTCACTCATTACCAAACAGCTTCTGGAGGAGCCAAGTTTGATGAAATCGATGCTAGATTTTGACCTGCAAATCTTAAACAATGGTTGGAAGCGTGGCTTACTTCTTTTTAAAAAAATAATAATTAAAATAAATGATATACTTTTATAACAATTTAATTTAAAATCAATCATTGATTAATTTTTCTACAATCATTTTTTTTTTTTTAAATTAAATTTTGTTTTGTAGCTGTTTGACTTTATAGTGTTTGTGTATTTCTATTAATAGTGAATAGTTTACTTAATCCATCTTTTCTCCCTGTATTTTCTATTCCTAACAGAGACATTTCTCTTGGACTGTAGATGTTGTTGTTCAATGAATGTTGTTCTCTTGCTGCAGCTAGCAGAGCCATCTGGTTTATCCTCCAATGAGCAAGTGAGCTAATTTTGAATGCATCTCTTTGCTTACGATATATATTAGTGAAACTACCAATGCGTTTTTTTTTTGTTTTTTTTTTCTGTTGTTACTAAAATAATTTTCTATTCCTTATTCCTTTACAGATTGCTTCCCTTTTGTTACCTAAAGCTTTTGGAGAACTTGTACCAGCAAAGATATGCTGGGTGACTGAGCCTCAGGCTGCATCACTCAACATGGACAACCTATCTATTTTATCTTATCTGGCTATGTCTTTTGGCTACATTGCCATGGTATCAGAAACTGCCATCAGAACAAATATGTCAGAGGGGCATAACTTTTATTTAGATTGTCTTTTGCCGAATTTGCTTAAACATGGGAAGAGGTATGAATAGCTCTTTATTTTATCAGCTGGAATTTGATTTAAACAAAATTCTTTCTTGATTCTTAGTAATCCTACTAATATAATTGTATTGTATTGTTTTGAGACTTGATAGATTAAATAAATAGGTTACTTATTGGTGAGGATATGTGAAAACAATACTTATTTTAGGCGTCTTTATATTTTAGAGCTGGTTATGTTAAGAAATTTATTTTTAAAAAAATTGTTTTAATTAGTTATTATTAGGACACAACAATTTGTAACAATTTAAAAAAAAAATTGCTTTTGTATAATGTAACTTTCATACCATAGTACGCTGTTGTCTCCTCTGTGGACATGTTTGGGGGGTATCCATGAGAGGGTTTTTGTGTTTTTCTTAGGTGTTCAGATAACACAACTCAGTTCAACTCAGAATTCAAACTTGAGCACTCTTGATAGATAACCAAGCAATTTATAACATATTTCCACTTACAGACTATATATATGGTGTGTTATTGTTAGGAATTATTACATAAATGTAATAATCTACATATTCATAGTCCATAAACATTCAATAGTCTTGTAATGTTTTAACTCACTTCAATAACCAACAAACAACAAGAGATCTCATAAATTATGGCCAATATTTATAATGCTATGTTATTGCTATTGATATGAATCATAATGTTTTGGTTATACATTTACAGTGACAAACTACATGATTATTTTACAAAAAAGTTAAGGTACAACTTACTTGGTGTAAATGTCTGACTTATTTTCTTCTGTCTAGATGTAATGACACTGCCAGCAAGTCTCTCTTTGGCAAAACTCTTAGTCTCTGGAGCTCAAGGCTTCAGTAAGTTTTAATTTTAATCAATAATTTTCTTACTTTGTTTATTAAAATTGTTAGTTTTACAATTTAATTAAATTATAATTCAACTTCGTTGATGAAGTCCTATTAGACGTCAGATTAATGTAAACATAACTTTTTTGCTCTGAAGAATTTTTTATTTAAAAATAATTTATGCAGAAATATAACTTAATTTAAATTAGGTTAAGCTATCTTGATACAAAATTATTTACTGGCCAGCCTTCAAACTAAATAATTCTCTTTGTTGAAAGAAAAGTCAATTAGAAATTCAGGAATTTTCTGTTTTGGAAATTGGCCTGTTACTGCATCAGGTGGTGTGTAAGCATGGTAGATAAGTTTTTGTATTCATTTTTCTGCCAATTCAGATAAAGATAAGTGTATTAGTCAAGTATAAATTTTGATTTAATTTCAGCATGTGCCTTGGTGACAGTCTTTGTGAGACTTTGGTGAATACATTGAGTAATGAGACCAGGATCTTGGAGAGTTTACTGGACTATGTCTGGACACACTGGGAGGATCAACTGGATGTAGGTTATATCATTTATATACATGCCAAAATACTTAATTTAACTTATAAGAATGTTTATTTTTTGAGGTTGAACTATATATCTTAAGTTTGGATCAACTCACTCTGCTTGTTGCTGTATCAACATTTCCACTTGTATTTCTAACAAGGTGATCAGACAAAGTGCCAAGTCTGTGTTTGAAAATGTTTTGAAGATTCACATCAAGATTACACACAGTGAGTTACTTCATCTCTAAGCAGTAACAATAAATACTCAGAATTAGTTATTACTTAATCATAATGTAAAAATAAGTTGAAATAATAACCACAAAATCAACATTTGAATACATTAAATAATGTCTGGAGTACTCGACTTGCTTACACTTACTAACCAAATTATAGCTTAAGATCTTTTGATCATACTCAAACTTCAGATAAAACAAAATGGTTTTAAGTGCATCTAAAAATGTCTAAAATAATTCCTACCTTAAAATATTGTTTTATGTTAGTTCTTGAAAAATGACTTTGCAGGTGATGCAGAGCCAGACCTATTTATTGCCACCATCATGGAACATTTGTTCTCTGTCAGCTGGACTTGCAAGGGGAAATTTAGTGCATTGACCACTTGTGTACGTTTGCTTGGTGCCAGGCAGGTGTTGTCCCTTAGATCAAAGCTGCCCGCAGAGATTGTGGATCAGTTAGAAGAGCAAGCACTGGCTTGTTATGTACGTTTTCTTGTCATTTTTTATCAGTCAGTGGCATTGTAATAATATTATAATGAATAAACCCAGAAAAACCTATGACAGTAACAGATTCAATTTCTTATTAACACGAATGATTAGATTAACACATTGGCACATAGAGGACAAAATCTTCTTTTTTGGGAGAAATGTACATAAATGTTGTTTGTTTTTATTCTTGATATAAATAATGTAACCTGTCTATTGCTGGATTTTTTTCCCAGTCATCTGAGCTATACTCCACGTTATTTATAACACATCATCAAGAACTGAAGTCAGTTGCAGAGACTTGCTCCTGGGAGCAAGGTTTCTTTTTCACCTGGTTGGAGCCAATGGTCAAAGCTTTATGCTCCAACAATTCAAAGTTAAAACTAAACCTCATTGAGGTAAATTTCTACAACTAAATTTATTGCATCATTTGCTGTACATAGAACATAGACATCTAGCTTTTTATTTCAATGTGATTAAATCATTGTTAAAATTTTGCAAGTTGTTAATTATTTTGTTCATTCTTATGTTTTACTTGCATACAGTATTTGTTAGTGAAACTGATGAAACAAGGGGATGAAGTTTTACAGTATTTGATTACAAGGTTGTCTGCAGGTATGTTGCCATTTAAAAAAATTCATTTCATTTATGTTTCAATTTAAATAGTTTTGTAATTGCCAGTTTAAGTACAATAACTAATGATTGAAGTCAAATAATTACTTTTCTTCTGTTTAGTCCGAGACAGAGCTAGTTGTGGAGCAGTCATCATGTGTTTAAAAAAGGCCAGAAGTTTAGGATTGTTCAAAGCAAAACAAGAGTCTATAGAGAAACAACCTTTATGGTATGGGTATCTTCACCCTGATGTTTTGAAGTCTGCTTTGTGTAGTTTTGACCAGCAGGTAAGTTTAACTAAAGAAACAATCTTAGTTGATTTTAATTGTAATACTTTGTCTATTTCTGTTTGAAATGAAATGTCAAGTGTCTCCATTTGGTTTTGAGTGACATTGGGCTCTTTTATATATATATATTTTTTTATAATAGCTTTTATTTAGTGCAACTTTTATGCTTATAGCATGCTCAATGTGCTATGGTCCAATCTCTTTTTGTGGTGGAAGGTTTCATTGCTGCCTTAAGGCACTCACCAACCACAATTCTGCTTTAGTGGGGATTTGAACTCAAGCCCCCTTTATAGGTTGTCAAGCCTTAGCCAAGTGGTTCTGGCCTCACATCTTTCTAGTCCTCATGGTTAACTCAACTGGAAATAACTTGTTCAGCAGACAGACACACACACACAGACACATCAGTTGATTACAATTAAGATAAATTCACTGACAGCACACACTTACAATGTCCTCCATGTATGAAGTTACTTTTAATGAACAGGTTCGTCTGGATGCCTTTGGTTTGCTGTGTGAGAATCACAAAACTACAGAACCAGTCAGCCACTTTGAATTTACAATGCTGAAGTTTTTCATTCCTTGCAACTTGAACAATCAGTCGCCAGCATTTAGGCAATCATTTTTGTCTTTGTCCAAGAAGGTAAATACATTCTTAGCATGAAACCCACTTTTTAAATTTTGTCTCTTATTAGACCTGTAACTTTAAATCTAGGTCTACTTTTGAGAAAATAAATAAACAAACTGGTTTGTTGTTATTTCTGACAGTATTATTAATATAGGGCAGCTATATTTTTTTTCTCTTTTCAGCTAAATTTTGTTGTATCTATGTTTATATGAAAAAAAAATGACTTCTAATAAACATACTTTCATACAATAATACATATTATCTTAAAATTTAAAAAAATTTCAAACCAAAACTAATTAAAACTCTCAGATTGCAGTTATGTGCAATTGTAAATGTCTTTGCTTATTTGTGTTTGCCAACATAGTTAAATACAATGGAACCCTTAAACTACACATATGCAAATCTGCAACACATTTTTTGAAGTCAAAATTAATCTTTTATGTTTTGTCTTTCATTTTAAACATATTTTATGCGATTTTTACAAAGCTTTATATCATATCATATCTGTCTGTCTGGTATTTCTCCCACACCCAATCTCGGATCCAGCAAAATCTTTGTCCAATTATTTCTTTTACCTGACAACACAAGAATCAATAAAAAAAAATTACCAATTAGTTCATTAGCTATTGGTAATAATTTTTTTTTTGTATCTTGAACAAGAAAAGAAATTGTAATTAACTGGTGGTGGTATAAGCTGAATTAGTCCCCTTTATTGGAAGTTGTCTGAGTCTTAGAAAACACAACATGAAAAATAGGTCGAGACTATAGAATCAATAGATAACTATACAATCTTCCATGTTCATAAGCTCTCCACTAGCTGAGTAATGTGTTGGCTTGAGCCATGAGTTCAAATTCTGGTCAATCCCCTAACCCTTTTTTTTATAAATGCTTTTTTTATTGTATGTCTAGTTCTATTACAATTTTAATTACAAGACTGATCCAAACTAATTGATACAAGTATGCTTAATATAAGATTTTTTTAATTTTTTTTTTTTTCTTGTTTAGTTTATGTTCTATTTTGTGTTTATTTTGTCTCTTGTAATGCTATTTATGATAAGAAAACTGGGGAATTTTTTTTTTTAATTTTGAAATCAGCTATTAAACCTGCTGCAAGTTCACCATTCATGTCATTTCTTTCTTATCTGACAACCATTCTGTGCACATTCTTAACTTAACATATACACTGTCGTCTCAGATATTCTTTGACCAGTCATTTTCCCCTTAAAGTGCCCTACAGTCTAACTTCACTCAGCCACCCAGTGATCATTTAGCAACTCCTTGCTCATTACCTTCTTTAAAACAAAGGATGTGATATCGCAACAGTATTTATTATTTTAAATTATAGAAAAGTGTTTTTTTTTCTGTTCAGTTTTTCAGCAGATCAAAAGAATCACTGGCTACCATGAGAAAACACTTAAGTAAAAACCAGAAACATGCAGATTTTGATGAAACAATCCAAAATTATCAGGTCTCTACAATTTTCATAGAATCTAATAAAATAATTTTGGTTACATAACACTCTGTTTTAATATGGATAACACAGCCACTATGTCCTGATCATTGTAGTTGTTTCTTGCATTCAGAAATTCTATACATGGCTGACCAACTACCTGTTGTCTTCACTGTATCCTGGATCAGCCTTTGCCAGGCGGACCACAAGTCTGGCCATGTTGTCATTACTCACAAATATATTTGGCTCAGGTAGAGTCTTGTTCCTTTTTTTCATCATGTTTTTTTAAAATTCCTTTTATCTGAATTAATAATTCTATTCACTTGAAAATTTTGAATTATAGAAAAAAAAAAAAAAAGTAACAGTTTTTTAACATTCACCTTTCAAACTAAATTGTGAACATTATTGTTCATGTGTTTCAGATTGTGTTGAGTTCTCAGTCATACGTTTGTTGAGCCATCAACACATTCAGGTGCTACTGGAATGTATCTCAGACACTTTTGAGGAGAATAAGAAAGAGGCTTTTAACATTTTATCTGTGTACATGCAGCAAGCTGGACCACTCTGGGTAAGTTAGAAAATGAGATCGTGTAGACATAACACAATAAAACATCTACATAGTTGACTGCAAATAAATAACTATCTCTCATTATTTGTTGCTTCTATGTCTGTGTTTAGACATAAGGAATACTAAATGATCAATTAGAAGCCCACTTCAATGAGGTAAGGATTACTAAATGATCTATTAGAAGTCAATACGTAAGGAATAGTAAATGATCAATTAGAAGTTCACTTCAATGAAAGTCAGGGCCAGGATTTTATTCTTACTTGAGCTCCACCTGTCAACAATTTTCATTCCTAGCAGCTCAAGGCACATAATGTGAAGTTTACTCAGCCCTCTTAGCAACTGTCATGGCATAGCATTTCTTCTTCTAGCCAGCCTTTTGCTGCTGAGCTGTCAGCTCTTTTGCAGACTGTGCCAAGGAAAAATAATGTGCTGTTTTCTTCAGATGTTCAGCACTGCCATACAGGGTGTTGGTTATGTTGGTTATAGTGGTAGTAGGATCTGCCTAAGGTGGATTAGGAAGGGGCATTCAAAAAGGATATGGTTTACGGTTTCATAAGGGTGGGCGCAGTGTCTACAAATGGGGAGTTGTGTGGAATTTATTTCATTAAGATGGTAATTTAACAGAGGTTTGTGTCCTGTCCTTAGTTGAAAGATTGTAGATTGCTCTTTGCAGAAGAGAAAGGTAATACTGTCCAGTTTGTTAGGCGTGTTCATTTCTTTGTACTTGGCTCTGCCAGAGTTTCCTGTTGCCCATTGGTTGAGCCACTCCTCTTTGTGGTTGTTCATTAACATTGACCTAAGGGTGAGGTAGTTTACAGGTCAACCTGGTTGTTCCATAGATGATCCTGCCTTTGATAGGTTATCTATCCTTTCATTTCCCATGACGCCAATGTGTCTAGGGATCCACTGTAATGTGATGTTGATGTTTAATTTTGTCATCATCTGATGTATTATCACTATTAGTAAATGGTTGTAATGATAAAATTTGTTCCTTATTTATAGTCCTCTTTTTTAGATTTATACCCCCAAAAAATAATTTAGGCCAGTTATCTAGTAAACATTATATATAATACTCTACATCGCCCAACCCTGCGGGACACCACACATGCACGCCGACTCTCTAACCCTTGATGAAAAAGTCATAGAAAGATAACTCTTTTATGTCTGCAAGTCGGACTAGAGTTACCCCACGTAACTTTTGTGGCGACAGAGAGCGCAGCTCAGAAAAAAAAGTGGGGGGCGGGGGGGGAGAACAAGTAATCTTCTCTGTATATATAATTCTCTACGTCACCCAACCATGCAGGACACCACACACACGCCGACTCTCTTACCCTCCTCCCGCCCGCACCCGCACCTTCCTCACTCTCCAGGCATGCGAACACAGTTGTTTGCCTAAACCCCCCATTCGATCAACTGTGTCTTTCAGAAGTGTTCACCCTTTACTAAATAGCAGCATATGCTACGCTGCGGGTCAGCTAGTAAACATTATTTTCTAAATTATTTGTTTGTTGAAAACAATTTCAGAATCAAAACCAACTGAATCATATTTTTGAGATATCAATGATGTTAGCCTGCAGCACAAGACCTCAGGATTGTGAAACAGCAGTCTACAACTTTTTGTTGATTCTAAAGCAGCAAGAGTTACATGCTGATATCTTTACATTGCCAGGTTTGTATAACTTTTATCCACCTTTTCTTTTTTTTGTTTTCTTTTTCCATTAATACTTAATCATCATCATCATCATCAAACTCCATAAGAGTGAAGGCTTGAGAGGCTCAAATCCTCTCTTGCAAAAGCCCTGGACAGAAACCCTGCTGATGCGTAGTGCATAAATGTCGCCATACAGGTCAAGAATTTTGGGTTTCCCAGACCTGTCGAGACGGAGATCAGCAAGTCTGGGGCAGTCAAACAGAATATGAGGCACGGTTTCCTCTTCTTCCCCGCAGCGGGAAGAATGAGCCAACAGGACAGTGGCCTGTCCTGCACTGTGCTATAATAGCTTGCTCAGGCCTGGACAGCTTCCACCACTGGGAAGTGCGGTCAGGGCGCCTCAGGCGCTCCCAGACTCCACAGGCTTTTTGGGACTAGTCCCAGCACTCAAATCACTTTTCCATTTCTGTTTTTTGTATTATAGCCAGGACTTGATGAAAGCTTACAGCCTCATCAGTGGGTGGAATTTGCCCTCCCTGGTGGGCCAGAGTCTGCAATTGTGTTGCCAGTCACACCTATGTGACTCGGTACCCACTGCATAATTACAGGGGTGCCATAGCATTGTTTAATGTTATGTGAAGCCATGATGACAGTGTTGATATTGGGGGGCCATGGCCTGGGGCTTTGCAAAGCCTGTAGTACAGATTTTGAGTCAGTGACCACAACAATCTGTGTTGCCCTCAAATGTCCCTCGCCGAGTTGAGAGTCAATGACTTTTAAGGCTTCACAGACTGCCATGGTCTCCGCATCAAAACTGCAAACACTACCACATGGTCCAAAGATTTTGACTGTGTAAGAGCCAAGAAAGTCGATGTAGGCTCCATAGCCTGCTCTTCCAGAATCTATTGATGCTGACCCATCAGTGTATGCAAAAATAGCACTGGGCTTGAAGGTATTAATGGTCCAGAGCTAGGATTTGAAGGTCGTTAGATGAACAGCTTTGCTTAGTGGCATTAGGGTCTACTAATTTCAAGCGTATATTTGGGGTCGTTGGGCGACACCAAGGGGGAAGGTGATGAAAGCGTTGAATGTTTTGTCGGTTGGTGGAGAGGCCAGCTTCATCAGATAGTCTAGTGGCATGATGCAATAAAGACTGCATCTGGATATGTCTTCTGCATCTCCAACCATCCACTAGTTTTCTAGCTGGGAGGTATTTATCCAACCTTTTATACCGCTCATAGCAGGTCAGTACTGACCTTTCCCTCCTAAGGTTTAGTGGACCTATATTAGCCATTATTTCAGCCGCATTTACTGGACTTGTCCTAAAGGTTCCACAGACAAATCTTAGTGCTTGGGACTGTATTTTATCAAGTTGTTCAAGAGCAGTCCTAGAGCCATAAATTTGCACAGGTAGGCTGTAGTCTATCTGTGATCGGACTGCTCCTAAATACAGGGATTGGAGCATGTATGCTCGGGCTCCTCACTTCGTGGATGCCAGCTTCCGCACAATGCAAAGTTCCCTGAGGCCTTTCTTACAACATCCTGGATGTGCTCACACATTTTTAGTTTGCGATCTAAATTTACACCAAGGTACTTGGGTAGCTTTTCCATGCTGAGAGCCACTCTGTTGAGGGAGAGCCGGAAAGGTTGCCCGAGAATGCCAGTCCCGAGCGTGAACAGAGAATAGACCGTCTTGGAGGTGTTTATTTCTAGCCTCCATTTTTGTGTGTATGAGCAGAGCGTATGGAGATCTTCTTGTAACACTTTTTGTATAGAGATTGCGCTCCTTCCGGATTTCCAAAGGACAATATCATCAGCATATAGCAGCTTTTGGCATTTTAGCTGAGCTGGTAGGTCATTTATGAAGGCCGTGAAAAGGGCGCATGACAGGACGGAGCCCTGGGGGAGGCCGTGCTCGAGGGTCATTTCCCCTGAGACTTCTCTGTACATCCTTGTTCTTATTGTACGCTCTTGTGGGAAGTCTCTAATCCAGTAATATAACTGTCCCCGCACCCCCACTGCTCTTATCTTATGAAGCAAACCAGGCCGCCATACTTTATCATATGCCTGTTTTAAGTCAATGAAGACTGCGTATGTGCTTTCGGTCCTTTGGAATCCATCTGCTACGCTCTGCACAAAGATTTTGACTTGGTCTATGGCGAACATTCCAGCCCTGAAACCAGCCTGTTCTGGAGCTATAAGACGGGCACTCTCAAGGTACCAAACCAGACACTCATTTACTATTTTTTCAGCCATCTTTCCCACACAAGATGTGAGTGAGATGAGCCTGTAGCCCTCAGCAGTGGAAGCATCTTTTCCCTTTTTTTGGTATAGGAATAATGGTGGCACGTTTGCCAAGACCACAGCCCTTCCTTTCCCCCCTACATGCTTAAGCATTTTGGGGGTGATACCATCAGGCCCGGGAGCCTTTTTAAGCTGGCATTTCTTATGACAGCATTAAGCTCACCTATCGAGAAGGGGGAGTTCATCGCTCCCTCAGCACTTTCGGTCTGTGGTTCCTTTCAGTCTTTTTTTTCATCAGCTTTGCGAGCTTTATCAATGGCTTTGGACATTGGGGACTTCTTGGCAGCCTTGTTAATCTTAGCAAAATATTTGTTAAACAAGGTGGCAATTTTCTTCTTTGATGAAATGGTTACCCCACTGGGTGAAGATAATGGGGGTTGCTGTTTTCATACGCCCAGCATTTTCGAGATTTCTCAGAAGAATCCAAGCCTTAGAGCTATCCCTTAGGTTTAACCTTGCACAGGTGTTGGTCCAACGTTCTCGTTTTTCCCTGTTCACAGACGTTTTGGCTAGTAGGCTGAGTCTGTTGTATTTCTGCCTGAGTGTTGGATTGTTTGGGTTCTTTTGGACCTTTTTGTATGCCCTTCTCCGAGCCATAACAAGTTTGTTGATTTCAGCCGTCCAAAAGATTTTGAATTTTTTACAAGGGTAAGTTCGAGGAATAAACTTTTTAGCCATGCCCAGGATAGCTGTTGTTATTTGACGGTACACAAGGTCGACAGAGCTAGACTACATGGATTTTTTCAAGGGCATTGTCGACAGCTGTCTCGTATCCTTTCCAACTAGCCTTACTATAGCACCACTTTCGTGGTTCTTTAGTGGTCTTGGTGTTCATTTTAGAAAGAGTGGCAGTCAGTAATATTGGAAGGTGGTCACTACCAATATTGCCTATTACTTGATAAGTTATGACAGATTCCAAGTTAGCAGAGACTAAAGAAAGATCTGGTCGTGATAGTGAACCATTGCTAGCATGCAGAAGAGTAGGAGGAGAGTTTTTAATTTGGAAAAGAAAAAGGTTAGTAGAATTGCATAGGTCATGAACTTTTTTACCAGACAGATCAGTGTCATCATAGCCCCAGGAAGGTGAATGGGCATTTAGATCTCCAGCTATGATAGTGTCTACAGTTATTGTCTCTCAGACATCTAAAGCCAGTTCTTGTTTTGGTGGATTATAAACATTGATGCACTTGAAGCGTCTATTATTTTTCCAAATTTCTAATACCAAAGTGTCTGTCCTCCCCTGACTCAAGTCTGTGGACACTTTCTTGGCGACCAGAGCATTAGCCACCAATGTAACCAGGCCTCGTCAAAACCCACAGGAGCAGCGGAAAACAGAGTACCCGGGTATTGAGACACTTCTTTTTTCACCTATCAGACATTCTTGTAGTAAGGCAACATCCACACACTCTTTGTGGAGCTGGTTAGTTATTTCAAGTATCTTTGGAATAAGTCCTCGGACGTTACATTGAAGGACTTTGAAAGTTTTAGCATCAGATTTGGAAATTTGGGGATCATGTTGCTTTATCTGTCCACCAAAATTAGTGTGAGGGATACTTACTTTCCCAGTATGAAGTGTTGGTGTTGTGTTAATTTTTTCTGAGACTTTTGTTTTTTTTAATTGTAGTGTTTGTTTGGGGGAAAAAGGATGTTATCAGGGTTTGTGTGTTGGGAAGAACGGTAGCCCTCTTCTCCCTATGTACTAATGTTGTGAGGCGATTAGTAGCACATTTTTCGATGCCAGGCCTAATGCCCTTTACCTGGCCAGCGGAGCCTGTTAGGGTCTGCTCAGACCCGCTTTTCTTTGTAATTTTACTCGACATTGGTATGGGTTCCTCCAGGGAGAGGAGATTTGGGTTGCCCCTTAGAGCGAGCAGTGAAAAACAGTCCAGACATGAACATTGAACTATGAATCGATCGAAAGATCAGTATAATTCAACCACTCGCTCGTATAGGCAGGGTTTAATCCACAAAAGTGGAGTGAGGCAGGAGACCTTTTTTTTAAAGCCACCAGTTTAGGGCCCGCAAATTTTGATGGCTTGACCCTCCACTAGTCTCCAGGGTGGCGGCTGATCAGTTCAGCATTAGCTAAAGCCCAGACAGACACAAATCCCTACACCAGATGAACGTGCACGGTCGTGCAGGGCTTATGTCGATCAGAGCTTAGCATTACCCAGACCTCACCAGCAGAACTCTGCACCAGGAGAGCATGAGAGCCTGCTAGAAAAGTTGGGGCTCCCGTAACTTTAGCCTTTTTCAGACCACCCTGAGAGCAAAGGGTGGACTTACTCCAGTTACCAGGGGACACCACGAGGAGGTCGGCGGGCACTGTCCCCCATCAATACTTAATGAGACTCTACATATTTATTATAAAATAAAATTATCATAGTTGTTATGTAATACAATCTCTTTGTTGCATATTTTGTAAATCATTTTAGAAATTGATTTTCATGTTAAAATCAATTAAAAATACAATTGATGACATTTAGCTAAGACTATATTTTATTTAGCATTTTAAATTCTGTGAGAATAGGCTATATGCAGTAAAGCTGGAATATACACATTTTGGAAGCACCAAAGTTTAACAAATGATCCTCATAATTAATATCTTTGTAAATCCTATATTAATAAACTACTGGTCCAACTGACTATTCTTTAGCAGTTATTACCTGCAGATAAGTTAAAAGGGGAACAAAATACTATTCTAAGTCTGCTTGTATTTTGTTGCACCTGTTTAAGCAGTAGAGTATTTTACAATACACATATGCAATTTTTTTATATATAAAGATTGGCTCTTTCTTTGTATTCATACACTTTGTAAACATTGTAAACTTTCATGTGACCTATAAGTGTGTAATCTTTAGAAACATTGTCAAATGGAGCTCCTATCAGAAACACTGGGCTCAAACATCCAGTTCTGAATCTGCTGAATGTTCTGTTGGATCTGTTGGATGATGAGATCTCTGTAGCCAATCAAAGTTTGATCACTGCCGCAGCAACCAGGCCAATGTACCCTACTCTGTTGTGTATTAGATACATCATGCCAGAGCTCAACTACCAGTAAGTTAGAGAGACTACTCATAGTCTGGCTCAATAAAAGAAACATAGTATTTGATCTATATATTAATTTATATATATACTACTGATAAAAAAAATGGCAGCTGATCAGTAATTGATTTTAAGCTAGAATAGACCAACGGTAGAAATGATCAACTGGTAAGAATTAGAGAAACATTAACATTCTAGTACCAAAAAAGTAACTCTACTAGCTTGAAATGTTCTTTTTTTTTTTTTTTTTTTTTTTTTGTGGTCATGAATGGTGAAGTCCATACATGGTCGCTGCTAGACAATTTGTCCAGTTCAGAGGTCCATGGTTCGAGTCCTGGTTTACCCATATTTCCTTTCATCTTCTTCTCTCAATGACCACTATACCCTAGTGCTGCTGTTATAATGTTTATTTCATCATTGTTAAGAATTAGAGCACACTAACACTATGAAGTAGACTACAAGTTGGAAATAGACTAATAGCAAGTAATACACTACATGCTAAAAATATATTGATACTTAGATATAGCTAACTACCTAATTGAGAAATATGAAAGTCTTTTGACACTGTTATGTGGAGAGGACAACAGTTACAAGCAGCAGACAAATTATTTACTTAGTTCATATCAATTATGCACAAACATGAATTAAAGTTCTAATTTGAGACCTTGCAATCTATAGGGCAGATGATGTTAAGGTCATAGGTCATCTGTTTCTTTGGCCAGTGTTTAAAGAGAACAGTGTCATGTGGCCAGCACATTAGCCAACTGACTTGACTTTCCCCAACTTAGTCAGGTACCCATTAGAGTTGGGTGGACTCAGGGGCGCCCTGAAGTTTAAAATCCCAGTCTTCAGTGAGATTCAAACCCAGGACCCCAGCCACCACTCCCCCACTTCCCATGATTTATAGAGTTTTAAAATGTGTTTGATCAGTTTTCTGTTCCGAGCTGTTTAATTGATGATTTGTAGAGTTTCAAAATGTGTTTGATCAGTTTTCTGTTCTGAGCTGTTTAATTGATGATTTATAGAGTTTCAAAATGTGTTTGATCAGTTTTCTGTTCTGAGCTGTTTAATTGATGATTCAATGTTTCAGAGTTTTGGAGTCAGAATACATTCCTTTTGCAAAGAACTTTATTCTTCATCTCATACAAAGTTGTCAGAACTTAGCTAAGATTGTTTCCCCTGTTGTGCAGAATTCATCACCAGAGGGCAATATGCCTGAGAATGTCTTGAACAGTTCAACATTAGACATTTCAGATTTGTTCAACATTGGTAAGTCTTTATTAATTCAGAGTGGAAAGCACTTGTATTTGGTACTTGTAGATGGTACTAAGGTTGTTCCATTTAGATTACTTAGTCTAACATATGTAGATACTCATTTGAGTGGGGTGAACTCCTGGACATCTTTAAGACATCTAACTTTTGATGGGAATAATTCATAAAACTTGAAACCCTCTCTTGACAAGCTGAGATATGTATATGTATATCTAGGTCCTAAAGTCAACATCATTAAATATTAGACACTTTCTTCCTGACTCTATCAGAGTAGGAGAATGTGTTTGTTTTTTTTACATTTTTTTTTTAAATTTAAATTAATCAAATAGGATAATTAAAGCATTCTTTTTATTATTTTTTTTAAATCCTTTTTTTTTCCCATTTATATACATATATATTCTCTAGAAAGCATTGGGCCAGTTTTATCTGAGTCAACTGTAAAAGAGAGCCAGATCCTTGTTGAATCCATGCCAGAATATCTGGTGGTCTGCTGTTGGCGTAGCATCAAAGAAGTCTCTCTGACTCTTGGGAAACTGTGCCTCCAGGTTCCAGTCAACTTGATTACTGAACATGAAACATTGTCACTTTTAACATTTGATCAGGTTGGTCACTTTTAGCTTTTTTATTTTAGTATTAGTTGAAAATTTCTTATTCTTTAAGGTAGATTTCAGGTGCCTCAGAAATTTAAAATGGGATAGCTAAACAAGGCGAAAATTAACAACATTGTATTAATCTTTAAATACAAAATGATATAAGCCTTGAACTTTTTTTTCCATTGAATAATTGTAACTAGTAGGATGATATTTACTTGTGTTTTTCAATCTTTACTTAGAAGTATCTCAAGCTAAGTATCTCTAACTCATCCTTATTATGACCTCAACAAACTCATTGACACTGATTGGGGAGGCACTATACTCAAAAGTACTAGAAAATGAAAATGGATGATGGATTGGGGATCCATTCGTATGTCAATTGAGCTTAATAATTAAATTTCACTGAAACATTTGTTTGAATATTTGTGACGATACGAAACTTGCATGCAAAAGTTCATTTGAGTTGTTCCCAGCAAACCGTGAGAAACTTTAAATTTTAACTTTATTATTATTTTCATGTCCACCCACATTTAAATTCTTGTAGGATTTATCTCCCCTCGTACTTTTTCTCACGGGACGAATCTCGACGTAAAACATTAACTAGCTTCTCTAGGGCTAACTTTTAATTTTTGACCGCTGGACAGGTGACCAGCACACAATGGTCGCGGCACCAGCACTACACCCAGCGGCTTAATAACTTTTCACACCCATTCCCCCCTCCCCCCCCCCCTCGCAGGCTACGCATCGCTCTAAGAATAGCGTTGCACCCGGACTGGAAAAATGCATATTCGCCTTAGTCCCTACTCTCACGGTACAGGCCATAAATCGGACATGACGCCTGACATCTCGGGTACATCGATACATGTGAGAAAATTAGCTAGATTTCTTCCCCACCCGGTAAACGAAATGCCCAAACTATATATAGAGAGAGACCAAAGCATTCCAAGTTAGGCCCGCTAGGATTCTTACAGTCTCCTCTGTTAGGAAGTTTAGTTGTAAGGTTTCATTAGGAACAAAGAAGGCATTGCCTACTGTCCTTGGCCTTAACATATTGCCCAGTGTCCACAGTGCCTTATACTGCCCAGTATCATCTGCCCAGTACCCGGCCCAAACTGTCCACTGCCCTATAGCTATTGCCTAATGCCGACTGATTAGAGCAACCTTCGCTGCAGAAGACAAACTGGTATTGAGTTAGCACGGCTCTCTACGAGATCACAGCTGAGAGATCGTCCCACTACAACTTAGTCTGTAGCACCAACCCTCTCTACTGCTAAAGGGCAGTGGCCTCACCCTAGAGCCAGCTTGCCTACAGCATAGAGACTATCCCGAGCCGACGTCCTAAGACAGAGCCGGATGAATCATCCTTCTGAGTGCTAGTCCTTCAACTGCCAGAAGACGACCCACGACCCACGGGCTAGCAGCTAAGAAAAATAAGTAGCCAGACATAGGAACACTCTTCTCTTCCAATCACTCACCAATTAGCAATCCATGATGAGCAGTTATATTAAATATTAGCACCTTCATTTCATTTCTTAATTATAATTTTATTTGATCATTTTTCTTTTGTAAACTTTCATTTATTAAATTATTTTATTTATAAACTTATAATATTGGTCTGTTCTTACTGTTAGTTGCGGTGTGCCTGTACAAAATCTTATATGTGAGCGGGATAAAATTAATAAAATCTCCCCTAGACTTAACTAAACTAGCCAACTATTGACTAATTAAACATCTCGTCACAATATTGTAATTCAGGGATACAACTGTACTTGTTCAACTAGGCTTGAGTGGGAACAAATAATTCCCTAGATCTAGACATTGCATTGTACAATCTACACAATTCCAGTGTAATATCACATTCCAGTGTGGTAAAGTGAAGTTTGAACAAAACAAAGACACTAAGAGAATTTTAATTTTGCAATCCTTTATGTTCTTGACTAGTTTATACTCTATTCACCTTTCACTTTAGACCTAGATATGCTTCACAAATTTGTGCTTCTGTTCCCACACTCAAACATGTTTGTTGTAGCTGTAACTTTTGTTTATATTTCAGGTAAAGATGATTGGAGATTACTTCAGTGAGCAGCTTTTAGAGTCCATTCACCGTGGAGCTTTTGAACTGGCTTATGCTGGCTTCCAGTTAATGTGTCAGATGTTATGGAGGTCAGAGCTTGTTTTCATTATTGTTTCAAATAAACCAATGAGAAATTGTTTGTGAGATAGTTTGTCAAATCCAAACATTGTTCTACTGTCTCTGCATGTTTTCAGTCATCCCTTGGCTTCCTTTAATCATCTTCCCATCCAGTGGCTAACACAAGTTATGCTGGACATCAAGTCAGAGGATTCTGGTTCCAAATTTTGTATTACTAGACGCAGTGCAGGCATTCCATTTTGTATTCAGGTTGGTATTTGGTATGACATATATTATAGAATTTGTTTTTCTTGCTTGCATAAAACATAGAAGCAGATTGCAAGTGGAATAAATCACCAAATAAAAATTTATGATAGAATAGCATATAAAGCAATTCTAAGAGTGTTTTCTAAGAAAAGTTTTAGGGTATAGACAGTGAATGGAAACTTTTATTTAAAAAGTAGTGTTAACCATAGGATGTGGTTATTTCTGACCATTTTGATTATAATAACCTTAACACTATCACAGATATATATATATATATACCCTACCCTAGGGTGGCCCAAAAAATCCAACTTTGTGCCACATACCGGGGCACCCTTTTTTTGTGTTCCATTTGCTTTAGGTAGTATACTGTTAAAATTTTAAAAATAAATTTCAAGTAGAAGGGGATGCTCACAGTTTTTGTTTTTTTTACCTTTCACAGCATTTTACTCAATTTTGTTGACTGGTGGAAGTGCACATTTTTTTCATTTGTGACCTATTTCATGCTGACCAGTGATAATAGTGATACTTATTTAATTTTATTACCTAGTTCTCATTTTAGATACATGAATTCCTGTTGTTTTTTAAAAACATTGTGCAGACGAAAATTAACAAATATTTTGTTCAGTTTCTTTTTTATTCTACACACACTAGGCTGCAGTTTAACAGGTAAAATTTAACAATTTGCGTGATTAATCCGTCTTTTCACTTAAAGATTGTTTTCAGAATGGATATTTATTTATTATTATTTATTTATCAGCAAAAAAATGAAGCTTGCTACACTGAACAACTAGATACATTATTCAACATTGCTTCTGTTAATGCTCTGGACAAAAATTCACCTAATCCTTTGCAACAGACAAGAATTGAAGAGGACCAACGAGGATGCCGCAAAATGTTCATGACTGGCGAAGATAAAGAGATGGCAGCACAGCAGGAACAAGTCCATGACAAACAACAGAAACAGCTACTTCGTAAAGAGAATGAAGAAAAACGACAGCAACAAACTATGGAAGGTGAATCAGGTAAAAATTAAACAGAAAGCTGTGAATCATCCAATCAATTTGAAGTTCTAGATGAATATGAACCAAGTTCAAGCTCAACTAAAAAACGAACAAACAAGACGGAGATTGGGTGTCATACTGCCTTGTTCACTAAGCATGTCACCAGTGCCTTGGATCGCAACCAAACATCTGATCGTGAAGCTTTGCGATTGATGATTCCTATTGCTGCATTGCTGGGACATGATCCTTCATCTTTGACAGTTTCACGAAGCACCATACAAAGAGCCAGAAAGAAAGCCAGGTGTGAACAAGCAGCAGATATAAATGTTTCATTCAAACCTGACTATCCTCTAGTTCTACACTGGGATGGAAAAATGTTACCTGAAATCCTGGGTCTTGGAGAAGTTGACCGCTTGCCAGTGCTGGTTTCCAGTGATGGCAGTGAAAAATTACTAGGTGTCCTTAAACTAATATCAGGGACAGGACAAAATGCTGCTGATGCTATTTATGATCAGTTAGAACAGTGGGCACTGGTGGAAAGCATCCAGGCTATGAGCTTCGACACCACTTCTGTCAACACTGGTCGTTTCAATGGAGCTTGTGTGCTGCTTGATAATCGTATTGGTCGAGAACTATTGTGGCTGGCATGTCGCCATCATGTTCTTGAACTGGTATTGGCAAAGGTTTTTAGTTTGTGTTGCGGTCCCTCTAACTCACCAAACATACCTATCTTCAAAAGATTTAAAGAAGTTTGGGAACGAATAAAGCTTGACAACTTCGGTAAGTTGGAACTGACTTCAAGCACTGATGATTTCCGAGAAAACACTGTGAGCTTCCTGACAAATTTCGTTGACTTGAAATCCCAGGTCAGAGATGATTATGAAGAACTCATTGAACTGACAATGATCATCTTGGGAGATCCTCCAAAAACCATTCACTGGAGATCCTCCAGACCCTGTACATCATGCTAGGTG
Organism: Biomphalaria sudanica; assembly: GCA_036873155.1. Classification (NCBI taxonomy): domain Eukaryota; kingdom Metazoa; phylum Mollusca; class Gastropoda; family Planorbidae; genus Biomphalaria; species Biomphalaria sudanica. The sequence continues at coordinate 4,291,332 of JAZGLO010006728.1, read as the reverse complement.
GATGGCCAAGCTGATCTATGCCATCAAAATTTACCTCTTCCGTCATCAAAAAGAAATTTTTAGTCTTACAGCCAAGGAAGAGAGCCAACTCAAACGATTTGTACAGTTTGGAGCCTTGTTGTACACAAAGTCCTGGATTCAAGCACCCTGTGCAGCAGAAGCACCTGGAGGAGATCTTTTGCTCTGAAAGAACCTGCAGCAATATCAGTCTATTGATCACGAGATCAGTATTGCAGCACAAAAAATTCTCCAGAATCACATGTGGTAACTGTCCGATGAGACTGTCAGCCTGGCTTTATTTTCCGATGAAGTGTCACCAATCGAGAAGCAGAAAATAATAACAGGTTTTGGAATAGAACCTAGTGAGCGACATGTTCGAGGTGATCCATCATTGCTCCAAATTGAAGACGTCAGCTTGGGTCACTTTTCCACAAGGCGTTCACAGAACCTGCTTACAAAGCTACAGATAGGCCACTCCTTTCTAGTTCTTCCTCCAGAACAGTGGAATGACAATACTGACTACCAGAAAGGTAAGCAGCGCATTAATGACTTGCGTGTGGTCAACGATACTGCAGAACGTGGAGTTAAACTTTTTGAAGACTACAACAGACTGCTGACAAAAAACGAGAAAGAAAAGCAATTTATATTGCAAGTTGTTGAAGCCAACAGAAAAGTCGTCCCTGCACAAACTACAAAGAAGTCTGTCATCTGTGCTGTTTCGGTGTAGACAATATTTAGACATTGTATTCTGACTCTTTACAATTTACTTTTTTGTTGTCATTTTCGTTACTTAACAGTTACATTACAGTCATGGCATGATTTGAAAATTTAATTTAAAAAATTTAACGAAAATGCGTTTTTTCATTAACATACAAAACTTTGTAACTCTTGAGCATCCCCTTTTGATAGCAGTAGAAAGCTGAAATTGTGGTCAGTTACTAAGTAAGACAAATGGAACTCAACAAGAGGGTGCCCCGTTAGATGTGAGAAACTTTTTTTTTTACCACATGATTATGGGCCACCCTACTCTACCCCTTATAAAAAAAAAGTTAAAGTTTAAGGATAATTTTTTTTTTATATATCTTTACCTTTTTAGACATAAGAGTTAATCATTTGTTTTTCTTTTACTATAACCAAGTTTATCAGGGGTAACCACATGTAGTGACTTATTTAAAAATGCTGAAAAAAATATTTCAGGCCATAACATCAACAGAGCCAGTGACTGCTGGGAGGAAGTGTTTCCATCAAGTAATGAATGATCTTTTAGCTCTGGCTGTTATTGAGGAGGGGGAAGAGAAGCAGACAAAGTACCAGGACTCACAGGTGTGTTTTTACTTTGTGTAGTTGTGTATAACTGTAACTTCAATGTGTAGAACTGTATCTAACTTCAATGTGTAGAACTGTATCTAACTTCAAGTTTAGACTTGTCACACATTGGCTCTTAGGTGGACATGGCAGGGCTAAGGCATGAGGCACATATTTTGTTTAAGGCTTGAGAAAAATTTCCGAACTGGGGTCTGGGGTTCGAATCCTGGTGAAGACTGTGATTTTTAATTTCAGGATCTTCGGGCGCCTCTGAGTCCACCCAACTCTAATGGGTACCTGACATTAGTTGTGAAAAGTAATTAGATTATGCACATTGGCACAATTTAGGCCCTTGAGAGTAATAATAACTGTGTTAAGTATTTGCCAGATTAACCTGAAATGAGTGTAAACTTCTGAAACATTGCTATGCATCTAAAAGATAAATAGAGATTTAGTTGGAGGTGGGGGATCAGTTCAGTGGTGTCTCTAATAAAATGTACACTTGATTCAATTGAAGAAACTCAATGTATTCAAAGAAACCATTGTGCTTGATTAGACTTTACAGTAAATTCTAGTCTTATTTGCTGTGCTTTTAGTCACAAACCTGAAACACATTTGAGCTGTGCAAACACTCCCAATCAATGTGACAAGGCTTACATTTTTTAGTTTAGTATAGATACACTATTCGATCTGCTGATAAGTCTGATGCTGCTCCTGTAATGTTGCATTTTATTTTGTCAAGCCATTTACTTCTTGGTGAACAGAGCACTACTTGAAACAAATATGTTTGTGTCAAATTTTGTTTGATGATAAAATTATAAATATTTCCCAAGATTCATGCTGTGAACATACTGAGAGCACTCTACAGAGATGCCAGATTGGGGGAAGATGTTTTGCCCTATGTTGCTGATGGATTGAAGGCTTCAGTTCTTGGTTTCAAATCAGAACTTTGGGCAGTAAGTTGAACTAGTTTTTATTCAGATCTGATAATGAAGAATCTAAAACAAAAATAATTTCCTGTGCAGAAATGTTACAATAATTTAGGCCGTACAATTAATAGAGAATTATTGAGATTGTGTCATGTAAAGTAACTAGACCTACCCTTCATTCGTTGTAAATTAAAAAATCTTAAAATTATCTTAAGCACAAACTGTTTCTATTATATTTTTGTACCTTATTTTTTCCTAACCTAATCTCCTGTTTATCTCTTATTCTTAGCTTTTTTTTGGCACAATAGTATTTATCTAACAACTATTATATATAACAAACAATAGTATTTATCTAACAACTATTATATATAACAAACAATAGTATTTATCTAACAACTATTATATATAGCAAACAATAGTATTTATCTAACAACTATTATATATAGCAAACAATAGTATTTATCTAACAACTATTATATATAACAAACAATAGTATTTATCTAACAACTATTATATATAACAATAGTATTTATCTAAAGAAAACTATAATATATAACAAACTTAGCAATGCTAAAATGCTAAGCATTTTATTTTATAGTTATTTGTTTGCTGATTGTAATTTTTCTGTATGTTTCAGATTAGAAACTCTGCCACATTGTTATTAAGTTCTTTGATGACCAGAATATTTGGTGTTAAGAGAAGTAAAGATGAAACAGGCAGATCCAAAAAAAATTGGTGAAGTTTTACTTTCACTTGGTAACACTAGTTATCATTTCATTTTGTCTTTCTCACTACATACACTTTGAACAGTTGCAAATCTAATGTGTTGCATTGATTTCAGTCAGTCTGGTCGATCTTTCTTTCATCAATATCCAAGTCTGTACACATTTCTCTTGTCTGAGCTGAAGGCAGCCACAGATAACATACAGTGAGTTTAGAGTTTTGTCAAAGTCTTTTGAAAGCATTGTTTAAAATGTGTTGAATATGACTTATTGTGGAGTATTGTAACGCCATATAAAACATTGTGTATGAGATGCAATAATTTTGTTGTAATTTATGTATTACAAAACCACACACACATTTAGATCAGTCAACTGAATCTTCAAATAAATCTAATTTAACTATGGCAAGAAAATTAGCCTTCTGATAGTATTCTGAAGACATGGTACAGAGAACTAGGCCACTGAGTTCAAATCAAATTTGAGCTGTCAGAGTAGTGCATTATGTCTCTCATTGTTTCTATCAGACAGTAAAGAAATGTTTCTTTTTACTAAAGATGATGATCAAGATGTAGTCCATATGATCAAAAATCTAGATTTATATGTGTTGTAAGAGTGACTTCAACTGCAGAACAGTTATGTGTGTGTACTGACTGATATCTAGGGGAGGTCATTCCCATGTTGTTGGGCTGGGAACTAGAAAAAATTTGTGAATTTTGTTTAGTTGGAAAATATCCAGATAAAAAAAATAGAGGGTTTGTAGCTCTCCTAAAATCTCATAAAAAAAAGAAAAGTCTCTTACAATTCTAAAATTTTCCAGAATTCTGCTAAAATTTTTAGTAAAATAAAAAAAAAATATCTGGGAAAAAAGCAGCATGTCTAGGCATTAGGATCACATGATTGGCTGGCTGTGTTAATGAGCTGAACAGTCACACATCTACATTGCCTTTCACCCATTTGTCTGCCAGCCAGCATTTCACCTGCGCATTCTTTTATTTTTTGTGTAGGGGGGAAAGAAATATTTGTTTCCTCTCATTGTTTGGACTGAAGATGTGCTAGATCTAGACTATAGTCTATCCTCCTAACATGTGCAACTTCCTGGGTCCACCCTCACCTAAAATCTACTTGTTGTAACAGTATGAGTGACTTAAACTGTTGACCAGTATTGTTTGTATAGGCCTAATGATAATAATGATCTAGTGTCTAGAGTAAAGATGCTTTGCACATAACTGTGAAAAGTCTGTAAATTTACTATTTAGAGACTAAGATCTAGATAAAGTTTTATGACCTCCCAAATCAAATATAAAATAATAAAAGAAAAAAAAAAAACCATTTATAACACTTAAAAAAATATATTTTAGTTGATTAATCTTTCAAAAAACAAGTGACATTTGTCAGAAGTCAAAATATATTACTTGATTATTGCTTTCTGTCTCTTATATTTTAATATTGTTGATTGTGAAATTTGATAATGAGCTTTCAACCAAATATCTTACATTTCTACAGTGTTACTAACCATTGGGGGTTATGGCTTTGGATATTTTATTTTATAATGTTGTATTAATTGATCATTCAAACTATGAGGCTTCAATACTTTGGTATTTACTTCTGAGGTCAAGGCTGAGAATGGTGGTGCTTTCTTTCATTTCTGCTTGAGAAACCTGGAAGAGTTCATTTAATGGTAATTTAAGCATTTTAGAATTAAATTTGATCAGAACATTGTCTAGCCATTGCATTTTTCTCTTTCATCAGCTCCAGGGATAAACTTCAACTCCATCCCAGTCTTTATCCTGTGCTGCTAGTGTTGGGTCGCCTCTATCCATCCACTATAGACAACCCAGACACCAATATGAGCCTAAGCGCTTTCATACCTTTTGTTATCAAGTGAGTTTTGGTTTCAGTTTGTTACATTTTCAATTTGAGTCTTGCTAAAGACAAACCTATTTTGAACAAACACTTGATGTTTTAAGAAAAAGTATTTTTTGGTTATATGTACATTTTCTGAAAGGATTGGATATGAATAAAGCCAGATGTTTCAAATAATTGATTGCCTAACCTCTTACAAAATTATTTCAGAAACACTCTAAAAGTGAATAAATGAAGGGGCACCGTTCCAAGACCATAGGTTTTAGTTGCTAATTCTTTTCTTGCTTAGCCTCATAAACCTTACTTTCACCAATACAGAGAAAAGGCTTTGAAAACAGCAGTGAATTTAAAATATGATTTTATAATTATCTGGACAGGCATCAGATGAAATTTAAAAATAATATGGAATCCAAATTAGTAAATAAATATCTTAAGTTGAAACTTTGAAAACTGCCCCCCCCCCCAAAAAAGTTTATAATAATTTACTTCTCAATGAAATACTAACAGTTTTTTGTTTGTTTCAATATGTATCTAGATGTGCCTCCAGTCCAGTTTACAAAACAAGAATCATAGCATCTCTAGCTCTACTTCCATTGGTTAGAAGAAATGAGGTGGTTTCTATCAGCCAGACTTTATTGGCTAACATTCCAGAGTCTTATAATCAGCACATTTCTAACAGCTTAATTCATGGCTCTTTGTTACAGGTAAAAACAGTTAGTCATAAGTTCTTTATGAGCTATTTAAAGAGTCATAAGTTCTCTATGAGTTATTTAATAATATGGCATTTGATTTGTCAATACAATAAGTTAATAAGTTTTCTTGTTTCTTTCTAAGTTGTGCCAGATAATGAAGTTGCTACCAAGTCTAGACTTAGCTACTAAGGAAGACTACCTTAATTTTATGCTATCAAACCTGAGCAAAAGAACATGGCTAATTTCTAGGTTAGTGATTTACTAAGTACAAAAAGAAGTTTTAGCTTTTGCATTTTTATTTTTAAAAATTAGATTTCTTAGTATTTATTTTAAAGAGTTTTAAATAGCTTTTCAGTTAACTTGCTTAAACAAAAGAAATTTAATTTTAAAATTCTTTCCTTCAGTCAGAATTCTTGTTGGGCTACCTGGCAACTGATGCTCAATGTAATTGACTGTGTTATAGAAATGACTGACAGTAAAATGTTTCAAATGGATAAAACTTCCAAATTATGGTCAGATTTTGTGGCATGTCTTTGCCAAAGTGATAAAGAATCTAGTTGTATATGGAAACCTATGTACATATCAGTACAGCAAACAATGGCAAAACTGTGTTTCAAATATTTAGGTCAGATCTTCACCAAAAGTAAAGAAAATGTTGAGCCCCTTGACAACGAGTCTCTACAGGATTGTAAGGGATTGATGCTAAAATTCTTGCATTCTCCATTCTATGAAGTGCGACTGTGTGTCTTAGATGCATTATTGTCAGCACTAGATGAAGACTTGTTGCTGATTGATGATGAGGTGTCTGGTGCTGAGGCTATTTGCACTAAAGTGACTAGTAGTTGTGAAAGTTCTACTTTACATACAGAGAGCAGGGTCTGGTCAAACAAAATGGTAGTAGTTTCTGTCGCTGGTGAGTTGTACGATGACTTGATGGAGATGGGCCTAAACAGAGAAAACTATCATCTTTGTTTAGAAAAGGTAATTTATTTTTTTTTTACTTTAGAATTTGACATCTGTACCAGCAAACTCTACAAAGTAGTTAAATAATTTTTTTTAGCAGAATGGGACATATAGGACTGAATGTAATGGGACACTCTTTGAGGTTTAACTCAAAACACTGCTCTCATTACGGAGGCTTTCAAACTTGTTTTCTTCTGTACTCAAGTTTTTAAATCCTGAAGAGATAATGTCACATTATTTTATGGAGCAGAAGCTGGGAAAATTTGGATAAATATTTTTTTTTAAGTTTAAAAAACTTAATATGGTAATTCTGTCTGGTTGTGGAAATTGATTCCTTCAGAATGTGACCATTTTCTTCATATTAATCTCTTAATCAGTTATTGAAAAATGTTTTACTGTAATGAACTTGTGTAAACACATTTTAAGATACATACAAGAAATATGATATTTGGTTCTTACACTTGTAACTAGTATCAATGTAAACATGATTTTGCAATGATATATGCCATGTTCATTTTTCTGGTCAAGAATTTTCTGTCTAGAAGACTTAAGAGCTACCTAAACCCATTAAGATTTATTGCTTTTATTTATTATTGGAACAAAATAGATGTTTGAACTGTCTTAGATTTCTAAACATTTGACATGAACTCATTTCATTTCAGTTATAACTTTTCAATGTTTACACTTGTAGGTTTATTCTGTGCTAGCATCTGTTCCCCATTGTGCTGAAAAGTTGATGAATCAAAATTTAGATCTGAACATTCAGGTACATTTGAAATTGCCTTTTTGAAATGCTTTTGATTCTCTTTTCAAAGTAGATTAAGGAATAGGTTTTAAAAGATGAAACTTTTCCCCAAACTTTGTTTTCAGTTATTTGGTCGGTTACTTGCACAAATGGATAGAGAGAGAAGGTCAGTACAAAACCTTAAGATGAATGGAAGTTTTGTTGGTATTAGTTTATGTGACTAGAAACGCTAAATCAGATTTCTCTTATATTTTAAGAATATGCAGAAAAAAATGCAGATTACAAATATAAATTTAATAGATTAATAGTTTTTAAAATATATATTTTTAAGTTTTATTTCTTATTACCATATATTGTCATTGGAAATACGCCATTTTTGGTTTTAAGGCTTATTATTAGACTATCTCCCTTGAATTACTTGCCAACATTTTTCTGTAGCTGTTTTGTATTTCTTTCTAGCAGCTATTAGATCTAATATTAAAATTAATTTAAAGTGATAGCATAAGAACAAAATCTCTCCTAAAAAAAGTTATTGAAAGTTTAATATAGATAAGGGAGATAAATATGCTTAAAAAAACAACATGGTGGTCAGTAAAGGTATCTGGGCATCTAAACTATTACCGTTTTGTTTGAAATTATACATTCTATTTTACATACTCTTTCTATATTCTTTAAGTTTCATATTGCTATACAATATTTTTGTGTAAGTTAAAATAAGGTTTTCTAGAAATAATTAAGGATGATTCCTAGGTATTCATCTTAAACAAAACGCAACTATTTGAATAAGTTATAAACTGAAGTTACATCACTAGTCTATGGGACAAGAGTCATTAGCCAACTCTTGGCTTGTTACAACAAATGACATATGCCACCTTATTAGTATGTGTTAATGTTTCATTACTATTAATGACATTGTATTTGATCTCCCATTATCTCCCCTTATAAACATACATTCTCATATCATCAAATAGAATACATTTAGTCTCAAAAATTATTTGAATTCATATCTCAACAAATTTTGATCTTTGTAAGACTGGAAGTGAAGGCAGCCATCTTAAAGTTTTCTGCCCAGCTTGTGTCTGTCTTGTATGACAAGCTGAAGAAACATTCTGAAGTTTCCAAAAAGATTTCCCATCTTTTGATGGAATGGACACAGAGGGTCAAGTCTTACTGTAAAATTGATGACAGTCCAGTGTTGCAAGTCAGCTGCTGTCATGCCCTCATGCACAATGTCAGGACCATCTTACTGGACTCAGAAGATAAACTTGGTAATAGAATTATCTTAGTTTTTAGTTAATTAAGTATTGGTAATCAATTATTTTGTTTGGTATCTCAAACAAGGGAAAGAAGTGGTGGTATAAGTTGATTTAGTTCTCTTTATAGATTGAGGCTTAGAGAACACAAACATGAACTAGAAACAATAGATAACTAGACAGACTTCCATGTTCATAGACTATTGGCTAGTAGAGTGGTTACCACGTCGGCTTGAGAATCCTGAGAAGGCTTTAGCCCACAAGTTCGAATTCAGTTTATTCCTTTTTATAAAAAAACACATTTAAAAAGCGATCTTTCTCCCCCTACCTCTTTCCAACTGGTCCAGACCAGTGATAGGATCAGAGCATATTGAGAAAGTGATAGGATCAGAGCATATTGAGAAAGTGATAGGATCAGAGCATATTGAGAAAGTGATAGGATCAGAGCATATTGAGAAAGTGATAGGATCAGAGCATATTGAGAAAGTGATAGGATCAGAGCGTATTGAGAAAGTGATAGGATCATAGCGTATTGAGAAAGTGATAGGATCATAGCATATTGAGAAAGTGATAGGATCAGAGCATATTGAGAAAGTGATAGGATCAGAGCATATTGAGAAAGTGATAGGATCAGAGCATATTGAGAAAGTGATAGGATCAGAGCATATTGAGAAAGTGATAGGATCAGAGCATATTGAGAAAGTGATAGGATCAGAGCATATTGAGAAAGTGATAGGATCAGAGCATATTGAGAAAGTGATAGGATCAGAGCATATTGAGAAAGTGATAGGATCATAGCGTATTGAGAAAACTAAAAGCATGAAATTGGGCTAAACAAAATCACATAGATTTATTGTTAGTCTAGATCAAATTTAATTAAATGACTGATCCAAACTAATTAATACACTTAATATAAGCTTTGTTTTTTTTTTTAAATATTTTTTTTTTAAATTTTGCTTGTTGCATATATATGTGATGGACTAAACAAATTATGGTGGGCAGGATGGAGATAGACCTGTACCGCTAAACAGGTAGTTTTTACTATCTGAAGCCAAAGCTCAGCTCTGGTGCTATCCTAATATATATGTATAGAAGTTTTGTCGCATGCACAATCTAGATCTGACTTCATTTACTGGCTAGTGTTATCTCCTTAGTATGGGTGAAAATCAAATGACAGGCTAGAAAGTCTTACTTATATAATACAGACGTTACTTAAAAAAAGAAGATGATTACGTCCTACGCATCATGCATTTAGTCATGCATATTAACCAATGACTAAAATTCTGCCAAGTCACTGGTTTTCCTGGCTAGCTCAGGCAACCCATTCCATGCTCTAATAGCACTAGGGAAGAAGGAGTATTTGTACAAATTTGTCCTAGCATATGGGATGAGGAATGTGCCTTTAACTTTGTGTCTTTCAGAGTATTTTATTAAATTTTGTTTTTGTTTTTGAAGATTATGGTTCAGTGTTTTATGTATAATTGCTACTTTACCATTGAGTCTTCTATCCTGAAGGCTTTCTAAATTTAGTGATTTTACTAAAGGTGTTACTCTGGTTAAGTGTGAATATTCGTTTGTTATGAATCTCACTGCTCTATTTTGTGTCTGTTCCAGTTTCTTAATGTTATCTTGAGTTGAGGGGTCCCAAACGGAGGATGCATATTCTATTATTGGCCTAACCAAGGTTAAATAACATTTTAGTTGTATGTTCTTATTTGATTTATAAAAAATTCTTTTAATAAATCCTAATGCTTTGTTTGATTTTTTTTTATAGTTTCATCAATATGTGGATTCCATGACAGTTTTTCATTTATTATAACACCTAGGTATTTTGCGTTTTTAGTCTGTGTTACTGGTTTACCATGAATAAGATAAGTGGAATTAATTTGTTTTAGTTTTTTTGTTACTCTTAACAACTGACATTTTTCTGGGTGGAAAGACATGCTCCAATTTGATTCCCATTTTTGTAATTCATCTAATTCTCTTTGAAAAATATCTGTGTCTTGTGTTGTTTTTATTGTTCTATATTTTATGTAATCGTCTGCAAATTATCTGACTTTTGTTTCTGAGGTAATGCAATTTGGTAAATCATTTATGTAAATTAAGAATAGTAGTGGACCTAAGACAGTTCCTTGAGGTACACCTGAGTTTACTGTTATCGGTGTTGATTTAGAGCCATTTATTATTACAGTTTGTTCTCTCCCTATCAGAAAATCTTTAATCCATTGATGCAATGGACCATTGAGGTCAATGAGGTAAACTATTTCCTTTAAGTACAATTTTAAAGATTTATCCATCCCTGAATTATTTCTCTACCAGGACATCAGTAAGTGAATATATTCATGGTGACACTTACGTACATGCTAACAATTGACAATATATATATATATATACTTTGCCTGATTAAAAAATGAGCTTTTTAACCTCCAAGCTTCCTTGATTCTCCCTAGGCTCCATAATCTACAATGCCTGGGACAGTTTAGCTTGTCTGCTACAAGAAGATGATCTTGATGTAAAAGATATTGCAGCTTCAATCTTGTGTGCTGTTTGCAAACTTCCTTCAGGTCATTAAGTTTGTTTTTTTACATTGTTCCCATACAATTGTATGTGCTGATTTACTTGTTGAACTACAAATGAAATATTGAAGCTTTTTGATCTTCCTTACGAGTAAAACATTTTTACATGTATCTGTAAATTTGACATTATTATTCAATGGCAAGTCTAAGAATGAACTTTAAAAGCTGAATCAACTTATCCAGAGACTTAGAGTTTGAATTGCTGTACACTTTTGAGACTAGTATTTGATAATTAATACAAAAAACAAATCTTTATTTTAGGCGAATTCCATCCCAGTTATGCCTTATCTTGCCTCCCAAGTGTACTTCTTGATGTGCATGGGAAGAGAGATTTAAATAAAAACCTGATTTGTCTGATTGGTTGGATAATGGAAGATTCCACTGTAGATGTAAAGGTGTGTCAATTCACTTCTTAAACATCAAAATTAATGTATAAATAGCAAGCTTAAATCATTTAGTGAAGAAAAACTAGAATTTTCTGTTATGCACTGTGTACAACATTGTTTTTCTTACAAATAAAACTTTATTTCTATTAAGTTTCATTTCCTTATAGTTTTTAATCAAAATTGTACATTGATATCAACAGCTCAGTTTGATTATTTAAAAAAAGATATAGTATGGTAATGTTTTTTGTGTTTTTTAGGAATCTAGTGAAAGGCTTTTTGATAAGGGTGAAATGAACACTTACCTAGATACAGTGAATTTTACAAGATACATAACTACTGCTATCAGGTCAGTCTTTGGTGATGACCTTGAGGACAATCACTTACTTTGTTACTGTCATTCAGAGACTGCAATCAAATGGGTTGCTGACCCTAGGCCTAGACTGGATGAGTGCTTGAAAGATGCAGCTCTATTTACTCATATCCTCCACAACTTGGACATTCTTAGACAGGGGCTGGAGTGTTTGCTGGTCAACTGTTTACAAAGTGATCAGTATCTGAATGTAGGTCGATACCTGTCTCTATGCACCATGGTGTTTAAAGCCAAGGCACTCCTACAAATTCTGTCCAGCTTAGAAGTCAAACATCCTTTAGACTATCAGATCCTAGAACTGAAGAATCACCTCACTGATGTAGTCGTCAAATTTGATCTCAAGAATATGTTGGCTGCTGCCTGAGTCTTTCAGATTCATATTTTTAAATCAATAAAGCAAAAAAAAAAAAAAACTTTTAGAATAACATTTTTGATGTAACTTTAAAATTTTGTCCACTTTTCAAATTTTATTTTAAGTTCCTGATTTAAGTTCAATTTTTTTATATGCAGTTAGTTAGTATTATTGTACAGTTAGTTAGTATTATTGTACAGCAAGTTCCCCTTGCAGTGCTTAAAATTCATTTATTACTGTGATGTGTGTGCTTTTTCTAAATGAATGTCATACAAACCAATAGAGCTGGATGCACTTAACTTCTCCAGGATTATTTACTGACAAATACAACAAATCTATATCTTGATATTATTTAAATAGTCAAACAATTCTTGATCTTCAGTGGAACCAAATAGGTATCACTTAGGACTAGCACATCCACATTCCTTAAAACACTAAGGAAATCAAAGAATCTGGACAAAATGCCTTCTAGTACTATTCACAATCACAGGGTAATTAGCCAGGTTTTTAAAGTCTTTATTCATTGAAAATTTAAATAAATAAATTAAACAAACAGACAACCTTTTAATCAAGAGAATTCTATAACAACACTCAATAACACATTTTTATGCTAAAATAAATGTATATGAAATTTTGCATGGATTATTCATATTTCTAATAATTATAAAGTCTTATCAATCAAAATAATACATTGAAAACTAAAATAACAGAAAAATCTCTACAAAAATAGTCTTTAAATTCAGAATATGAATAGACCTTCCCTAGCCATTGAATAATATGGCAGAGCATTCATTATGTCGATATGAATATAAAAAGTTCTTTTAAACTGTACATGGAATGTAGTAACAGGTTTTGGGTTAGACAATGTCTTCTTCATAATAAATTTCTACCACAGGATTCAACATCCATTGGATAAAGTAACACTTGGAATGCTTCGTTGAATAAGAACAATTCTTTTTACACACACACATAAAATAATGGCTTCTTAGAAATTTGTGCTTTTTTAATTTTTTTTTTTTTTTTACATAAAAGAACAGTTATATGGTGCATTTAGCTGGTGACCATAAGGCAGTTTGCAGCACCCAGTGCTACACCCTGGCAGAACCTGCGATGCCGCTGACCCCAAACTGTATCGGCACTGCCATTCCTTTGGATACATTCAGCTGTGTGGAGAGGGGGGAACTAATGTGTGGGTGACATCGTCCTGACTACAGCTAATGCCCAGGCATTCATCTCATTTCCATAGTCGCTTTGCGACTGAAGGAGGCCATAGATAGATATATTTTTAAAAATCTCAATTGTATTATCTATCTAAATATCAAGGCCGACTCCTAATGTATTACATACAATAGCAATCCTAAATCAATTCATTAAACAACCCAACTTTGGGAGTATAAACCCAGTTTTTTAACAGCTAAAACAACAGTCACAAAGAAATCAGTGTCCTAATTTTTTCAGTCCTTGCTTACAATCTTCAGGAATTGAGAAAAACATTTTAATTGATATGATGTTAATTAATCTACATACACAAAAAAAAAGAACATAACCCTGTAAATACAAAGTAAAAATTGTTTGTAAATGATGTTTACAAAACTAAAACTCAGCTTTCTATAAGTACATACAGATCACAAAAAATGATGCATAAAAAAGAAAAGTTAAAAGGAAGATTGGAATGAACTTTTCAATAATCAATAAATATGTGCATTTTTGTTTCAATTAATGTTTGGAATAAATCACTTGGAATGGCTGGGCACAAACCCTGTACAGATACAAGATAAAACTATGTACAGGTACAAGATAAAACCATGTACAGGTACAAGATAAAACTATGTATGGGTACAAGTAAAAAAAAGTTTCATGAACAGAGAAAATAATTGACATTGATTCTGAACTTTCCAAAGAAAGTCATTGCTTGGTCCCAGACACATTTTGTGACTATTTCTAGTACACAGTTTCAAACAGTCTTAGGTTCCTTAGAGAATGTTTTGTCTTTCTTCAATTCTTGCACAAACTCATGCAATAAAAGTCTTTAAACTTTATATTAAATTTTTTTCAAAGTCTGAGCAGTATACCCTCAAGAGAGAAACCTGGCCTTTAAATAGTTAAGATATGTCTTTCACACTAATTTACACAAATGTCTGCACTGGCTTTGAAAAATATTTGTGACCTAATTGTTATAAGCTTCAAACAAAAAAATTAATTGTCAACAAAAGTGAAAAGTTCAACTTCCTGCTTGATACAAAACAATGTAAAGAAACATTCCAAAATACATGATGGAACTTTACACTTAACAAAATATAGCTAAGAAACTTTCCACTGTACCTCATGGAACCTTACACTAAAATTGTTAAACTTACTTTATGAGTGTAAGGGATCTTGTTTCTGTAGGCTAATAAATGATTAACTATTTTAAGTCATCATTTACAAGTTTACTTTATGTCCATCAATTTATGACAGAAATACACAGGCTGTGAAAATATGTCACAATAAAATAAACAAAAAGAATGAAGACTTAAGTGTGTAACACATTTTGTATAAATATATATTTTTGTGTAGAGGCACTGTAGTCTTGTCCACTATAGGCAATATCATGCTATGTTGACACTTAATGGCAGCATATGGTCAAAACAAAAAGATTTAAAACTAAATGCATTTAAGTGGCAGTAAGCAGTTGTTTTTTTTTAGCTCAGGCACTTGATCAACCACTGCAAATAGAAAAATAAATATTTAAATGTAATTCAAACAAACATTTTTTAAGTCTTGACCACTATTCAGTGGATGATAGTCTGTTTTGTTATATATATATATATATATGGAGTTTACTTTATTATACAGGGAAGAATTAAAATGTATTTCTTTGCAGTAAAAAAACAACAACATATTATTACTGTTAATTTTATTGTAACAAATTAATCTGGTAACTCTGTCACACCAATGCACTTTACATTATATTAATATTTTTTGTCTTCATTCTCATATGTGGCAGAGTGATTTTAAAAAGGTCAATGATTACCAGGCTAGTAGATAAATTAATCATTGTAATCACAAACCTGTTCAATTGTCAATGTCCCTGCTCCATCTTTTTGGTAATCTTGATAATTTTCTAATGGAAATAAGCAAAACAAATATTTGATTTTACTATGAAAAAAAAAACCTATAATAAATACAAAAATTAAACTTAACAAATTTTGATGACATGATTTTTAAAAAAAGAAATATTAAGTTCTCTTACTAAAAGTTTTAACAAGTTGACTCATTAAAATAATAAAACTATCCAAAGAGATTTGTCCACTTTTGTCACCAAACTGAAAGGCCAAAGAGGCAAGTGTCTTGTTGGATACCTTAATACCTGGAACAAAAAGGAATATTTATTAGATTTCAAATCATGAATTTCAAAAGGAGACTTTTCAAAGTTACAACTTATAACTAAACAAACCAAGTTGTCCAATAGCCTCTCTTAAGTTCATGGCTTGCAGAAGACCAGCATTGCCATTATCCAAAATTTGATAAGTTTTCTGAGAAAAGTAAAAAAGTCTCATGAGAACTTGTTCATAAAAAAAAATAAAAAAAATACAGGATTAAAAAAAACAAAACCAACTTATCTAATAATAAATAAACAGCCAATTGTTTGTCAGTTTAAGTAAGCTAACCTTGCAGTTTCGTATGAGATTCCAGACAGACTGAAATTCTACATAGCCAAGTCTTGCACTGCCATCCTCCTAAGACACCAGTTAATGAAATAGCGTCCAGACTTTAACTTAATAATAATCCTGACAATAAGACAAAGCCAAAGACTGACAACATAGTAGACAATACAACCCTAGCTAAAAGAGGATGCTGCTACAGATTCATAGAAAAAAAAAAGGAGGGGAGTTAAGCAAAAAAGCTTTTATAAATAATAAACACTATTTTTTGGGAAATACAGAAAATTGTGTCAGTGTATGGATGCACTTAAATAAGAATTTGTTAAAATACATTTTCTCCCATAAATAACTGTAGTGGTAACTTGCCTTAAATGATATTTTTTAAAGGGAATAAAATCTTTCTAAACATCTTTATTCTAAACATTATGTCTGAGAATATTATGTTAAGCAAACAAGACATTGATGATAGAATTGTAACTTCAGCTAGTCTAGAACACATTTTATTATCATAATCTCATCAGTTAAGGATACATCCATCATGCGGATTAAGTTTTTACATGCATCCAAACTAATCTCTGGTAGCAATGGATCTGAATTAGAAAACAACAGCATAGATTAGTCATTGGAATTTTTCATAAAGTATGTGCAGACATCCTAAACATAAACTACTTATTGAGAGTTACCTCTTTTTAAACTGTCATTCATAGCTTCTTGAAGGTTAAAACAATCCAATTCCATATTCTGCCAAAGAAAACAAATGATATATCTCTCTCCATTACTTTTATGTGCTAAACGTATAATATCTTATCTTATCTTATCTTATATAATACAGACGTTACTTCAAAAAAGAAGATGATTACGTCCTACGCGTCATGCATTTAGTCATGCATATTAACCAATGACTTAAATTCTGCCAAGTCACTGGTTTTTCTGGCTAGCTCAGGCAACCCATTCCATGCTCTAATAGCACTAGGGAAGAAGGAGTATTTGTACAAATTTGTCCTAGCATATGGGACGAGGAATGTGCCTTTATTTTTGTGTCTTTCAGAGTATTTTATTAAATTTTGTTTTTGTATTTGAAGATTATGGTTCAGTGTTTTATGTATAATTGCTACTTTACTTTTGAGTCTTCTGTCCTGAAGGCTTTCTAAATTTAGTGATTTTACTAATGGTGTTACCCTAGTCAAATGTGAATATTCGTTTGTTATGAATCTCACTGCTCTATTTTGTGTTTGTTCCAGTTTCTTAATGTTTTCTTGAGTTGAGGGGTCCAACACGGTGGATGCATATTCTATTATTGGCCTAACCAAGGTTAAGTAACATTTTAGTTTTATGTTCTTATTTGATTTATAGAAATTTCTTTAAATAAACCCTAATGCTTTGTTGGATTTTTTTATAGTTTCATCAATATGTGGATTCCATGACAGTTTTTTCTTTAATTATAACACCTAGGTATTTTGAGTTTTTAGTCTGTGTTACTGGTTTGCCATGAATAAGATAAGTGGAATTAATTTGTTTTAGTTTTTTTGTTACTCTTAACAACTGACATTTTTCTGGGTGGAAAGACATGCTCCAATTTGATTCCCATTTCTGTAATTCATCTAATTCTCTTTGTAAAATATCTGTGTCTTGTTTTGTTTTTATTGTTCTATATATTATGCAATCGTCTGCAAATAATCTGACTTTTGTTCCTGAACTAATGCAATTTGGTAAATCATTTATGTAAATTAAAAATAGTAGTGGACCCAAGACTGTTCCTTGAGGTACACCTGAGTTTACTGTTATTGGTGTTGATTTAGAGCCATTTATTATTACAGTTTGTTCTCTCCCTATCAGAAAATCTTAAATCCACTGATGCAGTGGACCGTTAATGCCGAAATATTTTAATTTTTTAAGCAAACTATGGTGGTGAACTTTGTCAAAAGCCTTGGAAAAATCTAGTTAGATAGCATCTATTTGTTCACTATTATCTAAACCTTTTGAAAAATCATCAATTAGTCCTATTAGTTGTGTTTCACATGATCTATATTTCCTAAAGCCATGTTGGTATGGGGTGAGGACATTATGTTTGTCTAAGTGGTTTATGATATTGCTACATATTATGTGTTCTAGTATTTTACATGTGATGCTGGTAAGTGATACTGGTCTGTAGTTTCCTGGATCAGATTTTTCTCCTTTTTTAAATAGGGGGGTGACATTAGCTTCTTTCCAGTCCTTTGGTACTCTGCCCTGGTTAAGCGATGCTTGAAAGAGTATTTTGAACACTGGGGCTAGCTCATTGCTTAGTTCTTTGAGTAATCTAGCTGGAATACCATCAGGTCCAGACGCTTTATTTGGTTTGGTGTTGGCTAATAGTTTTTTAATTCCATTTTCTTGTACTACTAAATCTTCTATGTTGTCTACTTGGTTCAAATTAAGAAATATGTCTTTGTCTCCTGGGGCTGAGAATGCTGATGCAAAGTATTTGTTTAGGATGTTTGCTTTAGTTTCATTATCATTATGTATTATGTTATGTTCATCTTTTAATGGCGCTATGCCTGTTGTTTCCATTTTCTTAGACTTAATGTATGACCATAGGTTTTTGTTGTTATCTTTAGATATTACATTGTTTATGTATTCACTCTGCAGCTGTCTGCTTACTTTTTGGGTTAGGTGTTTAATTTTTATATACTTTTTGTAAACTCTTTCTGCCTTGGTTGCTTTAAATTTTCTATATAGGTTTTCCTTCTGTTTACAAAGCTTCTTTAGTCTATTATTAAACCAGCATTTATTTATTTTGTTTGATGTGTATTTAGTTGGTATATGATTTTCTATAATGCTTTTAAGATGGTTTTTAATGAAATTCCAGAGGTCATCGACTGGTTGGTTAATGTCTTTTTCTAATAAGAATGTTTGTTGAAAGTTTAATGCAGCTTGGTGTAGTTGTGTTAGGTTACATTTATTCCAGAGTAAGATTTTTCTTTTGGTTTTTGTATTGGCTACTGCTTTTATCTGACTGTGTATTTTTATGATCTCATGGTCTGATAGACCAGGGATAATATCATAATCAACTACTAATCCAGGTCTGTTGGTTAAGAAGAGATCTAATGTGTTGTTTAATCTAGTTGGCTTTTTAATGATTTGATCTAAACTTAGGTTGTGTAAAGTTTCTATGAAAAGCTCATTTATGTCCTTAAGGTTTTGGTGTTTATCTATGGTTAGTGTTTTCCAATTTATATCAGGTAAGTTGAAGTCACCCATAATCCAAAAAACTGCATTTTTATTTGTCTCTTTAAGTGTAGTAATCTGATTACATAGTTCCTGCATGTATTCTAAACTAGAATTTGGTGGTCTGTAAATGCTGCCTATTATAAGGGATGTTGAGGTGGTATTAATTTTACAAAATGTAGATTCTATGTTTTTTGAGTTAGGTAAGGTAATTTCTTCTGCTATAAGAGTGTTTTTTATTGCTAAAAGAACTCCTCCATGATTATCAGCCCTATCTTTTCTAAAAATTTCATAATTACTATTGAAAATTTCTGCATTATAAATTTCAGGATGTAGCCAAGTTTCTGTTCCTGCAATTATGTCTGGTTTCTCACATTCTAATAAAATTTCTAAGTCTGCTGTTTTGTTCCTAATGCTTTGAAAATTTATTACTAAGGTTTTAAGGTATTTTGGTATTACTTCTTTAGTAGGTTTGTTTAGTGAGGCTGTTGTATTAATTTTAGTAGATTTAGGTTTAACAGGAGTGGATCTGGCTAGTGGTTGGTGAGTTGGTTTTGGGATGGTGTTTAGGATGTTGAATGGGTTAGAAGTGTCCGCATCAAAGGAATCAAACAGTCCTGATGTAAACTGAGGTAACCCACACGGTACACAGTGCCATGATGCATCTTTGTTGCCTAAGGCATAATACACAGGTGTATTCATATGGAGACATGATGCATGGTACCATTCATCGCAGGTGTCACATTGAATGGCTTTCTGTTTCATGGTGCATACTTTTTTGCAGATGTTGCATCTATCTTTAGATCTAGGCCCTGGATTTGACTCTACATCTCCTGCTATTAATATTAACAGTGAAAGGTATTTATTTCTACTGTGTCTGATTGAGAACTTCCATTTGTGATGGGTAATCTTCTTTAATGTTATGGATGTGTATGTTAGGTTATTTTTGAAGTTGCATTGATCTAAAGTGTGATGATTGATTATGACTGTTGTTTCCTTTTTAAGTTTAGTGTTGACTGAGGTAGATCTAGTTCTGTGTTCAGCTAGTGTGTATTTAGTAATTATTAGGATAAATATCCATAGCAATTTCATGTTGACTGTTGTTGATTATAGTTTTAAAAGGTCTAGTCTAAATCTAGTTTAAGGTTAAAAATGCCTAAGATGGCCTAAGCTAAGTCTAAGTCTAAAGTGATAGCTAATTTACAATGACAATCAAATGGTTTATTCAAAATATAGACCTAGACTAGATCCAGATCTAATTCTAGATCTAGATCTAATTCTAGATCTAGATCTAATTGTAGATCAATATATTTATGTGTTTAACTAACTTTAACTAACTATATAGAGTATTACTATTAGTTTATAATTAGTAGTATTTGTAGATGATTAGTAGATCTAAGGCCTTTATATTACTCATAATAATTTTCTGCACTACACTTTGTGTGTTCTATTGATTGGTTCTGAACAATGAGATGAACAGAGTCTTCAGTGTTTCCCAAACTGTGTTCCATGAGGCCTGAATAGGTGTACCACAAACTATTGAATAATTAACTATTAGGCCATCACATGAATTAATCGCTCTAAAAAAATAAAAGAATCCTTCCACTAAATACTGGTACTCAGAATGTGCGAAGTGTTCAGTTAAGGAAAAAGTTAGGGAAACACTGTCCTACACAAATGCTCATTGGAAACATTATGTAATTGAATTAAAGGCATTCTCAAAGAAACAAGAAATCTATCCTAATAGGACATGAAGAGAGACAGGGGATAAGAAAAATTTGGTTTAATTTGAAAACATCCCCCACCTTTCTACATTCACACCATTCTACATTCAACACCTTTCTACATTCAACACCTTTCTACATTCAACACCATTCTACATTCAACACCTTTCTACATTCAACACCTTTCTACATTCAACACCATTCTACATTCACACCTTTCTAAATTCACACCATTCTACATTCAACACCTTTCTACATTCACACCATTCTACATTCAACACCATTCTACATTCACACTATTCCACACCTTTCTACATTCACACCATTCTACATTCAACACCATTCTACATTCACACTATTCCACATTCAACACCATTCTACATTCAACACCATTCTACATTCACACCTTTCTACATTCACACCATTCTACATTCAACACCATTCTACATTCACACCATTCTACATTCAACACCATTCTACATTCACACTATTCCACATTCAACACCTTTCTACATTCACACCATTCTACATTCACACTATTACACATTCACACCTTTCTACATTCACACCATTCTACATTCAACACCATTCTACATTCAACACCTTTCTACATTCACACCATTCTACATTCAACACCATTCTACATTCACCACCTTTCTACATTCACCACCATTCTACATTCAACACCATTCTACATTCACCACCATTCTACATTCACACTATTCCACATTCAACACCTTTCTACATTCACCACCATTCTACATTCACACCATTCTACATTCACACTATTCCACATTCAACACCTTTCTACATTCACACCATTCTACATTCAACACCATTCTACATTCACACTATTCCACATTCAACACCTTTCTACATTCAACACCTTTCTACATTCACACCATTCTACATTCAACACCATTCTACATTCAACACCTTTCTACATTCAACACCTTTCTACATTCACACTATTCCACATTCAACACCTTTCTACATTCAACACCTTTCTACATTCACACCATTCTACATTCAACACCTTTCTACATTCAAAACCATTCTACATTCACACCTTTCTACATTCAACACCATTCTACATTCAACACCTTTCTACATTCACACTATTCTACATTCAACACCATTCTACATTCACACTATTCCACATTCAACACCATTCTACATTCACACCTTTCTACATTCAACACCATTCTACATTCAACACCTTTCTACATTCACACTATTCTACATTCAACACCATTCTACATTCACACTATTCCACATTCAACACCTTTCTACATTCACACCATTCTACATTCAACACCATTCTACATTCACACTATTCCACATTCAACACCATTCTACATTCACACCTTTCTACATTCACACCATTCTACATTCAACACCTTTCTACATTCACCACCATTCTACATTCACACTATTCCACATTCAACACCTTTCTACATTCAACACCATTCTACATTCAACACCATTCTACATTCAACACCTTTCTACATTCACACCATTCTACATTCAACACCATTCTACATTCAACACCTATCTACATTCAACACCTTTCAACATTCACACCATTCTACATTCAACACCATTCTACATTCACACTATTCCACATTCAACACCTATCTACATTCAACACCTTTCTACATTCACACCTTTCTACATTCACACCATTCTACATTCACACCATTCTACATTCAACACCTTTCTACATTCAACACCTTTCTACATTCACACCATTCTACATTCACACTATTCCACATTCAACACCTTTCTACATTCAACACCTTTCTACATTCAACACCATTCTACATTCACACTGCACTGCACTGACTAGGAAGAACACTAAAAGACAAAATTAGACAGCACTTTCTTAAACTGTTTCAAGTGCAATCAGAAGGAAAAAAAAAAAGTAAAAGCTGTCATTTGAAACTATTAAAAAAAAAAAATAATTTACCACATAAATCCAGATTTAAGACATATGACTTACCTCCCCTGAAACTTTAAAAAAGAAATTTTTAAAATTTTCTTCAACAATTTTGTTTTCTGGTGATGCTTGTAGAATTTGATCATCTGCCTTTTCTGGCTTTTCATCACAGTACCTATGGAGAAAACAAAACATTGAATTCTTTTCTTCCTTCTGTCTACATTGTCAAGAGTTAAAAGAAAATTGAGAGAAGTCACCAAATAAAATTGAAAGTACAAAGACAAAGAGAAAATAGTGGCAGCTCAGAAGTTCATTGAGTACAAGCTCAAGAGAAGTCAAGCTTTTAGTTTTCTTTTCCAGAACAAAAAGTTTAGTTTACTTAACAGATTTTTTTTATTCAGAAAATAGTTTGTTAGCATATCCATATTATACACTTTGTTAATGACAAATACAATTGTAATCACTCTTATATTTCACAAATTCTGAAGTAAACACAAACCATGTTGTGTTTTTTACCTCTTACATAAATATCATTGCAACCTACAAAGAATGACTAAAGTTACAAAATTTAATAGTTACAAATAGTTCTTTCTGATAGTAATAAAAAAAACTATGAAATAGCCTAGCATTCATACTCAGCGATATTTGGCTTCTCAAAGAAGATTCGCAGGAAGTAGTCAGCTGTCTCATTGGCCTCCCATGTGCAGGGTACTACAATGTAGTCACCAGGGGGCAGTGTAAGTCTCTTGGTAATTTGTCTGCTGTTCATGAAGGCTCCAGAATTTGAAAACTCTTGATGATGATCAAAGAATTCTTTCTTCAGAGGCACTGGGTAGCCCTTTTCATACTGTGAACATAAATATTAATTGCAATTCAGAAAACATTTTACCTGAGAAAAATATTCCAATACTAAAATAGAAAGTGGAATGTTTTGACACCGATGTTTAACACAAACACTTGGTTGAGATACTATTAAGCCAGTATGCCAAAAGGGCAATGGAAAAAGAAAGGCTGTGCAACTTGAAGGTGTGAAGTGGCTTATCAATTCAGAATTGGCCTGCTACTGCATCAGGCCAGGAAGAAATAAATCTTGGATGGGCACTTGGTCTTATCATTCCCACAATACAAATCAAGCAAATCAGTAAATGAGAAAATTCAATTAAGCCATTAAAAAATAGAAATAGAAATATTTGTATACTGGTAAACATATAATCCAGTGACCAAATATGAAATTGGATTATAACCTACCTGATACACAAAGAATCCAATGTAACGAAGTATTTCTCCTTTCTGTTTGATTTTTCTTCTATCTTTTTGCATGAGTTGAATGATGACACTACAGACTCTCTCTTCATCTTCATCTCCTTCATTCAACTTGAGCAGAATTTGAGGATTAGTCCAGTGAGTTTCTAAAAATAAATTGAGCAGTTGGCCAAGAAGACCAATTATTGAAATGTTAATTACAAAAAATAGTATATCATTGAGCAGCTAAGTAACAGACAAATTGTAAGCTTAATTTTAGAAAGTGTCATGACAAGAAGGTCCAATACTGGAACATAAAATAAGTCTTCAGAAAGTGTCATGACAAGAAGGTCCTATACTGGAACATAAAATAAGTCCTCAGAAAGTTTCATGACAAGAAGGTCCAATACTGGAACATAAAATAAGTCTTCAGAAAGTGTCATGACAAGAAGGTCCTATACTGGAACATAAAATAAGTCTTCAGAAAGTGTCATGACAAGAAGGTCCTATACTGGAACATAAAATAAGTCTTCAGAAAGTGTCATGACAAGAAGGTCCTATACTGGAACATAAAATAAGTCCTCAGAAAGTGTCATGACAAGAAGGTCCTATACTGGAACATAAAATAAGTCCTCAGAAAGTTTCATGACAAGAAGGTCCTTTACTGGAAAATAACATCTAAAAGTCCTCAGGTCTCAAAAAGTTGAAAACCATTGTTATAGAGCATAACTAGAGTATGCAGAGCTGCATTAACACTGATAATGGCTAACAAATTGGCTATCTTAAACATGACAGACCACCAATTGGCTATCTTAAACATAACAGACCAACAAATTGGCTATCTTAACATGACTTAAATAGTAATGTAGATTTTATAACATCCTCTTTGCTTGATAAGGATTCAAACAAGAAACTCGTATTTGACAACTTAGAAATTTAATAAGTAGCCACCACCTTAAAATTACTATTTACTTCATTTATGTCTCTTCATTCTAATGTAAACATTAAATTAAACAATTTTATACACTGATAGAGGTACTAAGAAACTATTTATCACTAACTTTCTAAAACTGGCCGTCCTCCAGCACTAAAATGTTCAATCCACTTCCCGTGAAATTCAACAGTATGCCATCTTTTTTGTACATCTACTGGCGCATCAGGGGTCAGGTGACAAATGTCTAATGTATCAAAGTTGGCCAGGAAATCTTCAAACTCCATCCTGTTTATGCCAAGATGAAATGTGTGTTTTTTTTAATTAAAACAAAAATATCTCTATAAAGCATTAAAATAATATCTTAACAAACAATGAAAAGTAGAAAAAAACAACCAAACTTACCAGAACTCCCCATCATCTCTTAGAATCAAACCTAGCTGGGCTCTGTTTTCTGGAGAAATTTGTTGCCATTCCTGAGACCTAAGAAGAATAAAACTAATTAAAACATATCATCAAAAGTGACCACATACATACTTTTAATAGACATTTTTTTCGCTTACAAATTTGTTAATAAAGAAATTAAAAAAAAAATGAATGGTTTATTAAATAAAATCTCTTCTGTCTATTCCACCTTTCACTCCATTTCCCTTTCCAGTTGCCTTCTTCTCCAATTGGATTACGAAGTCTAATTAAAGTGACTGGTTGCTGACCACTAAGGATCTAAACAAAAAACAAAAAAAACATACTTTTACAAATGCACTAAGTTTAAATGTAATCTAGTCACAATCATGAGCACTAACTCATATCACTTCAAATGTAAACTACATGTAATACATATGGAAAATTTCTCTCTTTAAGGTCAGAATAAAGGCCTACATAGTGGAGATGTGAAAAAATATGTCTAGTCAGGTCAAGACAGAATATAAAGCCTTATATTTTATAGACCTACAGAAGTTCATTTATTCAGATCACCATAGACTATAGTTATATATAACATTGACAGTTAAAACTTTCAGATCATCACAGAATATACAAAGCAAATGAAGTTGCTTGGAATTTCATTATAAAACTACAACAGCATTAAGATAACTATTACAATTTGTTTAATATTATCACTAAATTTTCAATGTAAAAATAGTCTTAAGAAATGTTTTTTATATTAATAAAATTATTTCAATCTAAATTACCCTCCTCAAATCTGTGACACAATAAGTGTGAGCAGTCATCAAACCACTGGGCAATAATGTTTCAGTCTTGCCCTAGAAGCAAATAATAAATTGTGCAATACTTCTTGTTCAATGGAAATCTGCTTCAATTTAAACTTTTTTTTTCAAGATCTTTAAGTTTATAAAATAGAGAGTGTTAGTTCACCCCTGTTTATGTTCAAAGATTTATATATGGTATAATGTGGTCAGGGCAATAACTTAACTCCTTAACTTTACCTTTGTGGTGTTTATTAAAAGCATCTTTAAATGGCAGTTGATCAGTACTAATCTTTTAAAAAACTTGTCAAAGATTCAGAGACTAGGTTTGATAGGTAAGCAACCCATCACCATGTACTATAACTAGGACTAAAGTAGTTTATATCCTGACTCAATTTTAAAATAATACGTAATTATTATTATCACTGACCTCTATACTACAAGCGATGATTGAGAGTCTGTCCAGTGACTTATACAGAATGTTGACAATGTTCGTAGGCAGATTGGGCAAAGCTCCTTTGACATCATAATGTTCAGTCAAACCTCCAGTCAGATCTGTCAGTGCATCCATTAATTGGCCACCTTTTAGAGATTCATAAGAGCCATAAAGCCTGTTGAAAAAAAAGTTAAAGATAAATTAGAATGAGAATTATAAATATGGTATTAAGTCTAGTATTTGATCTGTCTTTAGCCTAACCCTAGGTGGCCTAAATATGCAGGCGAGTGAATTTCTAAAATTGCTTTGCATTTGGTAACAGACTATTCTATGGTATACAGGACTACACAAAAAAAAAAAATAATTAAATTTCCAGGCTTGTAAAATAATTGTAGGTCTAGTAATGTTCCGTTTTCACTGGCCCACTTGGTAACTAAAAAGAAATATGGTTTTAGTCACAAATACACACAAAACAGCAACAAATATTACAAAATTGAGCTAAGCATATTCCTAAAGGCATATACAAATGTAGTTGGAAAAGGCCATTGAGCAAAATGAAGAATTCCATCAAAACATGGAAAAATAATTAGGGATGGAAAGAGTTAATGACAACATAAAATAATTTCATCTGGAGCAATCAAGTATGTTTTCTCAATTTCAGTTGTCTGCCATATTCAGATAATTTATTTTTTTAAATTAAATATTAAAAAGTGTATATTATATATTCTTTTGAATGATGCCTATTTTTTGCTTAAATATGCTTTTCAATAAAACATTTATTTACTCTGTTATTTATAAATTAATACTAAAAACAAATATATATATATATATATACTTACTTTGCGTAAGCCTTTTCCAGAAGAGCACCCCAGAATTCATTCAGCTGTGTGGAATGAACAAAGACCAGCTGTCCTCTTGAAATTGGCAACAAATCATCAACAAGAACTTGCTTCCAGCTACCAAAATGCCAAAAGTTAAAGCGAAACACACCAGCATACCAGTTCTCTTGGAAATTCTGATTCGCAGGAACAACACGTTCAAACAAGTTACGATGGTCTGGGTCTGTCAGGCAGCTTATTGCTGCCACCAACCAAAAATCACCTAGAAAAAAAATGTTTTAACATTTCATTATCAAATAATAACTTTATATTAAATGTTAATTTAATTAGAATGACATTTAATTTTCTATATGACAATTTTCAAGAAAATTATAAAATAAATTTAATTGGTGGTGTACAGTATTTCAACTATACTATATTACTTTTTGACTCACAACATACAGAGTTAGTCTTCATGGATTTTATATGGGCAGACAACCCAGTACTATAAATAGATAAAGTTACCATATCTTCTTATCTTATATAATACAGACGTTACTTCAAAAAAGAAGATGATTACGTCCTGCGCGTCATGCATTTAGTCATGGATCTAAGTAAGGGATGGTGGATACAGTTCTTTATTTTTGTTGTTGTTTTTTTCTTTTGGGGGGTGGTATACTAATGGATTCGAACAACTAATATGAACTATAACAATGGGGCTCTACTAGAGTTTATTCTTAACAGTTAAGAAATCTAATAAGATGTTTCTGTGGCTACACACCTAATCTGTCAAAAGTGACATCAAATCTGTTGACATCAAGCATAAACCTGGGAGCTTGCCTGTTTGTACGTGCAACATCCTAAGACAACAGATTAAAAAAAAATTTTTTGTGAATCAATCAAGTTCAGTTGTTGTTGTTTTTTTAAATTGAAAACAAAAAAGGGGACAAGAAACAAATGTATTCATGTTTTATACCTGAGTGGGGCACATCTAGTAAATATTTTAAGATGATTACATTTTGAGAAATTTTTATGGTAAAACTAGAGTTTTCAAAGTAAGGTCAATTAGTTACTGGTAGTTATTTTTCTTGCAAAGATATACATAAGTTTCAAGAAAAATCGTTAGAGCTGTTTTCAAAATTCCCATCCACCTTGTGTCTATCCATTTGATTCCTGAACCCATGAAGAGTTTGCAAGCTAATAGGAGGATTTCATAAAAAAATTGTGTTGGTCTTCTTCAGTCATAGAAAAGCAATGGTTCATATATCTCTTGCAAGGGTTAACAAAATTATGATTGTTTAACTAAACTGAGAGAAGGTTTCTCTGAATAATTTCTGTTGCAACTGTTAGGCGCTTCCTCGCTGTGTATTATGCAGATAAGTCAAATGGAGGTAACACTCAAATCACAAACTTCAATAAACAGGTTAAAGGCCAACAATATAAGGTAGTTGATGCTGATACTGAATGTTGAACAAAAAGTTTGATAATAATAAAGGGAACCATTGAATGTTATCAAGCTAAATCTCTACATTCATAAAAAGCTCCTTATCTCTAAATCCGTCCAAAACTTTTTGTTTACATCAGTTAATATTTCACTATTTCTCACAAAAACCTAGTCTAGTTTTTAATAGTTGCCTCATTTTCTCTAAGGCAAAACTTCCCTTATTTACTAAACAAATAACTAATTCCTATTGTGGTATAACACAACAAACATTTATTTCAATAATAGAATATAAGGCGTTATAAGAATTCAAAGAAACCCAATTTAGATATAAACACTATTAAAACTTTGATATTCCTTTTAGCCAGCTTTGTACTGCTTAGATTTTGGCTCCTTTGCAGTGTAAGCTAGTGAATAGTAGTGTGCTCTTTTTTTTTTCAGGTACTTTACACTTTGCAGTGCTTTCATTATATTGGATTAATCCACAATCGATTAGCAAATTTTAAGCTAGAATCAAATTTAAATTTACATATCAGTCAATTCATGTATCAATCAATTCACATTTCAATCAATTTATGTATCTATTTGAATTGGAATTATTTTTTATTACTATTATAAAAATTCTGTGGCATTTTACATCTCGAGAAACAATCTTTTCCCTTTGCAACTTCTTGTGTCACTAAAGAGGCCAATCCTTGACACACAGCTGCGATCGCAGGTTGGGTATATGTAATCACCAGGCGCCATGGCATTATCACCCTTCTTTCTGCTTCTGTAGTGTATGGCATCTGCAATCCGAGATCCTTCCTTTATGCTCTTTCTCCATGTAGATCTATCCAGTGCTACTTTTTCCCAGCTGCTAACAATACTAGAGCAATAAAGACTTTTCAAAATCATGCAAGAGAAAGTATTCCTGAAGTCTATTTCACAGAACTTAATCTTTTGAAAACAAAAACTTTCCTCTCACAAGTACAGAAACAAAGCTAAAAACAAAATGAAGTTGCTAGACTATAGGTCATTGTATCTTTTTACAAAAAAAGTTTCGCTGGAACAAATAAATTGGGTAATGTTGCCTACAGAAAAATGTGTTTTAGGATTAATTAATAAGGTTTTTACAATTAAGAAGTAATTAATTAGTTTGATTATATTAATTTTCCTACAAAGGTATGAAAATTTATTAAAATAATATTACCTTAGCTCTCACCCATTCCAATGGTACAGGTGGTTCTCTACTGAAGTAAATAGAGGCATTGCTGGGCAAAAAGATTGTGTCCTCATAGAGTTTACCCCTTCGCAAGTAATCCATTCGTACTTTTTCAAATTCATGCAATCTGTTGTCTACTGCTTTGGAGCTTGTATATGTTGATGGGGTAGATCTAGGTATGGGGTTAGCAACAGCAACCCCTTGACTGGAATAGCTAGAGTGGCTGCTAGTGCTGTTTTGGGAATTCCTATCTCTGGGGGCTCCTTTGATGCCAAAGCCATCTTTGTCGTAATTGGCACTGGTATTGCTGTAATTTAAGATATTGCTGTAGTTTGGACTGTTTACTTGCTGGGGTAACGGAGAAATCTCTTCCCTGCTGTCGTCAGCTCGATGTTGCAGATTGGGGATGGATTTCGCCTGAACTAAGTTGCTTCTACTGCCTGAACTTGATAAATTGCTGCTTGAAATATTAAGTCTGTCTTGTGACTTGGCGATGCGTTTAAGTCTGGGACTTGAGCGTCCATCAAGAGTGCTATCAGATTCCAATCGGCTTCTTGCTGAAATAAACTGGGCAGGTCGCCTTTCAACTTGAGTGCGATTGAGCGTACCAGTCAAATTTTGCTGCGAGCCACTGTCCACAAGATTTGATTGACTGCCCAGTCGACCACCACTCACCTTTTGTCGACTAGCTGCATACGATTGTGCCATTATTCGAATAATATATTATGAAAAATTCACAACATTTCAAAGATTTGGTTAATTAATACTGCGTAGTGTAGATCTAGTAAGGATAGGTGTGATATTTCCGTAGTTTTATACCGATTGCGGAAGTGTCATTGAAGTCAAAGACTAAGGAAACCTCTTTTTTCCGAAATGGAAACAACCATATTTATTTTACCTTACTTTGGTAAGAGTTTGGAAGAACCTATTTCTATGTCCGAGGGGAGACGACTTATCGCTTAAAATAGTAACAATGGTGGGACGTAAAGGATTTCCCAAAGATTTCATGAATCATATTGTGGCTTTTTCAATCAATTTTTTTTTTAAATGTCAATAACTCTAGACTCTAGATGTTAAATATTAAAGATCTAATTATAAATTTATTTCAGATCTACATCTACCAAAAAAGTAGAAGAAATAAAAAAGAAAGGTAAAAGAAAAACAAAAAACACACGTTCAAACAGCAACTATGCAGATATAAAACAATCATAATTAAATACTCAGAAAGACGAAATAAAGCAAAATTCACATTCCATATGTTATGATACTTGTATACATAACGTACTCCTTCCTCTCAAGTAGGCCTATGATTAAAGCACATTAATGGCAACGGGTCGCCTTAATCAGCCAGGAAAAAAACAATATGATTTAGCAAAATTTAATTAACATTCACGACTAAATTGCAACATGGTTTTGCGCAGCAGTGCCGACCAAGGATATAGATCTCATGGGCGTAGCCGGGAACAAACACGGGAGGATCTTTGTTGGGGGAGATGACTATTTACCATATTTTTAACACATTTATGTAAACGGTTGTAGATTTTTTGATAAAAAAATTTTTTTTTTACAATTTTATTGTTAAGTTATGTAGGTTCTGTTATACTAATACTATATTTACAAAAAAAAATGTTTACTATTTTTTTAAAGAGAAAAAATTTATTTAATATGCATATAAGGTGGACATATTTTTTCATATTATCGCGTGAACTGTAGTGCCGCATTATACTCTACCATATAGTATCGCACACTATTAATACACGGAAATGTTTTTTTTTCTTAAGGAAGAAGGCATGGACCCTTTACAAAACAATTAGATCAATTAGATATTCATTATAAGTCATCAGTTAGGCCAGATTCACATCTAGCTTCACATTCACTTTCACCTATCCTTTGGTCTGCTGGACCACTGGGGCACCAGACAAGATCTGTTAACCTTTTTTAACCATTCTTCTCTGTCATTTGTCTTTGATAGAATTTCATTCTGATAATATTGAAACCTGCCTTTTTACCTGCCTGGGTGGACCACTTCGGGGGCCGATTTTCAGTTTGTGTTTTTATTTTAATGTTATCTTTAGACAAGGTCGCAGCACAACATAACAAATCCTAAACCTCAAAATATTCTGTGAGAAATACTTCCAACACAAAGATAATATTTTTCATGCTTTTATTGATTTCAAGAAAGCTTTCGAGACAGTATGGCAAGGTCTGGGCGACAATGGAAAAGTACAACATAAATAAAAACATTATAAAAGTAATCCAGAACCTCTAGAAGGAAACCACTAGTGTGGTGTACTTCGACAATAACACTGGGGACTGATTTAAAGCTACACCACAAAGCTGCCTACTCTCACAAACCCAATAACTTCATTGAAAAGATAATAGAAGATTTTTTGAAGGTACTGTAACCATTGGAGGAAAAAGAATTACGAACTTGCGCTTCGCTAATGACATAGACGGCCTAGCAGGGACAGAAGAAGAACTAGCTGATTGGTGATGCGTATCCCATACCAGTGGGTTTTGGAGTTACCCCCCCCCTCTTCAATATGAAACAATAGCCAACTAGAGCCACCTAATTCTATGAGCATAGCCAAGGGTGAGTTTTGACTTTAAAACCCCATTCCAGCGGAATTTTAGTAAAAAAAACCTCTAGAGAGTTTGACTTTAAAACCCCACTCCAGCGTGTTTTTAGTTTAAAATCCTCCAGAGAATTTTGACTTGAAAACCCCTCTCCAGCGGGTTTTGAGGTTAAAGCCCCTCCTCTTCAAAATTAAACTAAAGTAAACTACAGTCGCCAAATTCAATGAGCGTAACCAATGGGGGTTTTGAGTTTTAAAAAAACAACTCCAGATGGTTTTGAGTTTTAAACCCCCTAAAATATGTTTTTGACGATAAAACTCCCCTTTTCGTTAAAAAAAATCGAAAGCAAACTACAATGAGCGAATTCCATTAAGAGGTTAGTCAAGAGGGGTTTTTAAGTCACCCCTCCCCTTTCGAGCAAAAAGAAAAGCAAAGCTACAACTACTCATTTTTTACGGTTTCCCTTCTATAGCCTATCCAATTAAAATAAAGCAAAAACATAGTTACTATAATCTGGATACTGAATAGCTGAATTGGTTTTTGACCCTACAGTTTTGTTATACAAGAGTAGAGGGATAATGCTTTGTAGTTACCTCAGAATGTGCATTTTTTTTTTTTTTTAGTTTTAAGTACCGAAAATAATGCTTGGCTCGGGGCGGAGCACTGGTTGAGCTTACAGTGCTAGACCAGACCCCCTGGTCTCGAGAAGAGATCCTTCACTTTGCTGAAATCTCTTTATATCATAATTGTGTTTGGTCAAAGCGGACATGCCACTAATAAATATAATTGACTATTCAACCTTAATTTAATATATATATAATGTGTACTTGTGGCATGCTTGCAGCAACATAGCCCATTCAACTTGAGAACAAGACTTATTCAAATGATAAATATAGACGTGGTGCGGAATGTTGGCAGTATAGTAGGCCCCTATATGATTATGACAGAATCGCTTATCTTGCATTATTCTACAAGACTAACAATTAATGCTCCCTTTCTTCATTATCACCTTGGAAACACACACACACTAACTCCATAAAACCATCATACGGTGTGAAAGAGATCTATTCTATAGTTCTATTATAGGTCTTCTGTTAGTCTTAAATTTGCTTCGTTTCATTTTCTTTCTATCATAAAAAAAACAACAACAACTAATGTTATTTTACTTAATAACATTATTTAGGGATTTGATCCTTCTAAAGGTAAAGAGATTTTAGAACTAGAGTTCTATCAACTCTATGATTAGTATGAACTATGATTATCCAGAAAAGAAAAAAGCTATCTTAATCTTGATTTAAATGATTATCTTCCAGTTCATTGCTTGAAATTCCGAACTTGACTACTTCCTATCACTGACCTAGGTAAACACTTTATTTAAGTAGAACTAGTGAATAGACAAATATAAATGTAAACCCTAATCTACATTTTCAACACTTTTTGTTTCCTTGATCAGCAATCATTTCTGCCCCTGAAACTAGACCCTTCCACCATTGAAACGGTTGTCATGACAACAGCTGTTTACTCAAAGTAAATAGTTTATTTTAGTGCCTAGTCGTACTATTAAGAGGTTTGCCTTTTCTTCCGCGCTGCCGAGTGCAGAATTAGGCACTGACTTATACAAAAAATGTGACCCCAGCAAACTATGAGCGAGTAACGCTACACACCACGTCGGTTATCGTTGGCTCACACCTTTCAGTCGAACAGCTCAATCGTTAGTTGGCAAGTAAAAATGTCGTCGAACACCTGGAAAAAAGCTAGACTATTGTTGGTTGCAGAGATCTGCTGCTGAAGAGAAAATGAGTTGGTTGGAAAGGAAATTTTATGGCAACGATTCTCAATTCCCCCTTTTCACAAAACTCAACTATGATGAAGTCTGTGAAATCAGACAAAACTCAACTATGATGAAGTCTGTGAAATCAGACATCCATGGGAAATTCATGATACTTTTAAAATAAATAATTCTTCGTGTACATGATTGTATCAATAATATTCTATAATCGTAGGCTAAATATGAATGAAAAATTGCATTAATATGTATATATTACGTTCTGGACCAGGGCCGGATTTAAATATATGATGGCCCCTGGGCAGGATTTTTGTGGAGGCCCGTACAATGTTATAAAAGGTCGAATAAAGATCCACTTATAAAGGAAAATACTTAGATCTAAAATCATGCTATATTTTAGTAGAAAGAAATAGAATTCTTGAAAACTTAATTTCACTTTCCTTTGAAAAAAATAATTTAATATGCATATTTTAATTTTAAAAGTGTATATTTTTGAGTTTGTGAAGGGTAAAGCCCTTGGTAGACGCACTGTGATAAATTGAGAGATGTATTTACTTATTCCGAGTATGTTACAAGCGTACACTCCTAAACCACGACATTTTTGTCATCCGAGAGCTGGTCCACATAATACACGAGTCATAAGCATAGAGTAAATAGCTTCCACTTACGCTGCCTGAGACGCATAATTGTGTTCATTTCCTGGAGGGATTATGTCTCCAACCAGGACGTTTTGAAACTGGCCAATATGAACAGCACCTATGCTCTTCTGACACAGAGAAGACTAGGCTTGCTCGGACATGTCACCCGCATGCCAGATGGAAAAATCCCTAAAGACACCCTACAAGCCTATGCTGATCTTGCGGAGGTAGTCAGACCCAAGACATGAGATTGAGAACCACAGGTCTATGATTAATGGCAAACTTATGCTTAGTATGAAGTCATTAATAATGAAAATTATTACAATAATTACAATAATTTATATAGGCTTTCACATCCGATATTTAATGAAAGGAGATTTAGAATCATTTATATTTTAAATAATATATTCATCGCGTTTTTGAGAATGTACTAAGACGAAGCAAGAGTTTTTCACATTTAGAAGTACCTCTCTAACCGTTCTGCTTTCTCTTATCTGGTAAAGGAATATATATAGTTCGTCCATCGTAGTTCGATTATGACCACTTTGTCATCCAGGGGGCTGAGGGCTTTGCACTGGGGTTTTATGTCTCCTCTCCAATATTGAACCTCTTAAGTTAAGGCGCAACAGAGCAGCATTAGAAGCTATTGAGAGATACAGAAGGTTGGAGTATAATCATCCAAATAAATTACTAACACAGAGAAATAGGAAAAACAACCAAAAAAAAAGCAAAGGGCTCTGATCCAACTTACTGACGAACTAGCCATAAAACACCACCAACCAAATAACAGAGAAAAAATTACCAGATTTTCAAACATTACACCTGGACTAAACTACAAACAACCAACCATCAAAACACATTTACTAAATAACACCTTAACAAAAGAATCAAATTCACTGGAGCTTAAAGTAGGCACGCTTGAAACAATTGAAAGTGTCACGTATTACGAATTGAATTCTACTTTTAAATGGCTTGCCTAGGGGAACGTGACAATAGAAAAGCAGTTGTGTCACTTATCTTAAGTCTGAATTTAATCAAAGACTTACAATGAATAACAAAAAAAAAATGACACAAGAAATCGGAAGGTAAAATATCAACTTAATGTTTAATAAAATATAACTCGAATAGTACTTTTAACTGAATCACATAAAGCAAGAAAAAAAAAACAACATTTACTCAATACAAAATGGAAGGGTTGACCAAAACCCTTTTACAAAAATGGCATGTAAAAATATTACAATACAAGAGTTTGAAAATATAATTACAAATACAAGCAAGGCCTTGAAAAAGAAAAATCTTAACTTACACGATAAATAGGTATACCACGCACGGGTCACGCAATGTCTCCGCTATTCTGTCTCACGGCTGTCTCCGTATGTCTGTCCGTCAACGTTACACGGGCAGTCTTTTTATAGTCTACCGCGCTTCGATATCAAGACAAATCTAGTAGTTTCTAGAACCAAATAAGTCATCAATTTCCCAGATCTAGAACGCTCTTCAAAGAGACAGAAGAAGAAAAAAAAACCACCCTCCTTTCAACCAGAGGTACACACATAGGTCAAGGACCGGTCACTGTCTGTGTGGCTTGACTCGCCGCGAAAAATAAAATTAAAAAAAACTTATTACACAAGGGGCATACAACCTACAGGTCAAGAAAAAAAAATAGTATCTAGGTAACAATGCCTAGATACGTAACAAAAGCTATCCAAAAAACAGCTATCCATATTTATACAGACGGATCGGCTTTCAAAGCTACCATCAATGCTGGTCTTGGTGCCTTCCTGGTCTTCCCTAGAAATAAATACTTTGAGATAAGCGCACCCTGTGGCGATTACTGCTCAAACTTCCAAGCCGAAATTGAGGCAATTACCATAGCAATTCAGACAGTGGAAAACAAATTATATGAAGGAGTGCAACCACCACCAGATATTGTTGTCTTTACAGACTCCCAATCTACTCTGCAAGCACTTAACAGCAGCACCTCAAACAGCCCAAGAGAGTTGACAACACTCATTGTGATAATCCACCAGATGATATCTTAATATCACACTACAGTGGATCCCTGGACACATTGGCATCATGGGAAATAAAAAGGCAGATAAGCTATCAAAGGCAGGTTCATCTATGGAACAACCAGATGGACCTGTTAACTGCCTCACAATAAGGTCAATGTTAGTCAACAATCACAAAGAGGAGTGGCTCAACCAATGGGCATCAGGAAACACAGGCAGAGCCATGTACAGAGAAATGACTACGCCTAACAAACTGGACAGCATTAACTTCCTCCCCCGCAAAGAACAATCTACAATCTTCCAACTAAGAACAGGACACACACCACTATTAAATTACCACCTGAATAAAATAAACTCGACACAACTACCCCTCTGCAGACACTGCGCCCACCCCTTTGAAACCGTAAACCATATCCTCTTTGAATGCCCCTCTCTAATCCACCTTAGGCAGACCCTACTTCCACTACAGCCCAACATAACCAACACCCTGTACGGCAGTGCTGAACAACTGAAGAAAACAGCACAATTTTTTTCCTTTGCACAGTCTGCAAAAGAGCTCACAGCTCAGCAGCAATAAAGCTGGCTAGAAGAAGAAGAAGAATGTCTCCTCGTGTGGCTGGTGAGACCTATGTGAGCCCGTAATGTTCGGCCGCACACTAGGCAGGTTATTCCAGCTGGAGCTAGTGTCATTGGCCTTGCTTTTCTTCTCTGGCGTTTTTCTTCTGCCAGCTTGGTTCTCTTTTCCTCAACAACCTGTGCGCCAGTTTTCACAGCGCGACGCCATGATGCTCTGTCATGTGCCTCTGTCTCCCAGGTGACTGGACCTATGCTGAACGTCTTCAGAGAAGCTTAGAGTGTGTCACTGAAGCGCTTTC
Organism: Biomphalaria sudanica; assembly: GCA_036873155.1. NCBI lineage: Eukaryota > Metazoa > Mollusca > Gastropoda > Planorbidae > Biomphalaria > Biomphalaria sudanica. The sequence goes on along the minus strand of JAZGLO010006728.1, from coordinate 4,253,497 downwards.
TTTGACCACCTTGTGAGCGCTTTCCTTCGCTTAGTTGGCCATGCAAGAGTCGTTTAGGGATGCGGTGGTTTTCCATTCTGCATACGTGTCCTGCCCATCGCAGCTGGAACTGCATCAGGATTGTGTGGATGCTTTGCAGACCCGCTCTTTGAAGGACTTCAGTATCTGGTATTTTGTCTTGCCATTTGAAATTCAGTATTTTTCACAGACATGTCGTGGTAGTGATTCAGTTTTTTTGCATGTTAACTGTACACTATCCATGTTTCTGAGTGTTATAAACATAAAGATAATAGAGTCGAGAACCATGTCTCTATAGTATGGCTTTAATACACTGAATGACTACACAACACACATTTTGTGAACACATTCTCACGGACGAGTTACAAGCACATGTAAACATAAGAACGACAACCGATACAGAATATAATTTTCATAATGATAGAGCAATGTAGGGAGGACGACGGCTCGATAGACCCCAAGTTTTGTATTTGTGGTGATACCACTTTAAAGGAAAGGGTTGCCTGAGTCAGCCAGGAAAACCAATGACTTAGCATATTTTAAGTCACAGATCAACATGCATGACTAAATTGATACGTGAAATGCGTAGGACCTAATTATTTTAATACCAAAAAGTTTGAAACTCATTAAGGCTGCTATTGTAGTGTTTATAGTTTTCAGACTACATACAATAGTCATACATGTATAAATAGAATACATTATGTAAGCCTACGAAAGCATACATCCAGTTTTCGATGCGTTATCAAACTTTATATATTCTGAATAGAATTAGGCTTACACTTATGATAAAACACATGGGCGTAGCCGAGCGGGGAGGAGTTCAAACCATCACGGGCCTCAGATCTCATTGTCTGAAAGGGAAACTTTACTTACTTCCCCAGTGCAGAGAAATTAAGCAAACTACAGTCACCAAATTTCATGAGCGTAGTGGTCCCCCCCCCCACCTCCAATACAAAAACTAAAGCTTTTTACATTTTTCTACCAGTTGCTGGACTCCACTGAATAGAAGATTTAGTTTTTGATTTTTTTAGCGGAAGAGTAGCAAGCTAATTGCACTGTAGATACCTCAAAATATGCATTTTTTAAAGCTTAAAATAACGAAAATAATGCTTGGATCCTGGGCTTCGCCCCGGACCCCACTGGGGTAGCTTACAGCGCTCCCCCAGACTCCCTAGCTGTCCCTTGGCGGTGTATACTGCATTTCACTAATTATAGGAAGAGAGTATTCTAGGGTAGAAAAAACGTTTGAATGAATGAAAGATAAGAATGTAATGAAGATTAATTACTATACATAAAACACTGAACCATAATCTTCACATACAAAAACAAAATTTAATAAAATACTCTGAAAGACACAAAGATATAGGCACATTCCTCGTCCCATATGCTAGGACAAATTTGTACAAATACTCCTTCTTCCCTATGCTATTACAGCATGGAATGGGTTGCCTGAGCTAGGCAGGAAAACCAGTGACTTGGCAGAATTTAAGTCATTCGTTAATATGCATGACTAAATGCATGACGCGTAGGACGTAATCATCTTCTTTTTTGAAGTAACGCCTGTATTATATAAGATAAGATTAGAAGATAAGATAGACACACTCTAATATATATATATATATATATATATATATATATATATATATATATATATATATATATATATATATATATATAAATTGCGGAGAGGTTTAAAATCCCCCCACACACACCGAAAATATATGACATGACATTTGTGGGCCGGTTTATATGGTAATGCCCGGGCCGATTTTGATACCCAGTCCGCCCCTGGCTTATATTATATGTATATTCAACAAAATTTGTTCACAAAATATGATATCTGCATAAAACTTGGACCGCCCCCCCCCCCCAACTCAAAGGGTTAGGGTGGGCTAGGCAGTAGATGCAATACCCCTCTCCTTCGAATCAGCCAATAAGCCACAAGAAGAGCGGCATATTATACAAATTAGTTAAAGTATCAATAAGCAACGCAATTGTCTCTGATCACGTGACCAACTTCTGTCCATTGACACCCCCCCCCCTCTCTATCTTACTATTATGGATGTCATTTAACCGTTCACTATTTTTGTTGTTGTTGTTTAATGGACCTCATTCACCAATCGTAAATAAACACATTTAGCCACGTCATAATATTGATAAAACAATATCACGTGACAGCCACTATGGATTACATAATTTGTATAGAAGATATTCAGAATCACGTGGCTAAATGTTGTTTGTTTACGATTGGTGAATGAGGTCCATTCACTTCCAGTCACCCAGCAGAAGTCCTTCATTTCAGCACATGTTTTAACGGACGTTAGCATTTTTAATTTACGTGCGTAAATTCAATAAAAGTATCAAATGAATTTCGAGTATGGCCGAAATAGCTCAGTTGGGAGAGCGATAGACTGAAAATCTAAAGGTCGCGGGTTCGATCCCGGGATTCGGCACATAAGTGAAACATTTTTTTATATTTATTATTGGCATAATATAAAAATTAGTTAAAGTATCAATAAGTAGCCTACATTATAACATATCATTCTGTCTGTCTAGTAAAAAGTCTGTACACGTTATTTCTCCGACACCCAACCTTAGATCGAGCTGAAATTTTGCACAATTATTTCTTTTAACTGCCCATCTGCTTTGGCAAGACATGGGCACAGTTGGAGAGACTCGCCCAGAACCGAGATGCCTGGAGGAAGCTGGTTGGTGACCTATGCCCAAGAAGGGACCACAGGCAGATATGAGATGAGATGATGATTTCTTTTAATTTGTTAATTAACTAATTGGTAATAATTTTTTTTGGTACCTCGAAAAGGGAAAAGAAATTGTACTTGACTGAAGTGTGGTATAAGCTGAATTAGTCCCCTTCATAGGTCAACACTTTAAAATAAGTTTCAAACAAACAATAGATAACTATACAATCTTCTATTCACATAGAACCTCACTATCAGAGTTGTTAGCATGTCGGCTTGAGGAGGCTTAAATTAAGCCATGAGTTCGAATTCAGGTTGTCCCAGGTTTTTTTTTTGTTATAAATGCTTTTAAAAAAGTAATGACTGTAAAATCCAGCCAGATCTCCCTTTCTTTTTTCTTTCCCTCTCCCCCTATTCCCAACTGGTCCAGACAAGTGATAGGATCATAGAGTAGTGAGAAAACTAAAAAGCATGAAATAGCGCTAAACAAAAAGAATTGGTAAAAATATTCCTAATCGCACAGATTTATTGTTGTCTATTACAAATGTAATTTTATGACTGATCCAAAACTCATTGATACAAATACACTTCGTATAAGACTTTTTTTAATAAGTATTTTTATGTTGTTTTTTTCTTGTAAGATATTTCATTAATTCTCTTAACAAACTGTGATTTCTGCACAAAAATGGACCGCCCCCCCCCCCCTACAACTCGAAGGTTTACGGGCGGGATGGAGAACGGGATAGATTGAATCGCCCCCATCATCCCAACATACTAGAGAGGGGGGGGGGCGACATCAGCTAAAATTGGTTAAAATGTAAATAATTTGTATATTTTATTAAGATAAGTAAAGAATTTGTATACAAATTGTGTTCTTTCTCTACAAAAATGTGCCCGATCGCCAATACCGCCCCCCCCCCCAACAAGTGATTCGACGACTAATCGTACACAGCGTTACTGGATGAACGATTTGTTTGTGAACGATCTGCCGTGTTCTAATAGTTGATGCCTTTATGTAGGTTAGAGATCAAAATGGGGGTCAGTCGAGTAAAACAAAACAAAAAAGATTCATTATCATTGAATGAACATACAGATATATTTGTTTCAAAAGATGATTTTAAAAAAATGATAACATTTGAGAACCACTTAGTAAAGTAAAAGAGAACTACTCCACGCGAAGAAAAAGATCCTTACCAAGAAAGTCCTGATTTTGTTAATTACATTTACCTACAAGATGAAACGTACGCGAAGTCTTCATTCTACCATTCACTATCACGTGACTGCCCTTTTTTTAAACTCAGCACTCTTCCTATCTCTCGCATAAACCTCCCCAGCACCCACCAACTTTTGTGATTCCATAAAAAAAACCAACTCGGCAAAAAGAAAAAAAAAGGTAAAAAAATCGTTGAAGTGGAAAACTAAAAGGAAAATAACCAATAGGGGGGAAAAAAACACTACAAATTTAGCGCTTAGAGTTGGTAGGTACTTGGTCTATTTGGAGTCTTTGGTTTCACCCAGGAGCAGATCTCTGTTGACAATTGTTGTCATTAATTTTTTAAGCGATTAAGATATTTTGAAATTGATACCATGTCAAGCCACGGAAACATCAGCGGACGGTCCTCAAGGGTGGACAAAAAGGACCCATTGTTCTCCATGAAACTTCAGCAATACGCTGAGATCAAGGCTCAATGCTTGAAAACAAAGTCTCTTTTCGAAGATCCAGAATTTGTGTGTTGTGATGCGTCCATCATGTATTCTAAGAAAGTGGACAAGAAGTATGAGTGGAAGCGCCCTTCTGTAAGTAGACCTTTAGGCACTTCTGTATATTGCTTTTTCATGCACTTCTGTATGTAGACCTTCATGCACTTTTGTATGTAGGTTTTTCATGCACTTCTTTAAGTAGACCTGTATGCACTTCTGTGTGTATGTTTTTCATGCACTTCTGTAAGTAAACCTTTATGCACTTCTGTAAGTAGACCTTTTGTGCACTTTTGTAAGTAGACCTTTATGCACTTCTGTATGTAGGTTTTGCATGCACTTCTGGAAGTAATCTTTTCACTATTCACTTTCACTTTCAAGTAATCACTTGTTTTTTGAATGACTCATTAAAGAGAAATCGTATAAAAAATTATGGTTCAGTTTATGTAATTAGAGACGCATGCCGATTAGGACTAAATCATCGGGAGTTAGATTGCCTCTGTAACAGCCTTGAGAAAAGATTCAGGCTATAATTTTAGGGACTATAGAAAATTCTAGCTATCATAAATAGTAATGTGTTTTTGACTATAACCGAAATATTCAATTCATTTTGTTCTTCTTTAGAAAATGTGTGCTTTAGTGACATACGCCGCTAAGTTATTGTTAAAACACATTCACATACCTGGTGACCAAGCATCGATCGGCTGAATAATTTTCCATAGAAAGTTAAAATTTACGCGAACTCATTGTGGAGACATTTTTGTAATGACAAAAACGAGCTTCCAATCCTAAAAATTGCTTGTGTTCTGTTTGTTCAAAATTACAAGAACAAAAATGTGGTAAGTGTGTCCCCCTACAGTCTCTAGAAACACCGTTGTTCACGTCTACCAGTACAGTTTTGGTTTGGAAGAAATTATTTTTGTATTCCAACTTCTCAAATGGTCACGTTCAGACATTTAATAAAGCAGTAGTGCATGAAATCAAGGAACAAAATTCCCTCAAAATGTCCTTAATTTCATATCAAACAAACCATGATCAAACGTTATATTAGCATACTTTCAAAACGCTAACCCGTGTTTTCAGCTGAAGTTTGTGTACCAGCGGCTTGGTTGTAAGAACTGTTCTAATGTATAGAATTACTTTCATCAGGTTTATTGTGGCTAGACCTAATCATGCGTTTGTGGGGACGATTGTTGCCCAGATCATCCCGTTCTTTTTCTTTCCCGTATGTAAATAAAACCTTTGATAGCAGCCCCCTATTACAGGAAACAGAGGAGGGAGGGGGGAGTGAGAACAAGAGAGTCTAAGAGAATATTGATATGTAGCGCAGAAATAAAGGAGGGGTGACTATTAGGTTCTGATGATCACGAATACAAATTTCAACACAGCTGCTAATCATTCCACTTTAAATCTAGATCTAGACTTAACATTGAATATTAAGCAAGCAAAAAAAAAACCAAAAAAAACCACATCTTATTCTTCTGCAATCGTTATAGATGTTGAATTTGTTGTGCTATTGCGATCATTGGCGAAACCAATTATAACAAAAATATGAATAATAGAGAGAAGAATAAATTGATCATGGAATAGTATTTGGTTGAATCTTCATTCATAGTTGTTAAAGAAAGTTAACACCATTATATTTATGCAAAAAAACAACTCAGACCGGAATTCATTTAAAATGGCCATGAATATTTTCACAGTAAAACATTGTTACGTACCATCACATTACAATAATAGAGTATGGGGAATGCAGTTCTAGCAACAATACCGGTGGTATTAAGGCTATCCAATCCACTCCATTTTTCTTTTTTCATTGTTGACATCACTTAACACATATGAAAAATTGATCTAATTAGCATAATTTGTGATCATCGATGAAGAAATAACCAAAGAATTAGAGAATCATTTCTAGGTTTTCATATTTGTGAGAAATGGCTGAAGTAATGAAAAATCCCCATTTATCCTAAATAAACTGCGTAGCTAGGGCTATAATGGTACTTCTAATATGAGTGGATAGTACATAATCATACGGCATTTCTTTATCGAAAGTAGCCACTAGGTGCGGCCAGCGCTTATGTTCACTATGCTAACCGCAACTTATATTTGGTCCTCAATGTTTCCGTCAGCTGTGTTCAAATTGCAGATTTCTATGACTTGGTACTTGTAAGTATTTTTAGCTAACAGGGTGCCTTTTGAATCCAATTGGGAGATCATAGTTTATAACACACTCACTAAATTGTACCTACAATGTGGCATCAAGAAATCCGATTTAGATATCTTGATGCACAAATGAAAGATCCTAAGACAAATGACTTTGTGTTCCTCAAAGAAAAAAGAATGCCAGGAAGCTGAGGCACTTATAGGAAAAATTAGAAACATTCACTCCTATTGTTCTGCATATTGTCGAGTGCGAAATTGTAAAAGCAATCAACGTTATTTCGAAAATGTTGGAAAGTGAGCAGCAAGATCTACATAAAGCAACAAGATCTACATAAATCAACAAGATCTACATAAAGCAACAAGATCTACATAAATCAACAAGATCTACAGAAAGCAACAAGATCTACAGAAAGCAACAAGATCTACATAAATCAACAAGATCTACAGAAAGCAACAAGATCTACAGAAAGCAACAAGATCTACAGAAAGGAACAAGATCTACAGAAAGCAACAAGATCTACAGAAAGGAACAAGATCTACAGAAAGGAACAAGATCTACAGAAAGCAACAAGATCTACAGAAAGGAACAAGATCTACAGAAAGCAACAAGATCTACAGAAAGGAACAAGATCTACAGAAAGGAACAAGATCTACAGAAAGCAACAAGATCTACAGAAAGCAACAAGATCTACAGAAAGCAACAAGATCTACAGAAAGCAACAAGATCTACAGAAAGAAGAAAGTCAACTGGAGAAGATCAAGAAAGAATGACTGTAAAAATGAGGCTGTTTAAGTAGCTCGATCTTGGAGTCTGATCCAGCTTATTTTTATTTCGCTCTACATGGTTGCGGAAAGTTAAAGGGCATTTTGGTGAGCCTACCACTAAGGCACTAACTAGTGTAAAAAATAAATATTAAAATGCAGAGAAGACTTGATAGTTCAGCAGGTCATTCTCGAAATTGATCAAAACATCAGAATTTCTATGACACAGAGCAAGTTGAGGTCACTTGATGTTCTTTCCATTGGACGAGAAACAGACAAAAGCTTAGAACTAGGTGCACTGGTTTCTGACTTTACTATTTGAAAGACCAGAAAAATGCAGTTTTAGTAAATAAATGTTAGATCTATTTACTGTTGCTAATTGACATAGAACAAGATAATAGATTTTATATATTTTTTAATAGTTTTACATTTTCTTTTGAAACATCTTATGTGGTTTAACTTTGTTAAAAAGTTTACCGTATAAACATTGACATTCAAGACTGGTATGGACTCATGGAGTCTTAACTAAATCCAACGTAATGACATTTTTATTTATAAAAAAAAGTACTATCCTTGCATTGGAATGTCTTTTGGTAAATGTACAAATGTACTGATACATTCAGATTACTCTTTTGTCACACTGTCAATTTGTCTTATTGGGGGGAAGGGGACCCACCAAAATATTCTTGAACCCGGGCCCACGTGTACCTTGCTACGCCACTGTAAAGAAGGTTTCATCAAATCCATTTTCGGACATAAAAAGTCGGAGCAGTAAAGTCTAAATATAAATGTAAAATCTATTTGAAAGTTTGGATTTATATTGTAGTATTTTAATATCAAAATAAAATATTAGACTGTATAATTTTGGAGTAGCCTACATCCTGACTCAATCTATGTCACTTGTCTATTTGTTCAATTATATCGTTATTATATTACTAAAATAGATTTTTTTATCCATGTAGGGCCTACATATGTGAATTTGTTTTAATATTGAGATTAAAACAGTGTGTTTAACTGGAATAATAGTAAAAAAAAAGATATGAAAGTTAAGAGAGGAACAGCGGAACATCATTTATGAAGTTGTTTTTTTTTCTCAAAAAGGGGGGGTGTTGAGGTAAATGGTTGAAATAAATGTCAAACCTGTCAATATCTAAGTGTATATAAATCAACCTCTTTGATTCCTCCAACTCTTGTATTAAAAGCTTCATCAGTAAATAATGAGTAAATACACCCAAACTCTATACATAGAATAATAAGACGTGCCTTTGAGACCGAAGATTAATGAGAAGTGCAGTATTTCAGCGCAGCGCAGACATAACCGTAGTCTGTCGCTGTTCGATTTAGATTCTCTTTTGGCTTCTCTTGGAAGATCATAAATCCATAAGCACGAGCTGGGAAGAGGCTATGAAAATTGAACATGACCGATCTCTTTGTAGAGAGGTTGCCGCCCTTTGTGCGGAGAAAAGATTGTCCACCTGACGGGGAATCTTGACAACCTTTAGGCCCTAGTTCTAAGTGCCAACTATTTCTGTCAAGATGTTTGTTGCAGCTCGCTCGTGAATTGTTAACATTTTGAAGGAGATTTACTTTTTATTTTTCTGGCACAGAGCTGCTAAATGAACCTGAAACATTTAAATTTTACTTTTCCACGAGATCTCGTGATGAGTTTTTCAGATCTCGTGCTGACTTCAATGATGCGTGTGATTCAGAGTTAACTCTAGAAGATGTTCACTACATTAAATAACAAGGATGCAATGATTGCAGTTTTGTCATTGTCAAAAGCCATATTCTTGGGGAAAAATATTGTTTAAAATTTGGACTAAGTTACAGTTATTATTAGCCCAGATTTTTATAAAAAGTACAATAGGTATTGGAGGCGCAGTGGCTGAGTGGTAAAGCGCTTGGCTTCCGAACCGGGGTCCGGATCCTGGTGAAGACTGGGATTTTTTATTTCGGGATCTTCGTGTGCCTCTGAGTCCACCAAGCTCTAATGATTACCTGACATTAGTTGGAAGCCATTAGTTGTGCTGACCAAATTTAACCCTCGTTAACCATAGGCCCCATAAACAGATGTCCTTTACGTCTTCCCTAGAGTTCACAAGGTCCAAAAGGGAAACTTTACTTTTACAATAGGTAGTGTGTGTGTGTGCGTGCGTGCGCTCTCTTTGTCATGTATTGCTTACCTTCATTAATTCAAACAAAGTTCTCAATGCTGTCAGGTCCACACTGAGTCGACAGTTTTGTGAAAGAGCGTTGCCGTCCGTCTATAAGCACTAGCTGGGAAGAGGCTATGAAAGTTGAACCTGACCGATACGGCACTGTTTATTATTTTTTTTTTACATCTTTAAACTTTATTTTGAGCTAAATTTGTATTCTATTGTGTACACCATCGTACTATGAAACACAAAAATATAACATTTTAAAGATCATTGCATTTTACTAATGTAGACATGGAAATATACATTCTAGCCAACAATACTATTTTCATTTGGTAATCCAGCTATGCTCTCTATTCCGATGATTACTACTACATTAGTTGCTAACAAATCTGTTGAGTTGTAACATTTGAACTCAGTCACAACGCTCATGTTCCTGGGATGTGTGTACATAGCAAACACAAAGGACGCTGTACAATGTTATTTGTTCTGTTGATTTCTGGGTACATCTTTACAAACACTATGGCTGGCATCCTAAAATCTCTTCTGATTGTTTCATCTAAAAAGATCAGAGTAAATGTTCACGTTGCGCGAATCAAACTCTACTTCCAAATTGTCGCCCCTACCCGTGTTGCCAGCATAGTAAGCCGTGGTTCCAGGTTTCACCACTTCAAAAAGTTGAAATAAGTGCCGCTTCAAATAGTTTCCTGAAGGCTAATGGCCTTTTTTTTTCTTCAAAGAAACTTGTATTTTTCAAAGTCGTAGGTAGGTTGTTTTCTTGAAAATATTATTAACAGAATGTGCGTCAGTGGCGTCACTAGGAGTGTACGGCAGTGCGGGCCGCTACCAGGGGGTGACACCCAAGTGGTAAAGAAGACAATTTTAAAAATGAACAGTAGTTATGTTACTTAACATGCCTAGCACACTTTTGTTAGATAGATCTAAATATTGATTGATCTTATATCAACATGTACAATTTAGTTTTTTTTTTTGCAGTGAAGTGATAAATGCGTGTTTAAGAACAGTCTAATTGTATCGTACAACCTTGGGACACAATCGTTTAGGACTTAATAGACGAATATGTTTGGTCTACAATTATATATATATATATATATATATATAATTTACGTCATATAGTTCAATATTTTTTAAACTTTTATTGTCTGATATACACGTAGAAACAAACAGTAAAAACAAAATGTACACCCGCTGATTTCTGTGAAAATATACATTTGCATCCTGTTTTTGTTTTCTTCAAATGATCTACAATACAGTATAAAGGTGTTTAACATGTGAAGCATAATTTTACTATTCGGTCAGTTTCAGTCAACTTGTTAAAGGACTTATCCCAAGTGATCTGACACGTTCACTTTACGAACTGCATATGAAGCAAATTGACCACAAAAAGCAGCAGTAGGACCGCCTCACTTTTCTTTCTGCGTTAAAAAAAAGCGACGCAAAGTTTCAATTTCCCATCCATCCGGCCATACTCACTTGAGCAAACACACCAAGAGCATCATCGTCATTTCACTGGCGTTAATTCGAAGAAACATCTACATGACCATTTATCTTAAGTTGAAGCAGTTTAATGTTCTGCTCAGGACATTTTTTAAATGGTGTATTCGAGTAGTTTAATGTCCTGCTCAGGACAATATTTGAATGCTGTATGTTGAAGCAGTTTAATGTGCTGCTTAGGACAATTTTTAAATAGGGTGTGTTGGAGCAGTTTAATGTCTTGCTGTGGATAGATTTTGATTGCTTTTTGTTGAAGCAGTTTAAAGTCCTGCTCAGGACAGTTTTTGAATGTTGTGTGTTGGAGCAGTTTATTGTCTTGCTCAGCACAATTTTTGAATAGTGTGTGTTGGAGCAGTTTAATGTCCTGCTCAGGACAGTTTTTGAATGGTGTGTGTTGGAGCAGTTTATTGTCTTGCTCAGGACAATTTTTGATGAGCGTGTGTTGGAGCAGTTTAATGTCCTGCTCAGGACTTTATTTTTTGCTTGAAGCAGTTCAATGTTCTCCAACTCCTCTTGGTACTAACAGTGTAGTGTTAAATTGTTTAATTGACTTGCGCGGACGTCATAGAAAGTAAAATGCTTCAAGATGCTTTTAAAATTAATTCTTCAATTGATGTCGTATAAAGAGACGAAACATTTTCTAAACAAGAGGGGAAAATAGTGTAATAACTTAAGTGAGGCAACTCAACGAGGCTTATATATGTTTATTTACACGACATCACAGGTACACAAACATCTATCTTAGGCACAGTCTTTTCACTTCGACTCTCAACTTGGGGCGGAAATCGTTCTCTCTTCTCTTCCTAATGTTGACATCCTTCTCAGTCTAGTTTATCACCTTCTAGCTTAGAAGGCGGTGCGCATGGCAGAGTTATAACAATACTGTCTATGTTTCTAACACATAAACAAAAGAAATGCTTAAAAGGCTTTAGACCCGTGTCCATAGATTTAATAAGATACTAGGGCTATAAGATTAGCAATTCACCAACTCCTAATTAGAAAAATAAATTGCTAAATGAACCTTTTATTACATATTCTTTGCGTTGTACGGCTACTTTGGCTATTATTGCCAGGTAATGCCTTACCTGGCTAGGGTGGAGGTCGAATTTCACACGAGATTTATTTGTATTCCTATAATGCACTGCCACTATCTGTATGAAGCCCGCCAGTACAGCTAGAGACAACCGTGAGGAAAGAAAACGATTAGTGAGACTTTCTTTTGTCCGTACTACGTGCTCGCAAGGTGGACAGCCCTATATGGAGGTTTGGGTTCATTCTGCAGGTTAGTTCTGCATTTCCTGTTATGAAAATGGATAGGTCATGATAGGTCAATTGTTCCTCTCTTTGTCAAATGTCCTGCAATCTTTACGTTGACCTTATTCAGGGGAGAAGTAAGGACTTCTTTCAATGGAAGTGAGTAATAGCATGCAATCAGACTTGAACTACATTTTTATGGAGGAGGACAGAATTGTGATTATAAATATTTTGTAGTTTTGATTTCTAATAATAGTAGGAAATAACAGTAGCTAGGTTACCGATAATGAAATTTAAAACTACTGTAAACACTCACTTGACATTTTATGTGTGCAAGTGACTTGACTGAGGAGTTTGGATTAAAAACAAAAGGACAAGTAGAGACGAGAGGTTTTCATTGAGAATTGTATTTTTTTGGAGGGGGCTGAACCTGATTAAGAGGGTGGGGGTCAAACCCTGAGCAAAGCGCACCGGCGGACACTGACCCTAGCTCTTTATCTCCTAATTAACGATAACATAGTTGATTTGACCCCATTAAATTGAATTAATTTTTTTGTTTTATAAACTATTTTTTGTGTTGTATAAAAAGAGCATGCATTCTCCTATCATTCTATACGCAAAATAACATTTAGTGATTACATATAAACATGTTATTGAAGTTTGATCATAACAGGGTAGAATGCAGAAATGTGAAAAATAAACAATTCTGTCAGAATGTGAAAAATTAATTGTTTGCGTTATGAATGTTTACTAATACAAACATGAATATTGGTAGCAGTGTAAATCTTAATATTAGTAGCAGAGTAAACCTTAATATTGGTAGCAGAGTAAACCTTAATATTGGTAGCAGAGTAAACCTTAATATTGGTAGCTGAGTAAACCTACATATTGTTTCGGAATGAAGTCGTAGTCTTGGTGCCAAGCGCCTTTCCTTGTGTTCGGAACTTTAAAAATGCATGTTCTGGTGTCTGCAACACAATATAGTCTGTGTAATTATTTAAAGAAAATGTACAGGTCAAATATCAAATCTGCTATTCACTGTACTTTATGAAATGTAGCCCAGCGAAAGGTAAACAGATCAATGTGTGAAATGTTTTATTTGAGGGAGGGTTGAATATCACCCCACCCCCAGCTACGCCCATAGCATTTGGTTGATTTCTCTCAATCCCACCCCAGGTTACGCTCATGGAATTTAGTGACTAGTATTACTTCAGTTGTTTTTATTCGAGTGGGAGGAAAGGGTTAACCTCAAAACCCCATTAGCTACGCTGGGGCAAACGGAGGTTAAAAAAAGGGGGCAGTCACTTTTTCGCTTTTCTGAGAGGAGTTACCAATCACTTTGAGGAAAAGGATTCGTCACTTTCTAGTTTTTAATGCTGGACTAGCCCCGGAGAATTGAAATGCCGAAGTAGATAGGGCATCCTGATGTTGCTTTTTTTTTAAAACTGTCCATGTTGCTTTCGATTCTAGAGAAGAAGGGAGACTCGACATTACTTCCCTTTAAGTTGTCTTCTTTTAAATAATGAGAGAAGTTGTTTTTGTTTAATGTTACGCATTAAGATTTTATTTTTAAATTTAGCCAATATAGAACTTTGCATTTCTACCTGGACCTTTCTTCTATGAATCAAACGTGATCATTAAAATACAGTACGATATGCCTGAACTAAGGGAGAAAGCTTTAAGTAACAGAGCATGTAAAAGTTCAACTTAAAATAAACAGTACAAATACTCCTTCTTCCCTAGTGCTATTAGAGCATGGAATGGGTTGCCTGAGCTAGCCAGAAAAACCAGTGACTTGGCAGAATTTAAGTCATTGGTTAATATGCATGACTAAATGCATGACGCGTAGGACGTAATCATCTTCTTTTTTGAAGTAACGTCTGTATTATATAAGATAAGAAGATAAGATAAGAATGAGAAAAGTAAATAACTGTAATAAAAAAAACAAAAACTAAATCATGCGATTGAAATTTGAAACTTTGATGACACTTTGATCTGCACTCGAGTCCCTTGCCTTTACAACTGCATGTATTTGTAGAGAAAGTCCTTTATTTCAATAGCAGCGTGTATAGACGTTCAGCATGTCTTCAGACGAAATCTCATCTATGTGAAAATTAACTTTTCTTTACAAAGTACGAACTGTTGATGTGAGTAAAGGTGATTGATTACCATTTGTATTTGCTAGTTTATTGAAGTCGGCGTCTTCTATTTCACAACAACCGCTATGGGATATGTGTGCGACCATGGTCGATCTCAAGGAACATGTATTAGTTCAGTATTACCAATTGGAGCAGGAGGAGCTTCATGACATTTCTTTTGCTTGCAGTAGAAGATTCTCTTAGGACTTGATGTGTTTCTCAGTCAGTACAATACTTTGTTCAATTAGGACTTGATGTGTTTCTCAGTCAGTACAATACTTTGTTCAATTAGGACTTGATGTGTTTCTCAGTCAGTACAATACTTTGTTCAATTAGGACTTGATGTGTTTCTCAGTCAGTACAATACTTTGTTCAATTAGGACTTGATGTGTTTCTCAGTCAGTACAATACTTTGTTCAATTAGGACTTGATGTGTTTCTCAGTCAGTACAATACTTTGTTCAATTAGGACTTGATGTGTTTCTCAGTCAGTACAATACTTTGTTCAATTAGGACTTGATGTGTTTCTCAGTCAGTACAATACTTTGTTCAATTAGGACTTGATGTGTTTCTCAGTAAGTACAATACTTTGTTCAATTAGGACTTGATGTGTTTCTCAGTCAGTACAATACTTTGTTCAATTAGGACTTGATGTGTTTCTCAGTCAGTACAATACTTTGTTCAATTAGGACTTGATGTGTTTCTCAGTCAGTACAATACTTTGTTCAATTAGGACTTGATGTGTTTCTCAGTCAGTACAATACTTTGTTCAATTAGGACTTGATGTGTTTCTCAGTCAGTACAATACTTTGTTCAATTAGGACTTGATGTGTTTCTCAGTCAGTACAATACTTTGTTCAATTAGGACTTGATGTGTTTCTCAGTCAGTACAATACTTTGTTCAATTAGGACTTGATGTGTTTCTCAGTCAGTACAATACTTTGTTCAATTAGGACTTGATGTGTTTCTCAGTCAGTACAATACTTTGTTCAATTAGGACTTGATGTGTTTCTCAGTCAGTACAATACTTTGTTCAATTAGGACTTGATGTGTTTCTCAGTCAGTACAATACTTTGTTCAATTAGGACTTGATGTGTTTCTCAGTCAGTACAATACTTTGTTCAATTAGGACTTGATGTGTTTCTCAATCAGTACAATACTTTGTTCAATTAGGACTTGATGTGTTTCTCAGTCAGTACAATACTTTGTTCAATTAGGACTTGATGTGTTTCTCAGTCAGTACAATACTTTGTTCAATTAGGACTTGATGTGTTTCTCAGTCAGTACAATACTTTGTTCAATTAGGACTTGATGGGTTTCTCAGTCAGTACAATACTTTGTTCAATTAGGACTTGATGGGTTTCTCAGTCAGTACAATACTTTGTTCAATTAGGACTTGATGTGTCTCTGTCAGTACAATACTTTGTTCAATTAGGACTTGATGTGTTTCTCAGTCAGTACAATACTTTGTTCAATTAGGACTTGATGTGTTTCTCAGTCAGTACAATACTTTGTTCAATTAGGACTTGATGTGTTTCTCAGTCAGTACAATACTTTGTTCAATTAGGACTTGATGTGTTTCTCAGTCAGTACAATACTTTGTTCAATTAGGACTTGATGTGTTTCTCAGTCAGTACAATACTTTGTTCAATTAGGACTTGATGTGTTTCTCAGTCAGTACAATACTTTGTTCAATTAGGACTTGATGTGTTTCTCAGTCAGTACAATACTTTGTTCAATTAGGACTTAATGTGTTTCTCAGTCAGTACAATACTTTGTTCAATTAGGACTTGATGTGTTTCTCAGTCAGTACAATACTTTGTTCAATTAGGACTTGATGTGTTTCTCAGTCAGTACAATACTTTGTTCAATTAGGACTTGATGTGTTTCTCAATCAGTACAATACTTTGTTCAATTAGGACTTGATGTGTTTCTCAGTCAGTACAATACTTTGTTCAATTAGGACTTGATGGGTTTCTCAGTCAGTACAATACTTTGTTCAATTAGGACTTGATGGGTTTCTCAGTCAGTACAATACTTTGTTCAATTAGGACTTGATGTGTTTCTCAGTCAGTACAATACTTTGTTCAATTAGGACTTGATGTGTTTCTCAGTCAGTACAATACTTTGTTCAATTAGGACTTGATGGGTTTCTCAGTCAGTACAATACTTTGTTCAATTAGGACTTGATGTGTTTCTCAATCAGTACAATACTTTGTTCAATTAGGACTTGATGTGTTTCTCAGTCAGTACAATACTTTGTTCAATTAGGACTTGATGGGTTTCTCAGTCAGTACAATACTTTGTTCAATTAGGACTTGATGTGTTTCTCAGTCAGTACAATACTTTGTTCAATTAGGACTTGATGGGTTTCTCAATCAGTACAATACTTTGTTCAATTAGGACTTGATGTGTTTCTCAGTCAGTACAATACTTTGTTCAATTAGGACTTGATGGGTTTCTCAGTCAGTACAATACTTTGTTCAATTAGGACTTGATGTGTTTCTCAGTCAGTACAATACTTTGTTCAATTAGGACTTGATGTGTTTCTCAGTCAGTACAATACTTTGTTCAATTAGGACTTGATGTGTTTCTCAGTCAGTACAATACTTTGTTCAATTAGGACTTGATGTGTTTCTCAGTCAGTACAATACTTTGTTCAATTAGGACTTGATGTGTTTCTCAGTCAGTACAATACTTTGTTCAATTAGGACTTGATGTGTTTCTCAGTCAGTACAATACTTTGTTCAATTAGGACTTGATGTGTTTCTCAGTCAGTACAATACTTTGTTCAATTAGGACTTGATGTGTTTCTCAGTCAGTACAATACTTTGTTCAATTAGGACTTGATGGGTTTCTCAGTCAGTACAATACTTTGTTCAATTAGGACTTGATGTGTTTCTCAGTCAGTACAATACTTTGTTCAATTAGGACTTGATGTGTTTCTCAGTCAGTACAATACTTTGTTCAATTAGGACTTGATGTGTTTCTCAGTCAGTACAATACTTTGTTCAATTAGGACTTGATGTGTTTCTCAGTCAGTACAATACTTTGTTCAATTAGGACTTGATGGGTTTCTCAGTCAGTACAATACTTTGTTCAATTAGGACTTGATGTGTTTCTCAATCAGTACAATACTTTGTTCAATTAGGACTTGATGTGTTTCTCAGTCAGTACAATACTTTGTTCAATTAGGACTTGATGGGTTTCTCAGTCAGTACAATACTTTGTTCAATTAGGACTTGATGTGTTTCTCAGTCAGTACAATACTTTGTTCAATTAGGACTTGATGTGTTTCTCAGTCAGTACAATACTTTGTTCAATTAGGACTTGATGTGTTTCTCAGTCAGTACAATACTTTGTTCAATTAGGACTTGATGTGTTTCTCAGTCAGTACAATACTTTGTTCAATTAGGACTTGATGTGTTTCTCAGTCAGTACAATACTTTGTTCAATGTGGACTTGATGTGTTTCTCAGTCAGTACAATACTTTGTTCAATTAGGACTTGATGTGTTTCTCAGTCAGTACAATACTTTGTTCAATTAGGACTTGATGTGTTTCTCAGTCAGTACAATACTTTGTTCAATTAGGACTTGATGTGTTTCTCAGTCAGTACAATACTTTGTTCAATTAGGACTTGATGTGTTTCTCAGTCAGTACAATACTTTGTTCAATTAGGACTTGATGTGTTTCTCAGTCAGTACAATACTTTGTTCAATTAGGACTTGATGGGTTTCTCAGTCAGTACAATACTTTGTTCAATTAGGACTTGATGTGTTTCTCAGTCAGTACAATACTTTGTTCAATTAGGACTTGATGTGTTTCTCAGTCAGTACAATACTTTGTTCAATTAGGACTTGATGTGTTTCTCAGTCAGTACAATACTTTGTTCAATTAGGACTTGATGTGTTTCTCAGTCAGTACAATACTTTGTTCAATTAGGACTTGATGTGTTTCTCAATCAGTACAATACTTTGTTCAATTAGGACTTGATGTGTTTCTCAGTAAGTACAATACTTTGTTCAATTAGGACTTGATGTGTTTCTCAGTCAGTACAATACTTTGTTCAATTAGGACTTGATGGGTTTCTCAGTCAGTACAATACTTTGTTCAATTAGGACTTGATGTGTTTCTCAGTCAGTACAATACTTTGTTCAATTAGGACTTGATGTGTTTCTCAGTCAGTACAATACTTTGTTCAATTAGGACTTGATGGGTTTCTCAGTCAGTACAATACTTTGTTCAATTAGGACTTGATGTGTTTCTCAGTCAGTACAATACTTTGTTCAATTAGGACTTGATGTGTTTCTCAGTCAGTACAATACTTTGTTCAATTAGGACTTGATGTGTTTCTCAGTCAGTACAATACTTTGTTCAATTAGGACTTGATGTGTTTCTCAGTCAGTACAATACTTTGTTCAATTAGGACTTGATGTGTTTCTCAATCAGTACAATACTTTGTTCAATTAGGACTTAATGTGTTTCTCAGTCAGTACAATACTTTGTTCAATTAGGACTTGATGTGTTTCTCAGTCAGTACAATACTTTGTTCAATTAGGACTTAATGTGTTTCTCAGTCAGTACAATACTTTGTTCAATTAGGACTTGATGTGTTTCTCAGTCAGTACAATACTTTCTTCAATTAGGACTTGATGTGTTTCTCAATCAGTACAATACTTTGTTCAATTAGGACTTGATGTGTTTCTCAGTCACTACAATGCTTTGTTCAATTAGGACTTGATGTGTTTCTCAGTCAGTACAATACTTTGTTCAATTAGGACTTGATGTGTTTCTCAGTCAGTACAATACTTTGTTCAATTAGGACTTGATGTGTTTCTCAGTCAGTACAATACTTTGTTCAATTAGGACTTGATGTGTTTCTCAATCAGTACAATGCTTTGTTCAATTAGGACTTGATGTGTTTCTCAGTCAGTACAATGCTTTGTTCAATTAGGACTTGATGTGTTTCTCAGTCAGTACAATACTTTGTTCAATTAGGACTTGATGTGTTTCTCAGTCAGTACAATACTTTGTTCAATTAGGACTTGATGTGTTTCTCAGTCAGTACAATACTTTGTTCAATTAGGACTTGATGTGTTTCTCAGTCAGTACAATACTTTGTTCAATTAGGACTTGATGTGTTTCTCAGTCAGTACAATACTTTGTTCAATTAGGACTTGATGTGTTTCTCAATCAGTACAATACTTTGTTCAATTAGGACTTGATGTGTTTCTCAATCAGTACAATACTTTGTTCAATTAGGACTTGATGTGTTTCTCAATCAGTACAATACTTTGTTCAATTAGGACTTGATGTGTTTCTCAATCAGTACAATACTTTGTTCAATTAGGACTTGATGTGTTTCTCAATCAGTACAATACTTTGTTCAATTAGGACTTGATGTGTTTCTCAATCAGTACAATACTTTGTTCAATTAGGACTTGATGTGTTTCTAAATCAGTACAATACTTTGTTCAATTAGGACTTGATGTGTTTCTCAGTCAGTACAATACTTTGTTCAATTAAGACTTGATGCGTTTCTCAGTCAGTACAATACTATGTCCTAACTTCGTGGTGTATCGTTTTTCGAGGCGCGGTGGATGAGCGGTAAAGCGCTTGGCTTCCGAACCGGGGTCCCGGGTTCGAAAACTGTGATTTTTAATTTAGGGACCTTTGGGCGCCTCTGTCTCCACCCAGCTCTAATGGGTACCTGGCATTAGTTGGGGAAAAGTAAATGCGGTTGGTCTTTGTGCTGGCCATATTACACCCTCGCTAACCGTAGACCACAGAAACAGATGACCTTTACATCATCTGCCCTATAAACCATAAGGTCTGGAAGGGGAACTTTCCTTTTTTTTTAAATATATTGTTCTTGGCTAATTGAACAAAGGGCAGACCATCTGAACATTTATTTGAGTCCTTTTGTGTTCATCCATGCAGTGACCACATTTTCTATATCCTGACTGGCCCTTTCAACAGAGCCTTTGGCTTGACTATAACGAAGCTGTCCTTGAACGGTCTAAACATTTATCCACATAGCGCATAGTTGGAGAGGAATTTATTACTGAATTCTCTACCACGATTTGATGACAATATTGCTAGAGCACCAAATGATACAAATATTGCAAGAAAGTGATACGCTGGAAAAACTTAGTTATATTATCTTAATGCATCATTATGATATCCATGTGTGACTGCAGATCTATCAGATCAACTTGACATCTTCTATACACCATTATGATATCCAGTGTGACTGCAGATCTATCAGATCAACTTGACAGCTTCTATACACCATTATGATATCCATGTGTGACTGCAGATCTATCAGATCAACTTGACATCTTCTATACACCATTATGATATCCAGTGTGACTGCAGGTCTATCAGATCAACTTGACATCTTGTATACACCATTATGATATCCAGTGTGAGTGCAGGTCTATCAGATCAACTTGACATCTTGTATACACCATTATGATATCCATGTGTGACTGCAGGTCTATCAGATCAACTTGACATCTTGTATACACCATTATGATATCCACGTGTGAGTGCAGGTCTATCAGATCAACCTGACATCTTGTATACACCATTATGATATCCATGTGTGAGTGCAGGTCTATCAGATCAACCTGACATCTTCTATACACCATTATGATATCCATGTGTGACTGCAGGTCTATTAGATCAACCTGACATCTTCTATACACCATTATGATATCCATGTGTGACTGCAGGTCTATCAGGTCAACCTGACATCTTCTATACACCATTATGATATCCATGTGTGACTGCAGGTCTATTAGATCAACCTGACATCTTCTATACACCATTATGATATCCATGTGTGACTGCAGGTCTATCAGATCAACTTGACATCTTGTATACACCATTATGATATCCAGTGTGACTGCAGGTCTATCAGATCAACTTGACATCTTCTATACACCATTATGATATCCAGTGTGACTGCAGGTCTATCAGATCAATTTGACATCTTCTATACACCATTATGATATCCACGTGTGACTGCAGGTCTATCAGAACAACTTGACATCTTCTATACACCATTATGATATCCACGTGTGACTGCAGATCTATCAGATCAACTTGACATCTTCTATACACCATTATGATATCCAGTGTGACTGCAGGTCTATCAGATCAACTTGACATCTTGTATACACCATTATGATATCCAGTGTGACTGCAGGTCTATCAGATCAACTTGACATCTTGTATACACCATTATGATATCCACATGTGACTGCAGGTCTATCAGATCAACCTGACATCTTGTATACACCATTATGATATCCATGTGTGACTGTAGGTCTATCAGATCAACCTGACATCTTCTATACACCATAATGATATCCACGTGTGACTGCAGGTCTATCAGATCAACTTGACATCTTCTATACACCATTATGATATCCACGTGTGACTGCAGATCTATCAGATCAACTTGACATCTTGTATACACCATTATGATTTCCACGTGTGACTGCAGATCTATCAGATCAACTTGACATCTTCTATACACCATTATGATTTCCACGTGTGACTGCAGATCTATCAGATCAACTTGACATCTTCTATACACCATTATGATATCCATGTGTGACTGCAGGTCTATTAGATCAACCTGAGATCTTCTATACACCATTATGATATCCATGTGTGACTGCAGGTCTATCAGGTCAACCTGACATCTTCTATACACCATTATGATATCCATGTGTGACTGCAGGTCTATTAGATCAACCTGACATCTTCTATACACCATTATGATATCCATGTGTGACTGCAGGTCTATCAGATCAACTTGACATCTTGTATACACCATTATGATATCCAGTGTGACTGCAGGTCTATCAGATCAACTTGACATCTTCTATACACCATTATGATATCCAGTGTGACTGCAGGTCTATCAGATCAATTTGACATCTTCTATACACCATTATGATATCCACGTGTGACTGCAGGTCTATCAGAACAACTTGACATCTTCTATACACCATTATGATATCCACGTGTGACTGCAGATCTATCAGATCAACTTGACATCTTCTATACACCGTTATGATATCCAGTGTGACTGCAGGTCTATCAGATCAACTTGGCATCTTGTATACACCATTATGATATCCAGTGTGACTGCAGGTCTATCAGATCAACTTGACATCTTGTATACACCATTATGATATCCACATGTGACTGCAGGTCTATCAGATCAACCTGACATCTTGTATACACCATTATGATATCCATGTGTGAGTGCAGGTCTATCAGATCAACTTGACATCTTGTATACACCATTATGATATCCAGTGTGACTGCAGGTCTATCAGATCAACTTGACATCTTCTATACACCATTATGATATCCAGTGTGACTGCAGGTCTATCAGGTCAACCTGACATCTTCTATACACCATTATGATATCCATGTGTGACTGCAGGTCTATTAGATCAACCTGACATCTTCTATACACCATTATGATATCCATGTGTGACTGCAGGTCTATCAGATCAACTTGACATCTTCTATACACCATTATGATATCCACGTGTGACTGCAGATCTATCAGATCAACTTGACATCTTGTATACACCATTATGATTTCCACGTGTGACTGCAGATCTATCAGATCAACTTGACATCTTCTATACACCATTATGATATCCACGTGTGACTGCAGGTCTATCAGATCAACTTGACATCTTGTATACACCATTATGATATCCACGTGTGACTGCAGGTCTATCAGATCAATTTGACATCTTCTATACACCATTATGATATCCACGTGTGACTGCAGGTCTATCAGATCAACCTGACATCTTCTATACACCATTATGATATCCACGTGTGACTGCAGATCTATCAGATCAACCTGACATCTTGTATACACCATTATGATATCCACGTGTGAGTGCAGGTCTATCAGATCAACCTGACATCTTGTATACACCATTATGATATCCATGTGTGAGTGCAGGTCTATCAGATCAACCTGACATCTTCTATACACCATTATGATATCCATGTGTGACTGCAGGTCTATTAGATCAACCTGACATCTTCTATACACCATTATGATATCCATGTGTGACTGCAGGTCTATCAGGTCAACCTGACATCTTCTATACACCATTATGATATCCATGTGTGACTGCAGGTCTATTAGATCAACCTGACATCTTCTATACACCATTATGATATCCATGTGTGACTGCAGGTCTATCAGATCAACTTGACATCTTGTATACACCATTATGATATCCAGTGTGACTGCAGGTCTATCAGATCAACTTGACATCTTCTATACACCATTATGATATCCAGTGTGACTGCAGGTCTATCAGATCAATTTGACATCTTCTATACACCATTATGATATCCACGTGTGACTGCAGGTCTATCAGAACAACTTGACATCTTCTATACACCATTATGATATCCACGTGTGACTGCAGATCTATCAGATCAACTTGACATCTTCTATACACCATTATGATATCCAGTGTGACTGCAGGTCTATCAGATCAACTTGACATCTTGTATACACCATTATGATATCCAGTGTGACTGCAGGTCTATCAGATCAACTTGACATCTTGTATACACCATTATGATATCCACATGTGACTGCAGGTCTATCAGATCAACCTGACATCTTGTATACACCATTATGATATCCATGTGTGACTGTAGGTCTATCAGATCAACCTGACATCTTCTATACACCATTATGATATCCACGTGTGACTGCAGGTCTATCAGATCAACTTGACATCTTCTATACACCATTATGATATCCACGTGTGACTGCAGATCTATCAGATCAACTTGACATCTTGTATACACCATTATGATTTCCACGTGTGACTGCAGATCTATCAGATCAACTTGACATCTTCTATACACCATTATGATATCCACGTGTGACTGCAGGTCTATCAGATCAACTTGACATCTTGTATACACCATTATGATATCCACGTGTGACTGCAGGTCTATCAGATCCACCTGACATCTTCTATACACCATTATGATATCCACGTGTGACTGCAGATCTATCAGATCAACCTGACATCTTGTATACACCATTATGATATCCACGTGTGAGTGCAGGTCTATCAGATCAACCTGACATCTTGTATACACCATTATGATATCCATGTGTGACTGCAGGTCTATCAGATCAACCTGACATCTTCTATACACCATTATGATATCCATGTGTGACTGCAGGTCTATTAGATCAACCTGACATCTTCTATACACCATTATGATATCCATGTGTGACTGCAGGTCTATCAGATCAACATGACATCTTGTATACACCATTATGATATCCACGTGTGACTGCAGGTCTATCAGATCAACCTGACATCTTCTATACACCATTATGATATCCATGTGTGACTGCAGGTCTATCAGATCAATTTGACATCTTCTATACACCATTATGATATCCAGTGTGACTGCAGGTCTATCAGATCAATTTGACATCTTCTATACACCATTATGATATCCATGTGTTACTGCAGGTCTATCAGATCAACCTGACATCTTCTATACACCATTATGATATCCATGTGTTACTGCAGGTCTATCAGATCTACTTTACATCTTGAGTTAAATTAGAACTGACCATTGGTTTCACAACAACACCTTTCTAAAACATCTTAGGTGCACTGTGTTTCATATGAGACTGTTTGCATACTTTTGAATACAACATTACAACTTCATATGTAATAGTTGAGCTCTTGAGCTATGAAGGAGGAATAACCCTTGGGGGATTATATGGGCACGACATGGCCTAAATTGTGCCGATGTCCGAAAATATCAGATATCAAATATTTCACTTGCAACTCTTGAAGCCTCTATGTTCTTCCTCCCCGTGGCCTATTCATACAGTACACAGAACAATTCCTCATTGGTAACATAGAATACTGGAAGTTCGTACAATTAGCTTATTTTCTTACTTATTTAGACTTCAAATCCGTTCGGCGCCTTAGGCGACAAGATGTCTCCATAAAGATCTGTCACTGGCAATGTCTGAAGCCCCTCCCTCATGCGGTCCACTGCTCTGAGGTTCTCCATGAAAGTATGGACATTCCATCTCATCATTTTCTTTTACGAAGCCTAAATCAACTAACTTTCTGTCTATCTATCTGTCTTTCTGTCTAGTGAAAAGTGCATACACGTTATTTCTCACACACCCATTCTCGAATCAAGTTGAAACTTCGCACAATTATTCATTGGCATACATAAGACATGAATCAATTTAAAATAGTAACCAAATAGTCAATTAATTACTGGTAATTAATTATTTTGTTTAATACCAACAAGGGAAACAAATCCTCTAGTATTCACAGATATGACTTAATTTGTAGGGTTTAGTCCCCTTGAATAATTGTTAACGCTATTTCTCTCTCAAGCATTCTCTGATCAAGTTGAAATTTTGAGCAATTATTTATTGTACCTAACAAAACACGAATCAATAAAAAAAACAACTAATTAGTCAATTAATTATTGGAATATATTATTATTTTGTTTGATATCGAATAAGGGAAATAACTTGTACATTATTGATGGATATAGTTTTAAGGGCGGAATTCTTCCCTTTTATATAAACCTTTTAGTTGTTTTTTATTAAGTATTTTTAAAATAATTTGCTTGTTTAAAAAAAGTCACAAAGGTTTTAATTGCCTGCAACCCCAAAGTTTGTTGCCCTTAGTTTGAGCAGAAATCATGACAGAAAGTTGTTTAGAGACTTTCTTGAGGAACATCAACAAAACGTGTCCTCGTGTACCCGCAATGGACACATCGGAGACTGCTGAAGATCAAGATCACAATTCACTGCCGTTACCATTCAGTATCAATTAGGATATCGGGAAAAAAGAAAACGTTATTTGCTTGATCAAAGCTTGCACAAGACAAAGCTGACTGACTCTCAGCAGAACCAAGGAGTTGGCGGGAGACACAGTCACCTCTTTGTTGACCTCGACTTCTCTCTTCACGACTTCTAGCAGAGCATATTTGTGACTTTCAGCATACAGCAGTGAGAGTTCAAATGTTGAAGAATGTCATGAAATATTCGGTCTTTCAGCGACGTGTTTCGTATGTGTTGACATTCACCCGTGGCATTCTCCATTGTCGGTCTTTCACAGGAACAGATCTATTGGGATAGGCCTTGCCCTTGTAGTTGGTAAAGGCTGTCTGACTTCGACAAATTACTCTGGAGATGTCTGGGTTTCTTGTACGGGTGTATTCGATGTACTTAACTAACAAGTAACAAGATTAACACATGTAACAAGTAGAAAAGACTAAGTCTAAACCGTTATATACTCAAATGACGTTGAATACTGAAAAGGCCACGGTCGAGTCTCTGTCTATGATATCATGTTATCTCTATGAAGTCCTAACACCAACTGCCTAGTGTGCCTCTATTTACATAAATAATCTCTAACCCAACTAAGTCGTGACGTCACTAAATGTCGCGTTCAAAGTCTTTCAACTATGGTGCGTCTCGATACGAACTAAGAATACTAAGTGTCTCACTCTATATAACACGGTGTCCTTCATGCTTCCTGTGAGTCTTATGAGTCCCGACATTTAAGAAATGGGAAAAACTTAAACAAATGGTCGTTGTGCTGGCCACATGACACCATCGTTAGCCGCCTTCTCAGTAAAAGACAAACGTATCCACCGTCCCATGAGCCGCATGAAAGTTATTCAACACTGATAGTTTTTTGGCCAGAGTTGATCTGACTGTACACTCACACGCTGAGCAAGCACAGTCGCACCTTTTGGTCTCCGCTTTGTACAGCGTGGAGAAACCACGTGCTGTTAGGAGGAGGCTGAGGAAGTGTGCCTCATTTACCTGAGGGAGGCATTGATGGTGGGAGGATACGTCCATTAGTTTACCGGAACCCCACTGCCAACCATCGAATTCACAGACCTACATGTCATCTTGGTGTAACAATGTATTTGACTTACTGACAAATGTCATGACAAATGTCAGCTGTTCACTTGTTGGCATTGCATAAAAATAACGTGAAAATAATTCTTGATATACGGAGCACGTGCACAGTAAAGTCACGTGAATACTCTCTCTCTCTCTCTCTCTCACACAAACACACACAAACACACACACACTGACACATCTGTTACATGTGATTCATCGCTCATATCTTCTATTGTGATTTGTAGCTCCGGGGCTTAAAATAAAGGGGGAAAAAACACTATGACCTAAACAAAAATTCGAATAAACAGTGCGCGGCTTCTCTCTACTAGAACCGTTACAAAGACACGGCTAAATAGTGTTATTTTATTGACTTATTAGTCATTCATTTATTTACTCAACCGTACTATGTTTGTATTTAAATAAGATCGCGTTGATAAAGAAATCATACTATTAAATAAAATGATTTAAACAATTTGTGGTGAGTAAAACCAAACAATTTACTTCCCTATATAAAAGATGTATAGCCTGTGTACCCCTTGTAATTAATATGGAACATTCCAAAGGAGTGAAAGTTACCATGTCCGGCCCCTTCTCACAAGCACAGTGAGCTCACACACAAGAATTTTTTCTTTCCTTTGCCGAATTTATCTCCCCTTTGGCTCACCCCATTTTGGTTTCTTCTGCTCGTTTCTTGTTCACGTCTGCAAGGTAGAAGGATACTAGAACTGTCTTCTTTTTTTTTCGGTTAGACCATTTTTTTGTTATCTGCTGTGATATATTTATTATACATTCTACATTGTTTGTTTGCATGTCGTGGGTCGTCCCGGAAACCAGGGTGTGCTTATTAAATATCGATACTAATTATCATCAGAGTGGGATAAACATAGCGCCGCACGAAAAGTATTTTCTACTCTAGTTGCTGTTTCTAAATATAGTAACAGGAGTTTTTTGGCAGGAAAAGATCACAAGCGAGACTCGAGTGAGTTCTTGCTGCCGTTTTTCTTATTCATAAAGGAAATATTTCATTGGAATTTAATCATAGTCTATTAACAGCCGGGCTAGAGAGGCCGATTAGAAAAGACCGATTCAGATTAGTGCCATTCACCAGACTTGGATTTCTGATTGTTTGTTGTGTTGCTGCTGGCCTCAGGTCAAAAATCAAAAAATCAAAATGTCCAACTACTACAAGACGAAGACCATACGCACCTACGTTTCTGACGGCACTGGAGCTCCTAAAGTCCAGACCAAAACGGTCACCATCGGGGGCCCTGGAGGTAGCAGCATCGGGTTCACCCCGTCTTCGGACTTCGGCGACTTTGGCAACTTCGGCTCAAGGGGCTTTGATGATTTTGGAGGTCAGTTTAAAATTGATTTCGGAGACAGCTTTGGGGGCAAAGGCTTTGGATTTGATATCGGGAATAAGGGCGGGTCTCGACCTTCTGGGGGTGGTAGTCGAAGCTACGTCATCGGCGGCGGAGATGCTGACCCTGGAAGAAGAACGGGAGGCTCCACCATAAAAGTGGTTGCCCCTCCGACTGACCCTGACCCTCAACCCAAGCTGGCAGGCCGCCCCACTAGAGTTCTGAAGAAAAATCCGTTTGTCGGTCTCAAGTTTCAAAACCCCGACGAGATTAGAGCCCAGTGTTTGCGAGAAGGAATTCTTTTTGAGGACCCTGAGTTCCCCTGTGTGGACTCGTCCATTTTTTTCAGCAGGTCACCGCCACGACCCTTTGAATGGAAACGCCCACACGTAAGTTGATTATAATGATTCATTGACCTTAACATTGTTGTTGCACTTCATATACACGAGACCTAAATACCGTAGCAGACGACAAAACGAGTGACGAGGACTGTTTGTTTTAGGATCCTTTTTTTTTTTTTTAAAAAACTTTTACTACACTGAACAAACGTTCTATTAGACAACTAGTCAAGGCCAAGGTTTTCTGTTGTTTTTTTTTAAAGGGGGGGGGGGGGAGACAAGTGGACCTTTTATAACTCGGTCAACACACGTAACTGGGGTATGGGTGGCGTGTAGTATACATTTAATTTAATTTAAAGAACCCAAAAAAAAATAAAAAAAATCATTGATCTAGCAAAATCCTAAATTTTTAGCATGATAGCCAATGTCTAAATGCAGTACGATCTGTGGTCTAAGCGATCGATATGTCGGTACAAATTGTAGAACTAGTTTCAAACATTCTCTCTGTTCTAGACGATTATTGAGAAGTATTTTTCCTTATTTTTATTAAACGGAATAATAAATAATAGAGTAGGACTACTTTAATGGAATGAGGCTGCTCCGAGTTGGGAGATGATTTGGGAGTGGGAAAGACAGAGAGAAAAAGAGAGGAATAAGAGAAAGGGGAGGCTTAGAGAGGAAAGAGACAGGAGAGAAAGAAGAGAGATAGTGACAGTGAAGCTGAGAAAGATGAAGAGATAGGAAGTCAGAAAAAGAGGAAAATAGAGAGAGAGAGAAGATGAGAAAGAGAGATTAGGGAAGAGAGAGAGACAAAAGGGGCGAAGAGAGGGGAGAAAAGAGTGATAGAAAAGAGAGAGAGAGAGAGCGAGGGAGAGAGGGGTAGTGAGAGAGCTATGAGGTCAAAGGATGAGCTACAAATAAACTAGTTTGTTCTTGCACGTCTGACACTCTTAAGTGTCCCTGTTGTTTCCTAACTTGTATCATAGATTGAAAGTCTATCAGAAGAAACTAACGTCAATTTCCTGCACCGATTCTAGCAACTTCTTCTAAGCAATTTGACACAGCAGCCCTCCTAATTTAGTACATTTCAACCTGACATCCGACTACTGAAACTTTCCCTCTAGTTCCTGATGTACAGTACTTAACTATGAGTGTATGTAAAAGGGGGGGGGGTTCCTCTTGGCATCTTTCTGGAGTAATTGGACTACACGAGTGCTTTCCCTTTAGCTGCCAATACATGAAAGAGGAAAGAAAATTAAGAGAGAAAAAAAAGGCAAGAGAAAGGTGTTTGTAATTCCTGCTCGATGTCAAGGTAAAACAGGTGATCTACTCAGACATTTTGACCAAGTAGAAATAGGTAACTTTCAAACTCCCTCCTTTGTTTAAACCCGTGATGTTGTTTATGTTTCAATTTCGACAAGGGCAAGGGAGGGAAGACAGAGCATCCTCACATTTTAGCTTCACTGAAGAAACTATTACGATGGAAAGGCCATTACGTTGGTAGGTCATTATGCTGGACAGGCCTTTACGTTGGTAGGTCATTATGCTAGACAGGCCTTTACGTTGGTAGGTCATTATGCTGGACAAATCATCACGTTGCTGGATGATACGAAGAGGGATGTTTGTTTTGTTTGTTTTACAACGTTTCGGATGTTCCTTCAGAGTTGAAGATAGTTTACTTCCTAGTCCAAACCTCCCGCAGGAAGACGGGGGATGGGAGCGGGCAGGGTTTGAACCCTGGACCATCGATAAATCTGAACGACAGTCCAGCGCGCAAAACCGCACGACCAGGCAGCCAGCCTGATGTAGTCATTTAGTAGATGTCTTAATAAACATATTATTTACCAGGTGCCGAAGAGAGGTGTAGTCATTTAGTAAGTGCTGAGAAGAGATGTAGTCATTTACAATGTGTCTAACAGAGAAGTAGTCTCTAGTGATAAGTCTTGTTGAGGTTTACTCTGTAATACAGTAATAGTTTGTTTTTTCTTGTCCCTGGCATTGAAGAGTTAGTTACTGGTAAAAAGCTTGCTGCTAATGCTGGATAACTGAATGACAATGTAAATAACTGCCTTGGGTGTTGATTTGTTCTTCCTGCTGAGCCATAAATGTGAACAATGTAAACAAAATATACTTCAAAATGTAAGAGCAGTGATCAGTAGAAGATAGAAACCTAGAGCCTGTCTGCCCGACAAGAGAGATACGCCACTGCACTGCGATCTTATCCTCATCCATGTTAAACACAAGGGAACGTTTGATGTCCCTCAGTTTAAGTCCAGGTATATCTAGTTGAGTTATCCACCACGACACAGAACATCAAACAGGCCAGTTTCTCGTGACTGGTCATTTTTTCTCCAGGTCTATGTTTTTCCTCAGAAATAGACTTGCTGATAACATTGCCTTTCCCCATCCACACCACACCCTCGCTTCAAGAGCTTCTGAGATAAGAGCTAGTGCATTGCGGTGCTGACATAGCGAGTGCAGCTCGAACAAGGTAAAAGAGAGAGAGAGAGAGAGAGAGAGAGAGAGAGACAGAGATAAACGGTGAGAGAGTGGGACAGAGAGAAGGGACAAACAGACAGAAGGGACAAACAGAGAGAGATAGAGAAGAATACAAACAGAGATAAGACAACAGAAAGAGAGAGAGAAGGAGACAAACAGAAAAAGAGAAGGAGACAAACAGAAAGAGAGAGAGAGAAGGAGACAAACAGAAAGAGAGAAGGAGACAAACAGAAAGAAAGAGAAAGAGACAAACAGAAAGAGAGAGAAGGAGACAAACTTAAAGCGAGAAAGAGACAAACAGAAAGAGAGAGAGAGAAGGAGACAAACTTAAAGCGAGAAGGAGACAAACAGAAAGAGAGAGAGAGAAGGAGACAAACAGAAAGAGAGAGAAGGAGACAAACAGAAAGAGAGAGAAGGAGACAAACAGAAAGAGAGAGAGAGAATGAGACAAACGGAAAGAGAGAGAAGGAGACAAACAGAAAGAGAGAGAAGGAGACAAACAGAAAGAGAGAAGGAGACAAACAGAAAGAGAGAGAGAGAAGGAGACAAACAGAAAGAGAGAGATAGAAGGAGACAAACAAAGAGAGAGAGAGAAGGAGACAAACAGAAAGAGAGAGAGAGAAGGAGACAAACAGAAAGAGAGAGAGAGAAGGAGACAAACAGAAAGAGAGAGAGAGAAGGAGACAAACAGAAAGAGAGAGAAGGAGACAAACAGAAAGAGAGAGAGAAGGAGACAAACAGAAAGAGAGAAGGAGACAAACAGAAAGAGAGAGAAGGAGACAAACAGAAAGAGAGAGAAGGAGACAAACTTAAAGCGAGAAGGAGACAAACAGAAAGAGAGAGAAGGAGAAAAACAGAAAGAGAGAAGGAGACAAACACAGAGAGAGATTGAGACAAACAGAAAGAGAGCGAGTCGGAGACAGAGAATGAAGAGTCAAACAGAAAGAGCGAGACGGATCACATAAATCACTCTTTCGATTCTAATAAAAGTTACGTTAACACTAAATTTCATGAACTTTTATATTAAGTTTAAAAAAAAAAGCGAACTTTCTGACAGACTTCCGGTTATTTCAACTTGTTAATGAAGCCTCGTCACATACATGACTAAACAGACATTCTTTATGACACTATATTGTCTGTTAAAGTAAGAAGAACAAATGACATGGGAAAATGAATACCACTTTTGTTCTCTACATAGGCCCAATACATTATGAGCGCAATTTTTAGAGACTTATGGAGAGAAAAGCCGCCATTGTTTTGAATGTATGTGTGCTATCTGTGTGTCCAACTGCCTGTCACGTTATATCACTAGATTTCAAAACTTAAAAAGCTTCTATGAAAAACGACTTCAACATTGCCGCAAGTGTGTTTAAAAATATGTCCAACAGAGAAGCTATTTGTGGTCTTCTGAAAGCCTAGAAGCTCACTAAGAACCCGATTTGACGTATTCTCTACCTGACGACTGCTATTCGCGAAAAACCTCAAGCTTTTTTATTAAAACTTTGTATTTTATTTTCGGTATCCTCTCAAAAGACCGCAGTCTACATATCAATAATTATAAAAGATATATCACAAAAATAGGACTTCTTGTATATATTTTCTTTTCCCCTAAGTGAATGTTTTATAAAACTTGCCTTACGTCACTTCCGCTTTCCTTTAGACGCTGACTAAATAAAATTGAAAAAAAAATAAATCCAAATAGCCTACAAAAGCTATATCTAAATCTATTGTCATTTCGCTACATTCAAAAGGGTAAAAACACAAACAAACACAATCAAACCAAATTGATATTTATTTTTATTCAGAGAACACAATACCAAAATAAAAGTAGAGTTGGAAATGGAAAATGCATAAATTTATTCTCTACGTCTGCAGTGTGTAATATTACAAAGTAATCGGAGGAGACTTCAAAAGTCATTGTAATACAAATGCGCCGAGAAGTATGAAAGCTGTTGTTTGTGTCTGTCACTGTGTGTGTACGTGGGAGGGGGGGGCATGGTTGAAATATAATATAGGCAAGTTTGAATTGAGAAGCCGAAGAACAGTTTTTGAGTGTACATAAAAGTAATTTTTTATTGATGGCTTGGGGGAGGGGGGGGCGGATATGCAAAAGTGATTCTAAAATTAACGGGCCCAAAATATAAGCGTGCGTGTGTGTCGTGGTCGCATTATGAAGCGTGTCTTCTCAAATCAAGTCAAAAGTCTATGTCGGAGAAATTACGATGTGCAGGTTAAAAAAAAACAAAATGTGGGTTCCTGAGAGCGAACAAGAGAGACAGAGAAAGAAAGAGAGACAGAGAAAGAAAGAGAGAGAGAGAGAGAGAGAAGGAAAGAGACAGAGAAAGAAAGAGAAAGAAAGAGAGACATAGAAAGAAAGAGTGAGAAAGAGAGAGGGCCGTGAAATCGTTTTATAAAAGACACAGGTATTCACGGGCTAAAAAATGGTTTGTCGGTTGATCATTAATATGTGGCCCGTTTATTTAAAAAAAAAAGGGGGGGGGGGTTCCTGCCATTATAAACAATATAAAGCAACAATCAACGGGTGTAGCCGGTGTGTACTGCTAGTATAAAATATTTTAAACACCTTTATACCCTCCCCCGTCCTTTCTTTTTAAAAAAATACGATTTGGAGTCGTGCTTCATGAATATCCGATGTAAGGAACAGGTGAAGGGAATAGAAAGAGGAGGATGTACGGAAAATAAACGGAAGAAGCAGGGCCGGATTTAAGTTTGTGGAGGCCTTATACTTTTTCGAAAGCTTTAAAAAACAAACTCTTATTTAAACAAAAATAGGCCTATATATTAATATCTAAAAGCATGCCATATTATAAAAGAAAGTACTTGTACATTAATCCTCCTTCGTTTAAAAGAAAAGAAAATTATTTTATATGCATATTTTAGTTTTAAAAATGTAAATTGTAAGGGTTTACGCAAAGTAGTAAATCCCTAGTATAATACAAGAATACGAGCACACTATAAAAAGATGCTCTATAACCAAGACACTGTTACAAATTGCAAGATTTACAGTAGTCTTGGTAAAATGCTAGAAAAATGTATCTGAAAATACATAAAGTATCTGACCCGTCTTTTATGGAGGTCCCTTTCTTGCTGTAGCCCCGCCTTCCCTTTCCTAAATCCGGCCCTGGTAAGAAGACGTTGAAGGAGAACTATGAAAGGCAACATAGAAAGCAATGGCCGAAATATCTTTTTTGTTTGTTTAAAGAACCATCACACGAGAGTTATTCCCCCTATTCACCTGGTCTGTGTGAGAGCATTGCATGTCGTGACGATATTGTACTCTGGGCTGGACGTGTTGGGAGCACTGTCTGTCGTGGTCCAGTAACGCACTCAATAATACTTTAGTCTAGAATCTCTCAACTCGTGGCCTCAATCAACATGCACACGCGTACACTCATACACTATAGTGGCAAGCGAATAGTTGTGTGGGGGAGGTCTGGAGGGGACATTAGTTCGCTTCCTGTTATGTGCTTAATTAAAGAAGGCGATTCAAAAAACATTTAAAAAAATTAAAAACACAACATAACCATAGATATGATTAAAAAAAAAAACAAGCTATGATGTCCACCCTATTTTCTAGTGTAACCTTGTTTTGTTTTTGAGTCATTAAAAAGATTACAAAAGCAACCCGCTAGCATTGCTCATCTGTACATATCAATAGAACAAAGAACCAAACCTAAATGTGAACTATCTAGAACCATGGATACATATTCATTTCCTATCACGTGATGAGTGCTAGACTGTAAGACTATAAGATAGCACGCTGAGACATCTTACATTTGAATGTCAACACGTACGCTTACGTTGGAAACTTATGAGTGAGTCAGTTGAGTCTTGTGCAATACACTTAGCATTTGTTTTAGTTGATACTGTCAACATGTAATAGCGTGCACTGGGTGCATACAAATGAATCTATGAGAAAAAAATGTGTGTGTGTGTGTGAGAGAGAGAGAGAGAGGGGGAGAGAGAGAGAGAGAAAATGAGAAGTTGATGGTTGTAGATCGTTGAAAAGTTTTCTTTTTCGTAAAACATAACTTGTATTGTTCCAATGTTTACGCTGGTTTGCCTCCCTTGGATTACAAATAAGTCTGGCTTGTTGGTTTTAAGGCAGCGATGCCCAACGTAATTTAACGTGCGGGCCATTTTAATTTCCTATACTCGTCTCGCGGGCCACATGACCGAAAAGGTACAAAAACGAAATGAAATTGACCTGAAATTTTTTTTTAGAAACCTGTGGAGCTAGTACTTACATTAATTAATGAGATATCTGAAAGTTATCTTTTTTTTAAACCCCTGAAAATGGCTTCATTACTCTACTTAAAATGTGAGCAACATTGAACTAGCTTTATCAACGACTCCTTCTCTTGTCTCTTTTAGCTAAATATTCCCATCTATCCACCAATTTCCACCAAATTAACATTTTTTTATTCGCGGCTCAAAACAAGAATACCGTCATATTTGTTTTATAATACCCTTTTTGTTTGTTGATGATTTTCTTTGCAAATAAAATAGTTTGTCTTAAACATAACTTATTGACATGTTCCGCAAAGAAAGTAAAGATCCGTTTTCACTTTTCCTAGTAGATTCTAAATTCAGAGTCCACTTGTAGTTTCTCGGCTCTCTCATGTCATAAACGTACAAATTGGTCATAGTACCAATCCATCAGAGAAAGTGAGGGCCCTAATGTAGGTAAGATACATTTTAAAACCTTTTTTCTTCTGGAAAAAAATGGGGGGCTGGAGGTTTCTACACTTTGTGCCGATGTGTCGGCGGGTCGGATAGAGCCACGTCGCCGTCCGGATCTGGACCCGGGCTGTATTTTGTGCATCACTGGTTCAAAGTACACTCTCCTGGGCACCAAACATGGTCAGCCCAGACTTACGTAGCTGCTACTTCAACCAACTGCAGTTAACTGGTTACGATAAACTTTGTATAATCAATCGAACAAAATTATGTGTCAAGGTCATTTTCAGCTCATTTATCAACAGCATACAGAAAGAAATGAGCACAAGTCATGATAACTTATTTTAACGCGAGATTTGAGGAAACACGCCCGCCCTGTTCTTTCTCTCTCCCCCCTTGCCACTAGCGGTCTGAATGCTTTACATCTCTTATTTCCAGGAAGTGCTCCACCCAGCTTCATCTAGCTCTTTGTCTAGCACCACAAACTTAGCACTAGGTTTTTACGAAGCTTATATCAACTCACTCTGTCTGTCAGGTAAAAAGGCTGTACACGTTCTTTCTCCGACTCCTAATCTCGGGTCAAGCTGAAATTTTGCACAATTATTTCCTCTAACAACACAAAAAAAAAAGATAACCAATTAGCTAATCAACTATTGGTAATTAATTATTCTGTTTGTTATCTCGAACAAGGGAAAGAAATAATATTTGACTGATGTGGTGGTATAAGCTGAATTAGTCCCCTTTATAGTAAGTTTGAAACAAACGACTGATAACTAAACAATCTTCTCCTTTCATAACAGAATATCAGAATGGTTAGCATGTCGGCCTGAGGAATTCAGGTCGTCCCCACTTATTTTAGCAGCCCCCGAAAGGAGGAAAGACGCTATTAGTTTTGTGTGGTCTGGCTGTCCGTCCGTCCCGTTTAGATCTCGTAAACTAAAAAAGATATTGAATATCCGACATCAAGATATTTTAGACCATTCAAAGTTCTGATGGAATGGCTACTTTTTTTCTTTTCTGACAGAGAAAAATTTAATTTTTAAAATCAACTATCCAAGCAGTTTTTTCATAAAAATACACCATTTTTACAACTGTTTACTATTAATAGTAACAACACGGAAGGCTATTTAGTAAGAGAGATGACCCTTTACCATATTATAAACACACTTATGCAAATAGTTTTAGATTTTTTTTTTCAAAATATTTTTTTTTACAAATGTATTGTTAAGTTAATTAAGTTCTGTCATACTAAGTATTACATTTACAAAAAGTGTAAACAATTTTTTTTTAACTATCCTACAAAAAAATTTTTTTTTACGGAAATGTTTTTTTTTTCTTGAGACTTTGAATAAGAGATTGACCCTTTACAAAACAATTAGATCAATTAGTTAATCATTATATGACATCAGTGAGGCCAGGTTCACATCTAGCTTCACCTTCACTTTCACCTATTCCTTGCTGGACCGATAAGGCACCACACAGGATCTGTCAACCTTCTTTCTCCATTCTTCTCTGTCATTTGCCTTTGATAGAATTTCAGTCTGATATTCTTTCTGAAAATATTGAAACCTGACTTTGTACCTGCCTTGGTGGACCACTACTTTGTAACCTAATATTTTTTTTTTTTATAAATGCTTTTAAAAGACGATGACTACAAAATTCCCCCAGAAATCCCTCCCCCCCCCCCCCCCAAGTGGTCCAGATAAATGATAGGATCAAAGCGTATTAAGAAAGCTAAAAGCATGAAATAGCGCTAAACAAAAAAACAATTGGTACAACTATTTCTAATCACATTGTTCGTCCAGATCTAGAACGCATTGATTGACATGACTGGTCCAACACTCATTGAGAGAATTACCCTTTGCATAAGCTTTGTTGTTGCTGGATTTTTTAAATTATTATTATACTTTTTATTTTATTTTATATTTTACATCTTGATGTGTCTAAGTCTATTCTGAGAGTGAGTCTAAGTCTACTCTGAATGTGTGTCTGATTCCACTCTGAGTGTGTGTGTGAGTCTACTCTGAGTGTGTGCATTTTGTGGTTGTCTGTTGATTGAAAAACAACACACTGCAGGCCTACTGAATAAATCTGGACAATCAAATACACAAAGGCCCTTACTGTGTGGACATTGGTCTCAAAAAACGAAGGAGGGGTGTAATCTTTTGAAATAATTCCATGTTCTACAAAGTATTCCAATGACTGTTCACCCTCTCCATGTTTCAATAGAGCCACAAGGAACTCAAGAGGGAAGAAAATCACGTTGTGTATACGACAGAAATCATCCTCACTACATCTGTTCTAATGACATTACTGAACATTAGGTGCTAGTCATGTAAGCCACATTTTGAGATCCGCTGTGCTTCACGTGATTTTGTTGGTAAAATTCTCTCCCCTCCTACCTGATTCTTTTCATCGGGCTACTAGATCTTGTTCCTCGTCTGTTCCTTCTAAACAGAATATATTACGCATGGTTGCCTATTGGCGCCTACTCCTTCCTTCCTTTTAGTTACTACCGAGATATTAGTCTAGTGATAAGTGATGCCCAAACCATGGTCTGTGGGACACATCCGGCCCTTAGAAACACTGTCCACAATGAAACGTCACCATTAGACTCGGCGTTTTTCTTTTCTTTTCTTTTTTTTACTAAGCTTTTATCAATACTGTTTGTCTGTCTATCCGTCTGTCTGGTGCAATTTTCTACACGCTATTTCTCCGACACCCAATTTCGGATCAAGTTGAAACTTTGCACAATTATTTCATGTACCTGACAAAACAAGAATAAAATAAAACAAATAACCAAATTACTTTATTAATAATTGGTAATTAATTATTTTGTTTTGTATCGAACAAGGGAAAGAAATTTTACTTGACAGATGTGGCAGTCCCCTTTATACGTTGTGTAAGAATTAGGTCGTCGCATTAAAGTTGAAAACTATGAAACCTATTTTCATAAGCACTTCGCTGGCAGAGTGGCTAGTGTATTGGCTGGAGGAGGCTTAAGCCCTAGAGTTCGATTTCAACAATATTTAAATATAAAATACAGTTGAAAAGCGATTACGATAACCTTCACCCAGTTCCCCCCCCCCCAGACCAGTGCTAGGATCATAGCACATTATATAGCTAAAATAATGAAATAGCGCTAAACAAAAACAATTGGTAAACATATATTTCTAATCGC
The DNA here is from genome assembly GCA_036873155.1 of Biomphalaria sudanica. NCBI lineage: Eukaryota > Metazoa > Mollusca > Gastropoda > Planorbidae > Biomphalaria > Biomphalaria sudanica. Next base: position 4,214,029 of record JAZGLO010006728.1, on the reverse strand, counting down.
ACATATTACAAAGCTTCTATCTACTCTGTCTGTCTGGTCAAAAGTTTGTACACGTTATTTCTCTCACATCCAGTCTCGGGTCAATGTGCAACTTTGCACAAAAATTTAATGCCATAGACAAGACTTATATATAAAAAAGTAATTTCTCAATTAATTAATTGGAATAAATGATTTTGTTTGATACCGACAAGAGAAATTAATTCTTCATTGTTCACATTATTATGTAGGGTTTGGTCCCCATTTGTAATTGTTCGCATTATTGTTCCCACACCCATTCTCGGATCAAGTTGAAATTTTAAACAATTATATATTTATATTATTCCTAAGAAAAGTGCGGAGTTCTTCCCTTTTTAAAAAGCATTTTAAAAATGCTTTGCTTGTTTATTATTGTTAGCCTAGTTCTATTTACAAATTCAATTACATGACTGATACAAAGTAATTGATACAATTACATATAATATAAGTTTGATTTTTCTTTTTTTAAAGTAATTACAAAGCTTATATCAACTTACCATGTCTGTCTGGCCTAAAGTTTGTACACGATATTTCTCCCACACCCAATCTCGGATCAAGCTGAAATTTTGCACAATTATTTATTTTACCTGAGAACACAAGAATCAATTTTAAAAATATTACCAAGTAGTTAATTAATATTGGTAACAAATTACCTTGTTTGGTATCTTAAACAAGGAAAAGAAATAGTACTTAACTGAAGTGATGGTTTGAGCTGAATTAGTCCCCTTTATATTAGGCTACTGTCTTAGGCTTAGTGAACACAGACATGAAATAGAATCATTACCGCTTTGACTTGAGGAGGCTTTAGCCCACAAGTTCGAATTCAGGTCGTTCCCTTTTTAAAAAAAAACATTTACCAAATTTAACTACATGACTGATCTAAACTTATTCGGTAACAGTTTTATCAAGGCCCCCAGAGAAGAAAATGTTGAGCATCACTGATCTCCCCAGGCGTCCAATCACAAGTAGTCGATAGTGTAACGCTTGCGCTGTTGATTTTTTTCCCCTTACTTTAGTATCTCGCTGTGTCTCGTGTGAACTAACCAACGTTGTTTTTTTTTTCCTCTAGTGAGAGTGACACACTTTTTTTTTCCCTTCTTTGTGATGGTTGATTTGATCGTGTTTTTCTTTTGTCAAGAGAAGAGAACTCGGTGGATTTTATAGTGAGGCCGGTACATCGTTCTTCTAAGGATTTATTCAGTTTGAGTTTGTTCTTGATTTAGACATGTTCATTAATTAGATTAGTTTAAGTTAATGTGACTTGTGCATATTCTTTTTTCTTAACATTACAATGTAGGTCTAATGAATGGACCGGCTAGCCAACTGGCTGCAAAAAATTGCAATGAAATAGAAGGATAGTATCTCTATATTCGTAAGCAGTCAGCCGTGACTGTGTCGAGTAATAAAAAGTCTTTCGGGCAACTTTTTGATGAATACTGTCAAATCAGATTACAGACTTAGATCTACCAATGGGTAGAATTGTGAAATAGTGGGAAATATACTTACCTATTGCTACCAAACTAGATTGAAACATACATACAAACGATGGCTGTTAATATTAGTGTGTTAATGCTTGATTTCTTGTACAGTAAATGTAAATTTACAATCAAAAACTGAATACAAATTCTTCTATGACTAGATTTATACATATTTAAGAAACCCTAGCACTTCTTAAATGAAAATACAAAGTAACAAAACACATTGTCAAACTAATATACATTTAGGTTAGGCTGAATTAAATTAAATCTAAATAGTATAAATTAAAACACAAATTTCTACAGAAGTAAAAAAAACATTCCAATAAATTAGCACGTAGACTATACATTCAGCACACTTTAGCTCTAGGATGCGCAATTATCTGAATTAGGTCAACGTAAATTAGAAGCGTTTATAGACTGAAGTATGAAACCTTGGTTATTGTAGCTCTACTGACACTCCGTACCTTATCTGTATGTTAGACGCTCTGCAGTTACTTGTATTGGTAACCATGTTTACAACATTGTGATTGTTACGAGACTTAGAAGTACTTGCCTTAGTTTGAATTTTGGACTTGTTGCAGAGGGGGGGGGGAGAGAAGTGCTCGTTTAGGTCAAGATAAGGGAGGGGGAAACCAACCCTTCTATTTAAAACAAAAAATAGTACGAGGAATGTACTCTACAGTAAGCCTAATGACGGACTAAATAGTGCCTGCTGAGTGTGTACTGTGCTCACTAGTGTGACACATTTCCTCCACCTCCTAGGCTGTCATCTATTTTGTTTTAATCCTTCCTCCTCTCTTCTTATAGTTTACATCCCATGACATCTTACCTAGGGGTTCAGTCCGCCCTTCTCTTATAGTTTACATCCCATGACATATTACCTAGGGGTTCAGTCCGCCTTTCTCTTATAGTTTACATCCCATGACATCTTACCTAGGGGTTCAGTCCGCCTTTCTCTTATAGTTTACATCCCATGACATCTTACCTAGGTCAGTCTGCCCTTCTCTTATAGTTTACATCCCATGACATCTTACCTAGGGGTTCAGTCTGCCCTTCTCTTATAGTTTACATCCCATGACATCTTACCTAGGGGTTCAGTCCGCCCTTCCCTTATAGATTATATCTTATGACATCTTACCAAGGGGTTCAGTCCGCCCTTCTCTTATAGTTTACATCCCATGACATATTACCTAGGGGTTCAGTCAGCCCTTCCCTTATAGATTACATCTTATGACATCTTACCAAGGGGTTCAGTCCGCCCTTCTCTTATAGTTTACATCCCATGACATATTACCTAGGGGTTCAGTCAGCCCTTCTCTTATAGTTTACATCTTATGACATCTTACCTAGGGGTTCAGTCCGCCCTTCTCTTATAGTTTACATCCCGTTACATCTTACCAAGGGGTTCAGGCCGCCCTTCCCTTATAGTTTACATCCCATTACATCTTACCTAGGGGTTTAGTCCGCCCTTTCCTTATAGTTTACATCCCATTACATCTTACCTAGGGGTTCAGGCCGCCCTTCCCTTATAGTTTACATCCCATTACATCTTACCTAGGGGTTCAGGCCGCCCTTCCCTTATAGTTTACATCCCATGACATCTTACCTAGGGGTTCAGTCCGCCCTTCCCTTATAGTTTACATCCCATGACATCTTACCTAGAGGTTCAGACCGCCCTTCCCTTATAGTTTACATCCCATGACATCTTACCTAGGGGTTCAGTCCGCCCTTCCCTTATAGATTACATCTTATGACATCTTACCAAGGGGTTCAGTCCGCCCTTCTCTTATAGTTTACATCCCATGACATCTTCCCTAGGGGTTCAGTCCGCCCTTCTCTTATAGTTTACATCCCATTACATCTTACCTAGAGGTTCAGTCCGCCCTTCTCTTATAGTTTACATCCCATTACATCTTACCTAGGGGTTCAGTCAGCCCTTCCCTTATAGTTTACATCCCATGACATCTTACCTAGGGGTTCAGTCAGCCCTTCCCTTATAGTTTACATCCCATGACATCTTATCTGGAGTTCAGTCCGCCCTTCTCTTATAGTTTATATCCCATGACATCTTACCTAGGGGTTCAGTCCGCCCTTCTCTTATAGTTTACATCCCATGACATCTTACCTAGGGGTTCAGTCCGCCCTTCTCTTATAGTTTACATCCCATGACATCTTACCTAGGGGTTCAGTCCGCCCTTCTTTTATAGTTTACATCCCATGACATCTTACCTAGGGGTTCAGTCCACCTTTCTCTTTATACAGTTTAAGTTTGCTGCGTATAGAATTGCTGTATATATTTGTGTTAGTATGTGTCTTGAGTATAAACATATGGAAATCATGCATTCTTCAAAGTCAAAACTGTTAGTATCAAGACCAAATGTAAATTTGATTTGCAAGGATATTGAAACAGATACTAAACTAAAGCTTGAAAGGATGAATGTTATATATTGCCTACGAATCCTTAACGAAATTGTAAACAAATCTTTTCTTAATTGAGTGATCTCAGTAGATTTAAGCGTTAATTTAAAAAAAAATGAAAGGGTGATTTGTACCTGATTTTTATGCACTTTTAATTATATCTGAACCAGTCACCAATATGAGCTTGCCGTCTAATAGCTTTAAAAATGTGGATATGTCTGTATGACACATGACAGTTACCTCAAGTATCCCTACTTCAGTTTAGTATGAAATATTTCTAAGAACATATGTTGCCACTCTATTCAGATTATATTACCACAAAACATCCGCTGTGTTTTGAGTGTCTGATAAACTGTCTGCTATGGCTTGTCATTTTGAGATGGGGCGGGTGTGGTAAGGAGTATTTCAGTGGTCCAGATATTTACTAATTCTAATGCAATCAATACAATGTTTTGTAAAAAGAAATAACTTTAATCATTTTTTTTATTTAAGTAAAAAATTAACTCCACCCCAAAACCAATCTCGAAAAACAAATATTGGAATGCTTGGCCTGGGGTGAGGGAGGGGTTAAAGCCCTTGTTTAATTTTAACTTGAATAGGTGAATCAATTTGTAGATCCCTTTTTTTAATGTAGTTTTCTGTATCACCTGGAGAGTATTTTCCAATTGAATCTGTCCGATGAACTTAGCGGCTGTTTCGAAATGAGACATGGCGTGTACTATTCATCACTTGTTTTGATTTGACTGACAGCATCGCTTCTTCTTTGCATTTTTTTTACCTTTGATCTATGACCTTCTCATACATTTAAATAAAAATATTTTGTCTGTGTTAACGCACAGTTTTTAACACGCATTGTAATGTGTTGTAGCACAGAGCTGTCCACAACTATTGGCTGCGCACATGTAGCGTGTCCAAGTGTTTCCAAAGTCGATACAAAGTTTCATCTTCCAGTTGAGAGCTCAATGGCTGTTTTGTAGCCAGCTTGTTACTTGAGTTTGGTGAACTTGTTGAGTTACTTGGGTTTGGTGAACTTGTTGACTTACTTGAGTTTGGTGAACTTGTTGAGTTACTTGGGTTTGGTGAACTTGTTGAGTTACTTGGGTTTGGTGAACTTGTTGAGTTACTTGGGTTTGGTGAACTTGTTGAGTTACTTGGGTTTGGTGAACTTGTTGAGTTACTTGGGTTTGGTGAACTTGTTGAGTTACTTGGGTTTGGTGAACTTGTTGAGTTACTTGGGTTTGGTGAACTTGTTGAGTTACTTGGGTTTGGTGAACTTGTTGAGTTACTTGGGTTTGGTGAACTTGTTGAGTAACTTGGGTTTGGTGAACTTGTTGAGTTACTTGGGTTTGGTGAACTTGTTGAGTTACTTGGGTTTGGTGAACTTGTTGAGTTACTTGGGTTTGGTGAACTTGTTGAGTTATTTCAGTTTGGTGAACTTGATGAGTTATTTCAGTTTGGTGAACTTGTTGAGTTATTTCAGTTTGGTGAACTTGTTGAGTTACTTGAGTTTGGTGAACTTGTTGAGTTACTTGAGTTTGGTGAACTTGTTGAGTTACTTGGGTTTGGTGAACTTGTTAAGTTACTTGAGTTTGGTGAACTTATTGATTTACTTGGGTTTGGTGAACTTGTTGAGTTACTTGGGTTTGGTGAACTTGTTGAGTTACTTGGGTTTGGTGAACTTGTTGAGTTACTTGGGTTTGGTGAACTTGTTGAGTTACTTGGGTTTGGTGAACTTGTTGAGTTACTTGGGTTTGGTGAACTTGTTGAGTTACTTGGGTATGGTGAACTTGTTGGGTTACTTGGGTTTGGTGAACTTGTTGAGTTACTTGGGTTTGGTGAACGTGGAATCGGATATCTTGGATTGAATGTTGTGTTAACCTATTTGGGTATTATTACGTTTCTCTACAACATTCTCAGGGGCTGGGCTGTAGACATGTGTGGACAGTGGGGGGGGGGGGTCTCTGAGAGAAGCTTTCCCAGTCCCTTGATAGGTAGCCAAGTTTGGGCCAATCAGCCAAATATCGCGCGAATGCGGGTTAAGTCAACAGTACAAACCACACAATAATAACAACAACACACACAATTTTAGTGTCTTGTAATATCGCAATAATAACAAAAGTTAAGCGGCTTGAGGGTGAATTTCTACTGTGAATTTCAAACATGACTAAATACAAATTATCTTATCTTATAAATTCAGACGTTACTTCAAAAAAGATGTTTCTAGGTCAATCTAGTCATGACTTAAATTCTGCCAAGTCCTCTAATAGCACTAGGGAAGAAGGAGCATTTGTACAAATTTGTCCTAGCATGTGGAACGAGGAGTGAGGAGATGTGCTCCAGTGGCTTTACGATGTGAACAGATTGTCAGTTACAACTGGGTGGGGTGTAATGTAGTCGTGTGGTACACACTACTTAGAGCACAGTAACTTCAGTCGGTACATGCTTCAACCCTCAACTCTTCTTTTTTCAAATCCTCTAGCCTCCCTTCCAATCTGATAGTTGTTGTTTTTTTGGATGATCACTTTACTTCCCATGGTCCTTTGATATTTGGTCCAGCCATCAGTTGAGCCAGTCATGTGTGTATTTGGTGGGGGGGGGGGGGCAGATATGGTTACAGACCAGTAACGACGGGGAAATAATTCAATGCAGAGTAAAGGACTTTTGAATGGGCTGCCCCCTTCCCTTTTTTTTTTACCTATCTGGTGTAGGTAGTCATGTGATTCACATAATGTACGAGGCTTTTTTTCTTTCTTTTAATTTTGAATTTTTTTTAGGATGGCTGCCTGGTCGTGCGGTTTGCGCGCTGGACTGTCGTTCGGATTTATCGACGGTCGAGGGTTCAAACCCTGCCCGCTCCCATCCCCCGTCGTCCTGCGGGAGGTTTGGACTAGGAAGTAAACTTCAACTCTGAAGGAACATCCGAAATATGTAAAACAAACAAACAATCTGGGGCCTGGCAGTCCTTGCAAACAACAGAACATTTTGTTTCAATAATAAAAAAGGAAAAGCTTTTGTGATGGCTATAAGAAATTGTATCTACTAAATACATTGGGCGTATTCACTTTTTGGCTACGGTATTTCAACAGCTCTCAAAGGCAATAAGACTTAGACCTAGTCCAAACTGAAAGACGGTCATCCGTCATGATGTCACTCTTGTCATTGACGTTTTACAACTCTTTTTGATTCCTAACACACATCGCAATGAAACCCAAAGAACACTTGTGATACATGAAGGAGGACCGAGGCGGAGCCCCGGGCGCCAAGCATTTCTGAGCTTCAGAAACTCATTCTTCTTTAAGTCAATCTTGTACAATTTCTACTAGTTAGAAGATTGCAGGTCAAATACAATTCAATTAAGAAGAGGTGAAGTGTGAGAAACATTCAAGGCAAATGAGCGCCCCCCGCCCCGCTAAATGTTTAGTCTTTTTTTTTTTCAAAACTAGTGGTATGTAGATCATTTTAAACTATTTTGTAAAACCGAAAACGTTCTTTCTGAAGATAGTATTAGAGAGGCATCAGAGTCCCTCTCCATCCAGCAAGGTGGTCTCTTGAAGCGCTGTTAGCTCCTCCAAGCGTTTTTCTTCGTTCTCTCTCTTCCCCATCTCCGGGCTACGCCCATTCCACTACTTCATCTCGTATTGATGAATCATTGTATAATACAGGACAAATTTGAAGTCCATATCGGGAAAAGGCTATCTCTATTAAATAATGCGCTTGGAACCTATTTATTTAGTCACGTGATCTAGCCTTCTTGTATTTGTTCGTGTTCCCAAGTGAAAGTTTTCACAAGTTTTGCTTTTTACCTTCACACGGTTTTATCCCGAGGATCTTTTTTTTTTGTTTTTTGACCTCAAATCTGCATCACATTACACACGTTGTTCTAGCAGACGTGACCTAATTAGAATACCTGTGTTAGTTCCGTGCAAACAAGGTATGAATGGCCAAATCTGTTACAATACGCTAAAACTTACTAAGGAAGTCCAGGGTAGAGCTCGGGTACTGTGGTCTCAACTCATTGTCCAGAAAGTCAGTTGTTAGATGCTCAGTGTCACAGAGTGTCAGTTACTTTGACTTCAAACTACTTTGTTTCTTCTTGGAAGTGTGTCTACCTTCTCCTATCACTGTTCATTGACACCAGACGAGTACAAAAAACATTCACCCACCTCACTGTTCATTGACACCAGACGAGTACAAAAAAACATTCACCCACCTCACTGTTCATTGACACCAGACGAGTACAAAAAAACATTCACCCACCTCACTGTTCATTGACACCAGACGAGTACAAAAAAACATTCACCCACCTCACTGTTCATTGACACCAGACGAGTACAAAAAAACATTCACCCACCTCACTGTTCATTGACACCAGACGAGTACAAAAAAACATTCACCCACCTCACTGTTCATTGACACCAGACGAGTACAAAAAACATTCACCCACCTCACTGTTCATTGACACCAGACGAGTACAAAAAAACATTCACCCACCTCACTGTTCATTGACACCAGACGAGTACAAAAAAACATTCACCCACCTCACTGTTCATTGACACCAGACGAGTACAAAAAAACATTCACCCACCTCACTGTTCATTGACACCAGAAGAGTACAAAAAACATTCAATTTATTATTTTTGATTTTGAAAATAACTAGGCTACATAATTTTCTAATCAAAAAGTAAAGTACTACATTTCACGCATGTCTATTATTTCATAAAGCTCTCCCAAATCTTGAGCTCCTATGATATCACTACCACATTTCTTTACATCGGTTTCTCATTGTCTACCTTACTGGTAACAGGATCTGAACTAATCAATGTTTAAACAAAGTACAGATAACTCCCATGTTCTGTACACAGCAGTTTAGCCTACACAAAAGCTTGCCATTTTATGAATTTGCACAATGTATGCAAATGTCCATTGCCTTAAGAAAACAAGAGGTATTACATTCTCCATTTGGCCTACAAAAGATTCATTGTTAACGGCGTATACATTTACAGCAGTTTGTATATTAGGTTACATTTCGTTACCAGTGTAGGCCTTAATGTATTAAATACAGTAAGGATATTATAGATCTATGTTTGCTGTTTAGGCAAAGCGCGTCCTGTGATCAAGGCTGATAGCCGTTATCATGATTTCCCCATCTCTCAACACAATAAACAGTTGATCAAGATGAAAAAAAAAATGTGTGTTAAAGAAATGACCCATATTTCGGTAACGATCGATAAGCCTAGCGCTGGCGGTGTAGTACTCAGTGGTAGATGCTTGCTAGAGTAGTTGAGGACAAATTGCACCACCCCATTAGTTGCTGTGTTGTCAAGCCAAATTTAGCCCGGAGGAATTGATGCGAAAAGTAAAAATGGCATCTCACACACGCGAAGAAACAAAATCTGCCCTACTTGCTATACAGCTAAACTAACAAGAAAAAAAATCGATCTAATTTGTTCCTGCCATCACCTGATCACATCACTAGTTCGACGGGTTACCTATAGCGTGGGCTTTTTCTTTTTTTTTTTAAGCAGATCTACAGGAAACAATAACAAAAAATGTTGCCTATTTTTTCGACAGTAGTAAGGTTAAACAATGCCTTTTTTTTCCCCAGGAAGACGTTTTTTCTTTTAATGAAAAATGAATACATTTTTGAACGCTTCCTTCACCTAATTATTTCATTCGGCCTTAAACGCTATACCAAGACTTAAGTGGGGTTTGCACTTCCGGTAGAAACAAACGGACAAGTATATTTAGCAGTTACTTTAAAAGCCAGTTATTTCATTGTATTAGTGACAATAACCTTTCTAAATAATATTTATATCCTTATCTTCTCTATAAGTAATGTCTCTTGTATTCCGTTTGATACGAGGTGCGTGTTGTTGTATAGCGTCTTAGGTTATGAAGAGAGAAGGTTGCCATGGTGACACAAGATTAGAATGTAATCCTATCACCACTGGATTGGATTTGGACTTGATGACGCCATTAGCTTTTTGAAACATGTCAGTACCAAATATGATTACGGATACCTAGAGGTATATAGGCCTACAATTAATTATATCTATATAGTGAAAAAAATACATTTTTAACTTAAAATAATTCCAAAATCCCTCGGAAATGTGTGTGTCGGCTCATAGAAAGTGGGGGCCCTAAGCTATAGCTAGCCGATATCTAAATCCAGCACTGACGAAAAACTTCGATTTCCATTTTTTTTGTTTGTAATTGATTGGTAGAGTGATGACTGGACTTCTCGATACTTTGACATCTATACAAATGTTTCGAAGAGCGACTCAGGTGTAGTCAAACGAGAAGATTAGTGTGTGTCAGTGTGTGCAAATAAATAACGCTGTGTACACCCACACATACTAACACATGTGTGTAGGCCTGCGTGGGTGGTAACTAGAAAGTGAACTGAACTGTATACATTTTGATCCATTAGAATTGTGTACTTTTGTCTGTTGATATTTCCAAAGTCTAGCTAATTATTCATTTATTGTTGTATGTGCAGTACTCAAAGTAAACAGAAAATGGTGTTTTGTTTTTAAATCTAATGAATGTGACATGTTGTTAGCACTGCAATAGAAGAATATTGAGACCTTTCTGTACATGCATTTAGATGTTTAGTTATATCTGGTAAAATGTTCTTCCTGTTTCGGATGTTCCTTCAGAGTTGAAGATACTTTACTTCTTAATCCAAACCTCCCGCAGGACGACGGGGGATGGGAGCGGGCAGGGTTTGAACCCGGGACCATCGATTAGTCCGAAGGACAGTCCAGCGCGCAAACCCCACGTGAGGCAGCCATATGTTCTTGCTTCAGAAATAAAACAAACTAAATATCATAATAGAAGAATTATCTGTGGCCAAATAAAAAACAGGTTCAGTATAGGCACTGTTAATGAAAATACATGAATGAAATCTATTTCAAATACTTCGTGTGCTTCTAGCATCCTGGTTACTTAGGGTATTTTACGTAGTGTACTTTAACCCTTAAAGTGTTGAGCTGTTTTACGCTGAGTGCCTACAAAAGGGAATTAGAATTCTGATGTTTAGAGGCTAAACTACCACACGCGTTTTAAGGGTTAATTAGTGTATCGCTATTGCTTAAAAGCGCTTTGTCTGACGACAGCGGTGATCAAAACGTGTTCCTTCCACACACCATCTGGACATATTGTGTTCCTTGGTACACCACAGCTTGTCGTGTCCTGCACTGCCATTCTAACCAACTCAGCAGTTTTCTTTGAAGATCGATAGTCAAGCAGACGAGACGTGCTTCAGTTTCAACCACCATCTCTTGTGGAGTTCTGATCGAAGTCTTGGAAAACCAGTCACCATTACCCGCTTGACACCCTCCTTTTCCTCGCGTTGTTGCGCGGAGTAGAGCTAGGTCAATCATATCAGAGCGTAGTTCTTGCTAGGTGGACCGAGTGGACATTATCTTCGAGATGCCCATGGAGTGGTAATGTGTGGTTAAATTGTGCATTCAGTTCACTTACAATCTTGAGCAGCTTCCTATTTATATACACTCTCGAAGTCAGTTAATTGGACCACATTGTTTTTGTGGGGTTTTTTTGGTTACCAACTGGTCCTGTTAATTAGATTCGACTCTATTTTAGGATTTGTTTCGGCCCGAAGAAGCAGAAATCCTATGGGAGCTAGACGTTAACTGTGTTGAAGAGATTTGTTTTTATTAACTCTTTCTCTCCTGATTGACGATACCATCGTTGATTTGACCCCAATTAACTTGATTTTTGGGTTCATAAACTTTGATTTGTGTTACCGGTATATAACAAAGGCATGCATTCATCTCTACCAATTATAACATTTTCTGATTAAAAGAAATACGTTTAACCCTTACAGGCAAGTGAAATACAAATGGGAAAAATGAATAATTCCTTCTAAGCGGGGAAAATAATTACGGAGAGATAGAGTTAAAACACCAAATGAAAAATTTGACAATACTTTTCTTTTATTGACCCTTAGCAACATTTGTTGCTGAGACCAAGTGTGTCATTTATTGAAACTCAAAGCACAATGTGTTATTGTGTGAAACATCTGGTTACTATTTGATTTCATCCATTGCACTGGCTCTCTGTTTCATTTTTAGTTTATAAACTTTACATTCCCGTCTTTCCATTGAATTGGAACAAAGTCGTAAATCCACTTTTAAATAATATATATGCCTCGAAAAAAACAAAACTCATTAGGTCTATGTTAATGTTTTAAAACTTTTGTTAAGATCGCGACGTTGAAATTACTAGAGACAGTCCTAGTTTAAACCTAGATCTACATAGCAAGTCAAAGTAGTTCAAGCGTGTCAAGTTGTTTTTTTAAACAAGTTAATCCAAATAGTTGTATACATCAGTTTCTTTTAATACAGATCAGCTGCTTTTTTTTAAATATTCCCGCTGGTTTGAACTGGATGTGAAACACTTTGACGACCTCAAGTTTCACTGAACGAAACTGTGTTTATGTGAAATCTACTGTTCATTCACAGTACAGTGTTGAAACACTTGATTGACTGTTTATGTTTTGATAGATTGTTATCATAAAGACTAGACAATGAATTTCTTTAAGAAAGTTGGCAATGCTAGGGAGGAGTTTGACAGATACAAACAGGAGTTTGAAAACTTCCGTCGAAGCATTGGGGGAGGAGGTGGCAGTGTAAGCATCAAGGCGGACAGTGGGGTCAATGTGTCCAGCGGGAAGAACTTTTTCATAAGACAGCCGATAGCTGGGCGAAACACCAGGGAAGATAAAAGAAATCCCTTTGCCAATTTAGCCCACCAGAAATACGATGAGATCTTGGCCAAGTGCCAAGCAGACGGCATACTGTTTGAAGATCCCGAGTTCGAAGCTGTGGATACTTCAATTTTCTTCAGTAGTGCTCCCCCTCGAAGATTTGAATGGAGGCGCCCTGGCGTAAGTTCTTTTTTTTTTTTGTAAACATGTTTTCTCAATGACAAGTAGATTGACATTTCTATCAAGTCTGTACTTTAAGTCAATGTATACTATATACTTTTCTTTTCTCAATGACGAGTAGATTCACTGACATTCCTATCAAGTCTGATTCGCTTTGACGAGACCAAAAGTATCATTACGTTTTCATATATTTGACACAAGCGATGATAAAATCGGATTTTTAGTAGACTTTTTAGTTTTTGAGGTCTAACCGTGACATACAGACGGATGGACAGACACCCTTTAGATCGAAAGGTCTGAAAGGGGAACTTTTACTTTACAAAAAAAAACGTGACAGACAGACTGACGGGCAGACAACATAAACGGGGGGGGGTGCAAACAATGTCTTTTCTTTATCTGTTTCTGTCTGTCTCCTAAAAATTTTGCAAACCTATCCACAACAAAAGTGGTAATTTTTCTTTGTTTGTAACTTTCTATTTACTAGTAACTCGCCTCACGCTGAATGAATGTTTCGTATTCTCCTGAGCAGCAGTAATTACATTTCATGAGTATTTAACTCGTTCAAAATACTTGACAGAGTTCAAAGTAAATGTTCAACTTGTGTAAAACAAGGTGTTATGGTCTTATCATCTGGGTTGTACGTCATCTTATCATCTGTGTTGTACGTCATCTTATCATCTGGGTTGTACGTCATTTTATCATCTGGGTAGTACGTCATAGCAGTTTCTAAGTGAACACTTCAGTTGTGTCTTCGCTGAAACACTTGATTGTTATATGCGTGTGTTGGTGTGTGCATACTTTTTTTTTAAAAAGTCCCAAAGTAGCTCAGATTCATACCCCTCAACCTCAATCAGTTTTCCGAGTGGATTATGTTAAGTAAATTTCCACTAGGAGTCCAGAAGTTTCACCTTTCCTTGTGTAGTAGAAAGGCTGGTCCAGACCAGAGAAAAGATGTAACAAAGTCGCCTGTACTTTGAGGTTAGGGTCATCTCTGTAAGTGTGTTTGACTGACTTATTTATATGCACCTCCTAGGGGAGCAAAAGACGCTACCACAAATCTCCGCCACACTAGGTACTGAGCAGATTTCTTCATCTGCTCTCATGTCATTCCAGTATCCCCAGCTTCCCTGATGACTTGACGCGTGTCCACTTTCTTGTTTCCCTGTGGTTCCCCATCAAGTGACTGCCCTGCGACATTAGTAGTTCTCACAAGTTGTGCCACTGTATATTGTAATATGTCAAATAATAAAAGAACAAAAGGAGATCTTCTATGTAATCGTTCAAAAAATGAAGCCAAATCGTTCCATTATCTATAACTGTCAAAATGTTACATCTGGCGCTTTCAAAAGGGGGAGGCTTTATTCGATTACTTTTTTAGCTTTGCCGTTGGTCTCATTCTACTTTCCTCTTTGGTTTTTTGAAATAATTTCTTAAACCAAAATTCCTCATGTCTAAACTGTAAGTTTACTGAGCTGTAATGACGACACAGCTTAGTCGTATTTTTTAAAATCTTACATCGCTTGCATTTAATTAGCAGCAGGGACAGTTTGTGTTTGTTTTGAGAGGCATTGGTACTCTCAATGACTATCATTCATTTTGTTCTGTGTTGGACATGTTTAAACTCCCTTGCAGTCTTTGGAGATGACTTGATTTAATGCCATTCTATAAATACCTTGTCAAAAGTTGATATTTGCAACAAGAAAACTTTTGAAGTAGTTATGTGTAGCATGGAAATACGAATCTGATTGGTTTTGTTTCCTAATTGTAAAATGTAAACGGTCAATGTCTGTTCACTTTGTCGTCTCTGTAGGAAACCTTTCTGTGTTCACGTGATCAAATTTGATTGGCTAAATAACAATGAGATTTTAGCGCTTGAATATTGCCTGTATATAAGACGGAAGAAAACAAAACACCCCCCACACACATACACACACACACACACAGGCCGAGCGCTAAGAAACGTAGCTTCCGTTTACATGGACTGCTTCAAGAGATATTTTTTAAAACTGATTTCCTTTGGCTTACTTGGATACTACATGTATAGTGCCCATTTGTTTGGGATGCCTGGGAGATTGGCTTACTTGGATAGTACATCTATAGTGCCCATTTGTTTGGGATACCTGGCTTACTTTCAGCTGCTCAAAATATGCATCAAAGTGGCGGGAAAGAACGAAAGGGAAGTTGCAGAATGTTAGTGTGTGTGTGAATAGTTTAGACATCCAAACCTTGGTACTGTTAACCGGGTTTCTTTCATTACGACAACTACCACAAGTGTTGCGAATTTACAACTATCACAAGTTAAAACTGCATTACAGATGGATACTATTTTTAGTATGGTCTCAGTGGGCGTCATTTGGTTGGAGGGAAAGGAATAAGGTGCCAACTAGAAAACCTAACACTCTAAAACTCTTTTCTTAATGGGGCGCTAAACAAAAAAAAAGTGGGTGGTAAACTAAAAAAACAACAACTTTATTTCCAATGCACCTCCCCCCCTTTTTTTTTGTCACAGCAGGCCTCCAATTGGATCTTTCTCCTTGTTGTATAGATCAACTCAGTATTAGTGTTTTAAGTTTGTGTTCAGTCAATATGTATCGCTTTACCAGACCTGCATCACACCCCAAAACTGTTTGGCATGCAGATGAAAGTTCTTCATTGAGATTTTTATTTTCTCTACTAAAAAAGGTTTACTATTAGATTCAAGTAACTTTTAGTTTGTACGGTCAGCTTTGAAGAACAACCCATTGGTCGGAATTATTCTACAAGGATCTGTCTCAGTCATGCCACTAATAGATCAACAGTTTAGTAGAATATACTTCATACAGAGTTATAGAACATTTTGTTAGTCTGTTTCAGTTGAACATTTTCTCAAGATTTCTCTCCAGTTTTTTTTGTTTTGTTTTTGTTTTTAATGGTTTGGATCTTCACATCGGCACAATGTAGGTCATGTTGTGTCCTTAGTCATACAAGGACTCCTCTCTTCTATCCCACAAGTAAGCTCTACAGTAGGGACATAGTCTTTCAAGGACTCCTCTCTTCTATCCCACAAGTAAGCTCTACAGTAGGGACATTGTCTTTCAAGGACTCCTCTCTCTTCTATTCCACAAGTAGGCTCTACAGTAGGGACATAGTCTTTCAAGGACTCCTCTCTTCTATCCCACAAGTAAGCTCTACAGTAGGGACATTGTCTTTCAAGGACTAGACTCTCTTCTATTCCACAAGTAGGCTCTACAGTAGGGACATAGTCTTTCAAGGACTCCTCTCTTCTATCCCACAAGTAGGCTCTACAGTAGGGACATAGTCTTTCAAGGACTCCTCTCTTCTATCCCACAAGTAAGCTCTACAGTAGGGACATAGTCTTTCAAGGACTAGACTCTCTTCTATTCCACAAGTAAGCTCTACAGTAGGGACATAGTCTTTCAAGGACTCCTCTCTTCTATCCCACAAGTAAGCTCTACAGTAGGGACATAGTCTTTCAAGGACTCCTCTCTTCTATCCCACAAGTAGGCTCTACAGTAGGGACATAGTCTTTCAAGGACTCCTATCTTCTATCCCACAAGTAGGCTCTACAGTAGGGACATTGTCTTTCAAGGACTCCTCTCTTCTATCCCACAAGTAGGCTCTACAGTAGGGACATAGTCTTTCAAGGACTAGACTCTCTTCTATTCCACAAGTAGGCTCTACAGTAGGGACATTGTCTTTCAAGGAATCCTCTCTTCTATCCCACAAGTAGGCTCTACAGTAGGGACATAGTCTTTCAAGGACTAGACTCTCTTCTATTCCACAAGTAAGCTCTACAGTAGGGACATTGTCTTTCAAGGACTCCTCTCTTCTATCCCACAAGTAGGCTCTACAGTAGGGACATAGTCTTTCAAGGACTAGACTCTCTTCTATTCCACAAGTAGGCTCTACAGTAGGGACATTGTCCGTAATGCCGATGCAAAGATTCAATCTTACATAGTCTTACATTGTCATGATAATGAATTAAAGCCAGAACCATAGAATCAACGTTTCTGTAATCTACATTTATATAATCTACATTTATATAATCTACATTTATATAATCTACATTTATATAATCTACATTTATATTATCTACATTTATATTATCTACATTTATATTATCTACTGTTTTAGTTAGGAAAGACATTGCCTTACAATGATCAATACATTGAAATCGTGTCTGATTGACCGACAGGAATTGATGTGTGTGTGTTTGAAGGTTCTTAAAACTCATTTTTGATAGTTATCATTATCAGTTGTGTGTTATCCTAAAGTTCCCTTTTCAGACATTGTTCAGAAGCCAAGCGCTTTATCGCTCAGCCACCGCGCCTCCTAATATAAGCCTTATTTTGTGTGTGTGTGTTAGTCTATACGTTTGAAGCATTTTATGTTTTAAAAATAAAAAAAAATAAATGAGTACACCATTATATATAAAATTAGTTGATGTAGTAGGTGTGTAGTAGGTGTGTTTCAATATTTGGCCACATGGCAACAGCGACAACAGCTGGACAGTTTTTTAATTATTGGTGTGAAACATTTGCTTTGAAACTCAACATACATCCCCCAGTGGCATATAATACTTGTTACAAGTAGAGCTTAGCGTAAAAGAAATTCGCTATTGGCCATCCAAGTGATAGGAGATTTAGCCACTGGCAAGTTAACTACTGTTAGGCACTTAGTATACAGACATACCATAGTTGACGGACTTTGAACGTGATAATGGGGTTTAATTTGTAGATATTATTTATTAGCCAGATGATGTTAGGACTTCAAGGTGACAACATCGTATAACGGACTCTGGCGTTTTCGTATTTAAGTGTCTAACGGTCTGGACTTAGGCTTTGTACTATAGTAGTTTAAACTTATGTAATACGCCCGTACAAGAAACTCAAACCTCTCTTGAGTAATCTTTCGAAATCAGAAAGCCATCATACAACTGCAAGGTCAAGGCCTATCACACTACTGAACGTGACAAGAACATGAGTGAGAGAGGAGCATTGTTGTTTTTTGTGAACTGGAATTTTAGAAAGTGTCTAGTTGATTTGTGACACTACTGGGTTTAGTTGTTTGAGTTCGATGTGTGTGTGCTACAATTATTTGTCACATTGTTGTCACGTGATGGTGTTAACATTGTTTAAAAAAAAAGTGGACGTTCCACTCATGCCCTAGATCGCACAGCGTGTGACATGTATGACAACCTGACAAGTGAGTTGATTCGAATCATGCTGCTAAAACTTAAATGTGATTATTGCAAAGAAAAATTTACAAGAACGCTGACCAGGAGTCATCCTGACCTGGCAGGCAATCATTCTTAACAATAAACAAGAAAAATATTTAAAACAAAAATACTTACTTAATGGGAAGAACGCCACATTTACATCCGCGTTTCTCCGTACTGTAATATTTCTTTTTTTTTTATATCAATCACAATTATTTAATTACCACTTTTTAATTGGTTAATTTTTTATCGGCCCCCGAAAGGGGAAAAGACGCTATTAGTTCTGTGCGAAATGTCTGTCCGTCTATCCGTCCGTCCCGTTTAGATCTCGTAAACTAGAAAAGATATTGAAAATCCGACATCACAATATTTTAGACCAAAGTTCTGATGCAACGGCTACTTTTTTTTTTCTGAAAGTGAAAAAATCTAAATTTTAAAATCAGTTATGCAAGCAGTTTTTTTATAGAGAAAAAGCTAATTAATATGCATTATAAGTTAGACCTAAATTAAAACAAATAGTAATCTTGTAAACATCATTTTCGTTAACATTTTTTTTTAATGCGGATTTTTTTATTTTTTTTTTTAGCATTCGAACAAGAGATTGAGCTTTTTCAAAACAATTACTCTACATCTTTTATAAACTTCAGTTAGGCCAGGAGAAGCGCGGTAGCTGAGCGGTAAAGCGCTTGGCTTCCGAACCGGGGGCCCCGGGTTCGAATCCTGGTGAAGACTGGGATTTTCAACTTCGGAATCCTTAGGCGCCCCTGAGTCCACCCAGCTCCAATGGGTACCTGATATTAGTTGGGGAAAAGTAAAGGCGGTTGGTAGTTGTGCTGGCTACATGACACCCTCGTTAACCGTAGGCCACAAAAAGAGAATAACTTTACATCATCTGCCCTATAGACCACAAAGTCTGAAAGGGGAACTAGTTAGGCCAGGTTCACATCCAACTTTGCATTCACTTGCACCTATCCTTTGATCTGCTGTACCGTTGGGGCACTACACAAGATCTGTCAACCTTCTTTCTCCATTCTTATCTCTCATTTGTCTTTGATATAATTTCATTTGGATGTTCTTTCTGAAAATTTTGAAGTCTGCCTGGGTGGACCACTTCGGGGGCCGATTTTGAGTTTGTGTTTCCACACAAACTGTCTTTGTAATCTTGTTTTTTATTGATTCATGTTTTGCTAGGAACAATAAATAATTGTGCGAAGTTTTAACTTCATTCGAGAACGAAAAGTAGGAGAACTAACGTGTTTGGACAGACAGACAGACAGAGTGAGTCGATGTAAGCTTTGTAACAAGCAAAATATAAAGAATCCTTCAAAAAAAAACTTTCTAAGGGGAACAAATTCACACTTACAACTATATCTGTTAATAATGTAGAATTTATTTTCCTTTTTCGTAGCTTTTATATAGCGCAATTTTCATGCTTATAGTATGCTCAGAGCACTATGGTCCAATCTCTTGTGGACCAGTTGGGGAGGGGTATCTCTGAGAAGGTTTTCCATGCTGCCTTTAGACGCTCGTTAAAGACAAACTCTACTTGAGTCTTGAGCGCTTTTGATAGGTAGCCAATCGACTTTTAAGAAGTTTTAGCCTCTCGGCCACACATCCCACAAATATTAAACAAAATAATTACCAATAATTAATTGAATAATTGGTTAATTTTTTAGTTGATTTATGTTTTTGGTTTATGTTCGGAACAATAAATGTTTCAAGTTTCAACTTGTTCCGAGAATGGATGTGGGAGAAATAACGTTTACTGTCGTGTACAATTATTGAAATGGACAAAACCGACATATTTAACTATATCTGTGAACACTGAAAGATTAGTTTCCCTTTTGGTTATTAATAACCAGTAATTAATCGACTAATGGGTTATACTTTTGATTGATTCACGCATTGTTTACTCCAGTGAATAATTGTGCAAAGTTTCAACTTGATCCGAGGATGGGTATGGAAGAAATACAGTTTTCAAACCAGACATAGTTGATAGAAAATGTGTACAAAGTATTCTCCTGCGCCCACCTGAAGTAACGTCCCTCCTATCCCCTTTACGGCTCTGTCCAATATCTAGTCACACGGTGACTTTATTTGATACAGAAAGATGAATAAAAAGAACTCAATAGCGGGTGACACTGGTTTGCGTTCAGCCATCTGTAACGTGGCAGCCTGACTCCGAAAGGCTTCACTGACTCAGTCAATCCATCAAATGTATAGCCAATCGGCTATAGAGATCTGTGAGTGCACTGACCCGTGTAGGGCATGCTAGACATGAACAGTTAATGTGTTCCAGCTACATCATTGAAATGACCCGACCTTTGAGGTGTGTGAATCAGTGCGATAAAATAAACCAAGTTGGACTGAATAGAAGGGAACAAGAAATGACAGGGAGAAAAACTGTACAATTGTGCGGTGTGGGGGTGTGTGAGGGGGGGGGGTGCACACAACGAACATAACTGAGCTTTACTGAACTTAATGCATATCAGCAAATAATCTCACATCTTGAAATATCAATACGGTTAGTGGTCTCAAACACAACGTTATGGGGGCAGTTAGTGGTCTCAACTGTCTGTACACAACGTTATGGGGGCAGTTAGTGGTCTCAAACTGTCTGTACACAACGTTATGGGGGCAGTTAGTGGTCTCAAACTGTCAAACTGACCAAAATCGTGAGTTCCCCCCCCCCCGGGGGTTGGGCTTCAACATTAAGGTATACCTTTTGTTGAAACAAACAATACAAATCGATCTCCTAAAGAAACGAATAGACCAACACTAAAGTCCAGTGTTGAAACTTGCACTGATCTGTAGTTCTCTTACTATCAGCCGTGGAGATTACAGAAATCTGTTAACATTCAAGCTTAATACCGGGATCATCTTTATTGCACGTGTGTACCTAGCCTGATTTTAAAACCAACATGGGTTTCCCAGTAGTTGCTATGACAACTGGGGATGATTCGGCTCAAAGTGATTTATCGACCTGATAGCCAATCTGTGTATCAGTGTGTGTGTGTGGGGGGGGGGTTGAAGGGCACTCATAATAAAGTCGAGTTAATCTTATTGATATTTTAAGACATGAGATTATTTGCTGATATGCATAAAGTTCAGTAACCGTAAAGCTCAGAGTCA
This sequence comes from Biomphalaria sudanica, assembly GCA_036873155.1. Lineage (NCBI taxonomy): Eukaryota > Metazoa > Mollusca > Gastropoda > Planorbidae > Biomphalaria > Biomphalaria sudanica. Next base: position 4,192,857 of record JAZGLO010006728.1, on the reverse strand, counting down.
GTATGTTATGAAAATTATATTCTGTATCGGTTGTCGTTCTTGTGTTTACATGTGCTTGTAACTCGCCCGTGAGAATGTGTTCACGAAATGTGTGTTGTGTAGTCATTCGGTGTATTAGAGCCATACTATACAGACATGGTTCTCGACTCTCTTATCTTTATGTTCATAATAATTTAATACACTGAAACCAAAACTGTGAAGTGCAAGCCATTCACACACACATGAAATAAATGCATTAGCTAGGAAGTGTTATTTTTGCAGCAGGGTTAAGCATCCCACTCTCAATGCCCTGCAAGGGAAGTGACATGGCAATCAGTGCTTCAAAAAGGGTTACTTTCAAAGAGTTTGCAAATCTAGATCTTCAACAGTTTCGGCTATCGCTACTGTGCAGCCTTTGAATTTAAACAAATCTACAATACCAATTTGCATCAACAACGTGCCATTGAAAGCCCTAGTAGACACTGGGAGCTGTGAAAGCTATATTTCGACGCACATCGCTAAGAAGCACAAATGGCAGACATGTTCCTCAGGCAACAGAATCTTTATGGCTTCCACCCATCTATCTCGAATCACTCAAGGACATATCTAAGCTAACATACGTCTTTAAAATGAACGATACGATGGAGTTAGACTTTCTCTACTAGACAATTTATGCTCTGACGTAATTCTTGGACTTGACTTTATAAGTTTGCACCAAAACTTGTTTATTCCTTTCGATGGTCAGAAACCATCATTATGCCTGAGTACTCTCCAGCCAGCGAAGGTAGAGGCTCCTAGCCTATTTAGTAATCTGTCACCAAACTGTACCCCAGTGGCTACAAGGTCTCGCAGATACTCAGTTCCAGATAGAAAGTTTATAGAGAAGGAAATTCAACAACTAATAAAGGATGAAATTATTGAACCATCTAAATCTCCCTGGCGTGCACAAGTCCTAGTCACAACAAATGACAGACATAAGAAAAGAATGGTTGTGGACTACGGTTCACTCTACTAGACGCCTACCCTATGCCCAGAATTGACGAACTGGCAGAGAAGATTTCGCAATACTCTGTATATAGCACTTTAGACCTGAAAAGGGCATACCATCAGATTCCTATAAAAGAAGAGGGAAGGCCGTTCACAGCCTTCGAAGCATGTGGGAAACTGTATTAATTCCGTCGGATTCCGTTTGGCGTTACGAATGGAGTCGCCTGTTTTCAGCGTACGATTGACTAAATCATCGAAGACGAACGACTCACTGACACTTTTGCTTATGTGGACAATGTGACCATCTGCGGTATGGACTCTGAATCACACGACCGAAACCTACAGCGATTTCTTGATAGTGCTCAAAAGTATGGAATCACTCTTAATGAAACAAAAAGTGAAATTAGCATTGCTAAAGTGAGACTGTTAGGATACGAGATTCCCAAAGGACAACTTAAGCCGGATCCTGAGAGATTTCGCGCTCTAAGGGAATTACCCGTACCAGTGAACATGCGTGAACAGAAACGAGTAGTGGGTCTTCTGGCTTACTACTCACAGTGGATACCTAACTTCTCAACAAAAATAAGTCTGTTAACAAGAAATCAACAATTTCCTGTCTCCGAAGAAGTTAAAAGAACATCTGAAAGTTTGAAAAATGAGCTTGAAAAAGCCGCCGTATATACTATTGATCCGAATCGCCCTTTAACCGTTGAGACGGATGCTTCTGATATAGCCATTGCAGCTACCCTCAACCAAGATGGCCGGCCCGTTGCTTTCTTCTCTCGCTCATTAACAAAAAGTGAAAGAAAACATTCTTCAGTTGAGAAAGAAGCATATGCCATTGTTGAGTCGCTGAGAAAATGGAAACATTTCTTAGTTGGTAAAGCGTTCCTACTTGTTACGGATCAGCGATCTGTCTCTTTCATGTATAACAGGTCAAACAAAGGAAAAATTAAAAATTAAAAAATCCAAAGGTGGAAACTTGAACTCTCGTGTTTCCACTATGACGTCATCTATTGCCCTGGCAAGCAGAACACTGTAGCTGATACATTTACCAGAAACTATATCTGCTATCACTCGCAATGACCTTAAATTGCTGCACACTAGTCTTTGCCACCCGGGCGTTACTCGACTATTGCACTACGTAAGGACTAAAAATCTTCCATTTTCCTGTGATAACGTCAGAACTGTAATAGAACAATGTCAAGCTTGTGCAGAACTAACTAAAGCCCCGTTTTTTTCAACAGCCGACCGGAGAACTGATTAAAGCAACTCAACCTTTTGAGATAATTAGTATGGATTTCAAGGGACCTCTCCCTACTGTTTCAAGAAATAGATATCTACTTACCATTTTAGATGAATTCTCTAGATTCCCATTTGCATTTGCATGTCCCGATATGTCTTCCTCTACGGTTGTTAAATGTCTCAATGAACTATTCGCCCTATTTGGATTTCCAGCGTACGTCCACACTGACTGGGGAACTTCGTTTATGTCTACAGAGGTGTATTTCCTCCACGAGAGAGGAATTGCAACCAGTAGAACGACCCCTTACAGTCCGAGAGGAAACGGACAAATAGAGAAACTTAACGGGACTTTATGGAAAGCCGTCAGTAACCGTAAAGCTCAGAGTCAGTACTTATTTTTCACTAAAACCTGACAGCCTCAGACTTTGCTAAATCTACTATGTAACGACTTGGTAATACGTTGATGAAAGATGCCATCAGCTTGTATTATTAAATGAGACTTTTAAATACATTAAAAATAAAACAATGTGATCACCAATTAAAATCGATCAGTTCAAGTCACATAGGTGCCTGTTCTCACGTCTGTCTCATGGGTTTTGTCCAGGGGCAAAAATCACATGGTGTTTGAGGAGGCTTAAATTGAGCCCTAGAGTTGGTGTTTGAGGAGGCATGAGCCCTAGAGTTGGTGTTTGAGGAGGCTTGAGCCCTCGAGTTGGTGTTTGAGGAGGCTTGAGCCCTCGTGTTCGAATTCAAGACTTAGAGCTTTTTAAAAATATATATATTAATAACATTTGAAAATCTATCACGTTAACCTTCTCTGTCCTTGACACATATATCCCCTTCTTTCTCTGATCTAAGTGGTACAATTACACTTCATATAAGCTTTGTTTACAATACATATTTTAAAAATATATTTGTCTTGTTAATTGATGGGCATTACCGACGTATTTATATACACTAGATAGAGAACGTTTTTCAAGAAAGAAATCAAGTAGTCCACACCAAAATGTAGTTCAATTGTTATCTATTCCGTTCTATGGCAAATAGTTTGCTAGATAATAAATGGATTTCTCAAGTGTTATATTAATACAGCTATAATGATAATAAATGGATTTCTCAAGTGTTATATTAATACAGCTATAATGATGTCAAGGTTTAGTTCCCTTGGTTATTATGACACCTTGTATAATACAGACGTTACTTCAAAAAAAAAAAAAAAGAAAATGATTAGCCTACGTCCTACGCTCAGATCCTTACAGAATAATGATAGTGTAATACTCGTAGTGACTCGTAGGATTTATTGACAATGAATCGTTCCCAATCCCACACTGATAATTATAAGAACTGTTAAATACAGTACAGACTTTGCTTGATTGTGAGTTATACTTGTGAATTAACACTTGTAATTGTACAGCTGTTTGTATTGCCTCAAACTTCCCCAAACTCCGGTTTGGTCTTACAGTTTATACTTGTGAATAATGAATGAATGTGTTAGAAATGGCAAGTGTCAGGAGAAGGTTGGATAGTTGTTCTATATTTAGTATCGACTGGTGGAAATGAGATCTATAACATGGCACATCTATTCAACTTTCTCTTCCACTTTAGATAAGACTTGCAGAAATAAGCGTTAAAGGTTGAGGAAAAAAAGGGGGTGGGGGTTCTAATGCCAAACGTAACGTGACCTTTACGTGGCGTAAATATTTTATGTCAACATTGGCACCATGCCGGAAGCGAAAACATTCTTCTATCACTATCAGTGAATTTAGGCACCGGATATTTAGGCACCGCATATTTACGGATATTTAGGCACCCGGAAATTTAGGCACCCGGATAATTAGCCACCCGGAAATTTAGGCACCGGGTAATTAGGCACTCTTTAATAAGCGTCCTTAATTTTGAAAATCATTTTAAAATGTGAACGCATATTTTATCCTTAGTCTATGGGCTATCGGTGACGTTATAATAAATAGCAACTATAACGATTCTAATAAAAGAAAAGCTGACAAAATGGGGAAAAATGACAATCATGAGAATGTGTGGAAAAAAAGACTCCTGAGTCATTATATAATATAGACATCACAGGATTCAGAGGAATGGAGGTAAGAGAGTATTCTCTGCTCATTGCTTCCCTCCATCACCAACTCCTAAGGTTGACTGGTGAGTTTTTTTTAATTGATGGTTATGCTATTTGTGTAAATATTTAGTTACTAATGTAAATAGTTTAGATTTAAAAGTATTATAAAATATTTTTATTATGTCGGGAAGTGTTGGCGATAAAGATAATCGCAATCGCCCTCTGATTGTGGGAAAGGGAGGGGTCGTACTTTTAAAATGGGATAGGCGGGGGGGGGGGGCACACACTCCCACTTAAGGGAGAGGATTTCTCGCAGATAGATGTAAACTTGGTCGTAAAAAGAGTATGGGAATGAGGAGGAGGCTTTGCTTGCGTTACTTATAGGGATCTGATATGTTAATAAACTAAAGTAGTATTCATTTTTTTATAACAGCATTAATATCTATTATCAACTTTTTTAAGAAGATCTATTGTGTAAGTGTATAGGTGTGTTACCTCCTTCAAATTTTTTTGTGGTAATTAATTTTTAACTATACCTACGCATATATTCAATATATGCAAATTTATGTGCTATAATATTTATATAAAATATATATGGTTGGACATTGCAAAAATGGCTAGAAATCGCGATAAAATATAATGTTTTGAAATAAAAAAAATAGAGTTTATGGAAAAGACAGATGAGATGAAAATTTCTATATTAATTTTTGGAATAGTGGTCTCTTTTCATTGAAAATCTTTAAAGTTCTTAATATGATGATTATGTTGACAATTTATGATAAAACAATGAATCAGGCTCCTTCACACGGGCGGGTATCTTAAAACAAAATGGGTCCACCTGTTGATCCTATGAGACTCCTGAGTTCGAAATGTATCAAGTCTTTCCCGCGACCTGCAAAATATCATGCCGATGCTATAAACGTATTTATCCAGCTACATCAAAGTCGATTTGTGGTCCAGGGTTAGTGGCCTCTTTCAGCAGGTCAATGTATAAAAGCTGCTTCTGTGACTACTAAGTCTCAATGTTCGAAAGCTTTTGATACAGACTACTAGAGTGTTTTTCCTGTTCATTAAGTTGTTAGAGTTTTTTCTGCAACCAAATGGCACTCACAGATTGCATAATCATCAATTAAAAAAACTAACCAGTCAACTTTTTAGGGGTTGGTGATGGTCGGAAGCAATGAGCGAAGAATCCTCTCTACCTCCCCTCCCCCGAATCCTGTGATGTCTATATTATATAATGACTCAGGAGTAATTTGTTTCCACACATTCTCATGATTGTCTTTTTCTTCCCATTTTTTCAGCTTTTCTTTAGTTAGAATCGTTCTAGTTTGCTATTTATTATAACGTCACCGAAAGCCCATAGCCTAAGGATAAAATATACGTTAACATTTTAAAATGATTTTGAAAATTAAGGACGCTTATTAAAGAGTGCCTAATTATCCGTTGCCTAATTATCCGCCTTGTCAAAAAGTGCCTAATTATCCGGTGCCTAAATTTCCGGTGCCTAAATTTCCAGGTGCCTAAATATCCGGTGCCTAAATTTCCAGATACCCACTATCAGTAGGTATCTGACTCTCGCTTCTGTGAAACTTCATAAACGTAGACCTATATACCTACACATCTAAACTTATACACAGAAACATCAACACACATATACAGAGACGGTAGATCTGCAACATACACCCATAGACATATCTATGTAATACATAGACAGGTGCCCAGAACCATATTGATCTAGATTCCGAAAGTCTAAAAAAACATAATAATCATCCTAGCGTTACAACATAGAGCCTACAGGCTTTGGTAAACTGAATAGGGAAAACACCCATAGACAACGATATCAACACCCATGCAAATACATCGACACCTATAGAAGACTCAGGCCTTTGTGTATGGGTGTAGATATACTATGTATTCTAAGAAAGGCAAGGGCACTTTGAACGATAGGCCTAGATCTACCACTGGTAAAAAAGAAATATTTCACTGACCCACAACTTTCAGACGTTAGTCAACTCTTGGGAGAACGTGACCTTGTCATTTCGAGTGTTACGTCATAAGTTGCACTTAAAACAAGTAGAGCGCAGCTTTAGTAACAATTAATGATCAAGAGATATTTATGCCTCTAAAGAAACTAAAACCATACCTATTAGATCAGTAAGCAACAATTTACAAGTGATTTAAACACGGTGTTTGCATGTTTTTGTGTATGAGTGTAGCATTCATTATTTGAGTCTGACATAGTTGGGAAAGTAAATTTTAAGGTGGTTGGCAGTTATGCTAGTCACATAACACCTTCATTAACTTTCGACCAAAGAAACAGATGACCTGAAATGAAATAGGAAATTTAATTTTACTTTTTTATTATTTGGGTAGGGCCAGATTGAAGCAGATCTTTTGGTCACCATTAATTGTTTTTAATATTGATTTTGTATGTTTTTTCTTAGCAAAAAATTGTAAAAAATAATTTTCTCTTTCAAATATGCCACAAACTTTATATATAATAATACTGTAATTAGTGTTTTCCTTTGCATACAGTCATGTAATCCACATGAGAAACCAAACTGAATTGTTTTGCACAAATATGTATTTGATCTAAATTGTTTGATCTTAAACTTCTTCCTTTGCAGAGGCTTGGTTAAATCTAAAGAAAATTAAAGCGGATCATTAATTTTGTAAAAATCCTTGTTGGTTTTTTTTTTTCAGGAAATCTGTGACAACCCACAATGGATCTCTCAAGGTGCCAGTAGATTTGATGTCCGTCAAGGGGAATTAGGTAACCTTCCTTTTCCTTAACAACAGTGTAAAAAGTGGACCTACTTTTTTATTTTCAAAGCAGTATTATCATGTCATGGTTATGGTTATAGTTCAGTGATTTATTGAAGAAGCTTCTGTAGCCATTGTGAATGTACAGAGTCAACAATCATTGGAAGACAATCTAACTGAATTGTTATGTTCCTAATTTGAACTTTCCCTTTAAATTTCTTTAAAATATTACTTTGCAATGCCAGCTGTGGTACTCTTGAAGACTCTTCTGCACCACTTTCATAAGATCTGATTAGGCATTCAAGAATTCACTCAGTTTTAAATAGGTACTTGAAGTCAAGTTGGTTCCTTTTTGAATTATCACAATCTTTACAAATTTAACTCTCTTTCATGATTGATATATATTTAATAGAATTAAGCCTAATTTAAATAATAATTTAACTGATTAGAAAAGCTGTTTAAACATATATGAACTTCAATCTTGTATCTACTGATTTATATTCTTGTTGAAAAACAACAAAGTCTGTCCATGATATCGATACCCATGTAAGGAATTACAAAAAATGCATTTCAGTATCTCTCTCTCTGTGTTTAGGTGACTGCTGGCTCCTGGCTGCTGTTGCCTCTCTCACATGCAACCCAAAGTTGTTTGAAAATGTGGTGGACTCTCGACAAACTTTTACAGAAAACTATTGTGGTCTTTTCAAGTGAGTTATATGACCTAAATTTCTTCACATCAAGTTTAAGAAAAGATTTAGTTTTTAGTTGGTTTTGGTCAACCTGTGATCAATCAGAAATTAAAATCTACATACTGAACTTAGTTTTTATAGTTAAGGGATGTGCGTTCATTACAATCTCACAACGATGGATAGGAAAATATTGCAGACTTGGAAGCTTTGGTAAAGGGGAGGGGAGAGGCATTTTAAAATGTTACAAATGTCACAAAAGTAAAGGTGGGTAAAAAAAAAGTCATATTTTACTAAGCTTATATCAACTCACTGTCTGTCTGGTAAAAAGTTTGTACACATATTTCTCCCACACCAAATCTTGGATCAAGCTGAAATTTTGCACAATTATTTCTTTCACCTGATAACACAAGAATCAGTAAAAAAAAAATTTACCAATTTGTTAATTAACTATTGATAATAAATTATTTTGTTTGGTAGCTCCAACAAGGGAAGAAATTGTAATAGACTGAAGTAGTGGTATAAGTTGAATTAGTCCCCTTTATAGGTTGTCATAATAATTTTAGTGAACGCAAACCTGAAAAATAGGACGAGACTATAGAAACAACAGATAGCTATACAATCTTCATGTTCATAAGTTCTCCACTAGAGAGAGGTTACCGTGTTGACTTGAGAAGCCTGAGAAGGCTTGAGCCATGAGTTTGAATTCAGGCCATTTACCCTTTAAAAAATTTTTTTTTTTGTAAATTAGTAAATTTTTGTAAAATTAAATTAATGTTAGTCTAGCTCTATTACAAATTTAATTACATGACTGATCCAAACTAATTGACACAAGAACACTTGATATAAGCTTTGTTTTTCAAAAAAGTATTTCTAAAAATATTTTCTTATGTTATCAGATCATTTTTTTAATGTTACAAATGATCCTACTCATTGTTCATCTTTATGCTTGCATTCTTGATCAATGTTTGTAATATATACTTTACAGCAGCATGTCAAAAATAAGACTACTTACAACTTGTTTATAGTTCATGAGACTAAGAGTAATATTTGAAGCAAACAAAGTCCTTAAGTTTGTGTTCACTAATTCAACCTTCTCCAGGTTTAAATTTTGGCATCAAGGTGAATGGCAGGAAGTGGTTGTGGATGACAGGTTGCCAACTTACAGAAACCAACTGGTATTCATGCACTCTACAGAGAAAAATGAATTCTGGAGTGCTCTTTTGGAGAAAGCTTATGCCAAGTAATTTTCTAAAAAATATTTTAAAATTACACCATATATTGTTTTTTCTTTCAATTGTAAATTCCTTCTTTCAAATTTTAAACAAAATTTCGATCAAAATAATTTTAAGAAATATAACTATTGCATAGCCTCAATATTTTTAGTTTTAAAAAATGTTAATACCACAGGTTGATGGGCTCCTATGAATCTCTGAAAGGTGGAAGCACTAGTGAGGCTATGGAAGACTTCACTGGTGGTGTGACTGAAATGTTTGATCTACAGAAGGCACCACCCAACCTTCTCAACATCATGTTGAAAGCTAACGAGCGTGGCTCCCTCATGGGCTGCTCTATCGATGTGAGTTGTATCAGTGCCTGCATTCAGTGTCTTGTTTCAATGAACTGTGTCTGTTAGTGTCTTGTATTGTATTATTTCCTGAAGGTGAGTTGTATTGTGCTGTATCATTTAGTTGTCAATATTTGCAGTTTCATTGTATAGTAACATAGCTTATTGTGCAAGTGAGATGATTCAATATATCTTGTCATATGAATTCTCTATAGGAGGCATGTAAGGATCCTCTAACACTTCCATTTAATGTGTCTGTGCTTCCAAATGGGCATATGCTGGCAAGACTACCTTACAAATAACAATGTTCTGCTGGTAGCAGATGTGGGCAATGTAGAGACACTATTTACCTTTTTAGTCAATTTAAAGGAGTGGGATGTAACAGAGGCAGCCTCATGAAAGTGCTATAAAGCTGTGCCCTCATTGGCATAGAGGAAAGCTGCTGGCAGCAGTTGGCCTCTGAGAGAGACAGCTGGAGAAATCTCAACAAGGTTGTGGGACAAACATTTGAGACTAAAACAAAAGCATATTAAATAGACTACTAGCAGACATCTTCATCAGCATTAGATGTGGCAAAATGCATAGATAGCAATGGTGTCTACACTGTCATGTGAAATACTGCACTCATCCTTTATCTTCACAATTGAAGACAATACCTTGTAGATACCCAAGTCTGATTTGGCCTTGCATGTGTTAATTTGTTAAGAGAGAATTAACTTTTTTTCTAGTATTGTATCATTTTTACAGTATTGAAAATTTTGAAAAAGTATGTATACAAGAATGGAACTGCATACATTAATGTAAACAAAACAAGAAGTTAAAAAATAAATAAAATATTATTACATTTATTGCATTAAGTAGAACACATTTATTTTCAGGCTGATCCAGGGAGAGTTGAAGCTGAACTAGCGAATGGTCTGATCATGGGGCATGCTTACAGTGTTACTAGTGTTGTACTGGTGAGTAGTGCACATTTAAGATTTGCTTTCTTACTTTTCAGATTTGATGGGTACATTTTATTGTTTCATGGCATAGTAGAGATACAAAATGAAATAGTGTCTATAATGTATTCAATGTTCTTATTGGTTTTCTCATTGGCATATAGTATTTATTGAAATACCAAAGGTTTGATACATCCTTGCCATTTAGGCTGCTACAAATCTTTGAAGAACCCATCTGTGGTCTACTATGTTTCAAGGACTAGATGATGTATGGTATTAGTGACAGATGATTGAAGTAACTTATAGTATAAATCCTTAGGAATCTAACAAGTGGAGGTCAGTTTAACAGGCTTAAGCAAATAATCCTAGCACATATTCTACTAAGCTCTGTTGAGATTCAACTTTGACTTCTGAGTAAAGAAATAGAGCTTCCGATAAAGCATTCATTGTTAAACCAGACTATTTATTAAGTTACTTGTAATCTGGAAGTAAAATTCTTATCTTAAACGATTTTCATCTTTTGTCATCTTTATATTTCTCCTGTTTGCAGAGTAATAGAGGGTCAAGTTAAGATTTGTCCCTTTGCTTTGTATTGAGCCTAGACTCACTAAGCAGTACAGTTGGGTATTTATTTGATGCTTTTAAAAATAGGAATGTTTTCTTAAGAGACATATAGATCTATATTTACTGCATAATGTGTCATGATATTTTTTTTAAATATTCTAAAAATAAGCAGAATAATTTGCTTTTTCTGTGCAATAGGCTGACATCAAGACAGCCAGGGTGAAAGGTCAAATACCTCTTGTGAGAGTTCGCAACCCTTGGGGTAATGGCTCTGAATGGAAAGGAGCTTGGTCTGATGGGTAGGTCATAATGCAATAAATAGAAGCATTTTTTTTCATAATAAATCATAGGATTGTGATTGTGTTTATTTTCATATTTAAAAAATGTGATTTGTTGTAGTTATGATAAGTGCGACCTTAAAAATATGTCAAAGAAAAAAAGGGAAAATGATTGAAAAGACTTGTCTTAATTTTCTACATCAGATGTGAGACTTCTCAGTCATGTATGACATGTAGTCTTCAAGCTCTAATTATAGTCTATATTATTATTAATTCTAATAATTAAATTAATGTTTAGAAATTTGTTTAACAGCTTTGCATGCTGAGTTCCTCCTTTTCAAGCTGCTAATACAAGATGTAGTTATTTGATAGAGTTAGTGAAATTATTAACTGTGAAAATAAACTAATTGCACTATCAGGTCAAGAGAATGGTCATTGCTAACTGAAGATGAAAAACAAGAACATGGAATTACATTTTCAGATGATGGAGAATTTTGGTGAGTTGTGTATATAAAAGTGACCATCTGCCATCAACATTTGGGTGATAATCACTATTGATAACTAGGGTAGACACATTTTTTGTTAGCATTGGAAATACTAAATATTCATGTTATAAACTTTTAGAATGGTTCTTATATTTTTTCAAGATTAATATATAGTATATCAGTAGCTATGAAATAGATGAAGTATAGATCTAACTGAAACAGGTGTGCTAATTAGCAGAGAAAATTACAAACAAAAAGGTTAGAAACTTCGTTAAAAATATACATAAAATCTACTTATGAACAAAAATGTAAAATTTGCTTCATTGAAATAATTTATGAAGTTATTAGCAATTTGATAAGCCCCTCAGTTATAAGTGACCAATAAAGCATTCATTGTCAAACCAGACTATTTATTAAGTTATATCTAATCATGAAGTAAAATTCTAGTCATAAACAATAGAGTTTCTTTGTGTAGTGACATTGGTTTATTGTATTAGTGAGAAGCATCATTACTAATATCAATTGTAAAATGTAGCCACATGTAGTTACACTCCCTGCACTTACAAGTCACACAAATTAGAATCAAGCTTATTTTTAACTTTGATTTCAAATTTAGTTACAATTATCCATTCAGTTTATCTAAAGTTGAGAGTGCAACTTATTGACTTTTCTTGTTATTTATGTCAGTGAATTACTGTTACTTATCTATTAGTTTGATCACATTATTATTTTTAATACATTCTTAGCATGCCTTATCACACAAAACTTTACTTTGAATTCCATTAGGATGTCTTTCCAAGATTTTACTGCCAACTTTCAAAAACTTGAAATCTGTAACTTGGGTCCAGACTCTCTAGATGAAGAAGATTTGTCTAACAAGAAGAAATGGGAATGCTACAAGGAACATGGTGCCTGGATAAAGAGAGTCAATGCTGGGGGATGCAGAAACTATTTAGGCAAGTTAATACATCTTAGTGTAGTAGTACAATTCACATTGTTATCATGTATCATAAAAGTCAGTATTTTTTGCATTGTTACATTCCAACCTCTAAACTAATGTTTCTGAAAGTGTTTAAGTGCTTGTAATTTAGACCAAAAAAATCTTTAAAACATACTATAATTAAATCTGGCACACAATTTCCTTCCTTTTGTTTAAATTAAATTGCCATACACTTTCCTTCATGTATTTCAATTAATTGTAGAAGACCAAGAAATCTAATTTTCCAATTTTATTTATTTCTTCATTCTTTTTATATAATAAAATTTAATATTACCTTAGAGTTATATCAGATAGATTTGTTGAATTGTTCAAAACTGGATAAGTTGTTTGTTGTTGGTTTTTTTAGATACTTTTTGGACCAACCCTCAGTTCCGTATGACATTGACTGATGTTGATGATGATGATAATGATGATATGTGCACAGCCATTGTGGCTGTTTTACAGAAGGACAGACGTAAGAAACGTAAGGAAGGTTTGGATCTACTGACCATTGGGTTTGTCATCTACAAGGTAAATACAGACATTGAAATTCAAACATTTTATCTCATGTTTTATTTTCAAGAAAACAATTAATTATGAAGAAAATAAATGTTGCTATGCATTGACACAGGGGATGTAAGTTTGGATGGATGATAAGGGAACGAAAGAAGGAAAGAGAAAAATATTAAGGCAGTCATGTTCCCAGACCTGTCGACTGTTTCCCCATTTTATGAGAGAGTTATAACCAAAAAAATCTATTTAGTCTTGCAGTTCCATACTGGTGCTATTTTGTTTCACAGTCTAAACCTTGACAAAATATTTAGTATTTTGTGACTATTATTTTCATTATTTGTTTAAAATGTCAATTGTAAATAGCTCATGTGAAATTTGATTGCAAGTAAAGTTATTTTTTTACTTGTACTTTCATTTGGTATCTAAAATTTTGGTAAGAATCTCAGTTTTTACTTTTATTTTTTGATTGCCAAGTTGGTGTATTATATATATTTAGCATGATTGATAGCTAAATACTGATGTATTTTCCATTATTTTCCCAATCCTATTTTTAAAAAAAATTTTACTTTTGTATTTTAAAATATTTAAAAAGATATAATATTTGTTTCAGTTGAAACATGGTGCGCATGGCAGAGTCATAACAATATATTTATTCTTTTTTTTGTTTATTTTTGTATTTCAGCTTGAAGATCCCAATTGTGGGCCTCTAGATATGAAATTCTTTAAATACAATCCCTCAGTGGCCAAGTCTCCAACCTTTATTAACATGAGAGAAATATGTGGCAGATTTAAGCTCCCTCCTGGCTCATATGCAATTGTACCATCTACATTTGAACCTCATTATGAAGGAGAGTTTTTGATAAGAATTTTCACTGAAAAGGCAAATGTCTCTGGGTTAGTGCTTTATTTTAAACATATAGGCTTTATTTGTAATATAGACTACTTAAAACAAATTTGAATTTTATTTTTAATCATGGTACATGATCATTAGTTTTGTACAAGTTGTCAGTTATATCATTTATCATATCATTTATTAGTCATGTTAGCTAATAATTGAGAGAATTTGGGGAAATAGTTTGAAAGCAAGGTGTTACTAGTTTTACTTTTCTTAAAACAAATTGGTTTAATGTTTCTACATATTGACTCATTATTTGACTCTTTGTGCTGGAACAGCACACCTTTGCTCTGTTCACACAACTGTAATATACTTCCATACTGTCCATACATCTAAAACTTTTTATACTTAAATACTCATTTATAAGAAGAAAAGGCAGTTGGCTCAACAGGCAGGGAAATGTATTGCTGAATTCAAACCTAGAACATCAACAACAAAAATTCCCCCAAAAAACACACAATGGTTGGGCAATATCTACAGTTCTTTTAATATAATGTCTTTTAATACAATTTGATCAATACTTCACTTTGCATTATGATTAAAAACAATATCAACCATTGTCTTAGTGATGAAGACTCAAACATGCCCAGACATGGTGAAGGGAAGTAAGTCGACATGAATTGAAGTGATTTCTAACATTTTTTTTTTCCTACATAAATCAGCAGGCATCTCTTATCAACTGTTAAAATTTTTGTAACAAAATGATAATATTGAACACTTTATCCAAGGATTGTTCATAACTTTTTCATTCTCTTTTTTTTTTAAATAGCTGTTACATTATAATAGAAAATTAATGTATTAAAATATTAATATGTAGATCTGCTGCTTTATTTTTTTAAGAAGAGTTGCCTATCTTAGATTGCAATATTTTCTGTTATAGATACAGAACTGTTATCCTTTTATTTATGAGATCTTTTTTATTATAAGATTAGTAACTTTATAAAGAGATCACATGATTACAAAGTGTGATTATACTTCATTTAGAATCTCATCTTTTGCTCATTAGATCAAATTTTCCCTTTTCTTGTTTGTGTATTACAAAGCATTTCTTGTTCAAATTGTGTCCCTTGCTCATCAGCAATCAAAAACAGTTTTTAGGAAAACTATTTTTGTTTATAGCAAAGAATATAGTGATCCTTTGTGTGCTATAAGCAGCAGCAACCAATCTGCACAGTTCTCAGTCTTTTTAAACACTGTTTTGCATTTTTGTTTTTCCATTTCTGCATAAAAAAAAACATAACTAACTCTAGTATCCTTAATAAAGGTTACACCAAAACTTCTTCTGTTTGTGAACTAACAATTTATGTTCTGTATCAAATTCAAATACTTTTCCAAGTTTCTGATAACAACCTTCTGTGTGATTGATTGATTGACTCCTTCATTTTTTTCTCCAGAATTGTGTACCTCTTTTTCTTCCTATTGTCTTATAAATTTTCAATGATTTTTGTGTGTGTGAACACGTTGATTTGAAGTGATTGATATTGATTCTTTCAATTTATTTTTATATTATTGTTTTCATTAAGGTTTATTCATTTTATTTGAAATAATCAGTTTTAGTGGTTTTTGGAGAGTTTTCATTTTCCTTACTCTCAACCATATTTATTTTTAAACCCATTATTCTTCACTATGAATATGAATATTATGAACATGAGTATTTGTATAGTCTGCTGAGCTTTATATAATGAAAAGTCAGTCATGATTAGGCTTTTTTTTTTTTACTACAACTTATGCCACCTAAAGAGCTCAGTAACAATAATGATATGGTTTACTTATACCTTTCTTGCATTCTTTTCTTTCCAGAGAGATTGATGAACAGACTAGTCTTGATGATGATGTTGTAAGTTCTTTTTCTTTTGCTTTCAGTTTATTCTTTTTAGTTTTGACAGGTTTTTTTTGGTTACTGTCAATTGAAACATTAAATCTAGTTGTGTACCTTTCCTTAAAACATTTTTGTAATAGTTTAATTTAATTTTGTTATCTTTTGAGTATAATTTACTTTTTTGACTAATAAATATATTTTTGCTAAATTTAAAAAAAAAATCTTTTTGCAATTTAACTAACAAGTCCAAAATCCAAAATTTATTTAAGAGAAAAATGATTTTAACATAGGATTTAAAATTGTACCCAAAAACTATAATTGAAATAAAATGCTAGATTAACAAAGCTTGTACATTTTGTATCTTCTTGATTGGCTGGCTAGATTTAGTTATGAATGAAGAAAAAAAAACTAATACATTTCTTAAAATAATAATAAAAAATTGCCCCAATTTCCTGCTGGTATACTAAATTACAAAGGATTAAATAAAATGTTTATTAATTACCTTTTCTGACATTCTGATTATAATTATGAAACAGATATGAAATAGAAACAATATGTTACTAAGGTAACTGAAATATACAGCTAAAAGATTTTAAAAAACATTAGTTTTATATATACTAAAAAAAATAGGATTGAACTTGTGACTTTTTTATAAGCTTTATTCTTTTGCTAAATCACTTTCACCCATACCTTTATATGTCTTTAAATGTTCTCCATAAATCTCCACCCCTTGGTGTTCAACCTTCTAACCTGTACATGTTCAATCCTTCAATCCTGTACATGTTCAATCCTTCAATCCTGTACATGTTCGATCCTTCAATCCCATATGTTCAGTTCTTTTATCCATTCTCTTATTTCTGATGATGATTTTAGAAAAAGGAGAAAAAAAATTTATTATGGATTCATTTTAGTTCTGTAGTAATTACAAATTTTATTCTTCCTACTTATTATTGATACATTTGTTTCACTGTCCTGAACATCACTTCTGTAACCCTCAATATTTAGTATGTGACTCCAGAACGTTTCCCTCAGAGGGCTGCAGCAGTAAGTGGCTTGAGTTGTCTTTTATTTTTGTTCCCTGATGTCATTTGTGTGGACTGGTTTTCTAACAGAAATGATTATTTTGGTCTGCCTGTATACATGCCCCCAAATATATTTTGAAATAAAAGCATGGAAGCAAATTAAATTTGACTGTTACATGTCCTGCATGAGATCATCTCTGATCAGGAGTTCAAACATTTTTGTTTCAACTTTAGTTTGTGTTGTTTAAATGTTTGTTTCATTGGTTCGCCCCAAAGTTGTAGCTGTGATTTTCTTTAAAGGTTTTTTTCTTAAGGAATGTCTTTCTGTTTTTTGATTCTACTAACAGTTTGGAAGTCAGAGAAATCTTTGATCACATAGTTGGTCTTGAAACAAAATATTAATTGTGACCTCTATTTTCAACTTTCCAAAATTTGAATTTGTTTCTTTCTGTGTGATCTTTTGGTTTTCATAACTCATGATGTTTTAAGTATGCTTTAATGCTTTAAATCTCTTTAAGTGTACATATATTCACTGTATAGATTTTATTTTGTAAATAATAATATTTATTTTTAAAATGTTTATTGGTTTAATTTTTTTATTATTAATGAAGGATTCAAAAGAAAAAAATCCTTCACTCTGTTTTAACATGTACTATAAAATTAGACTTTTGTTTATCTCTACCACTTAACCCAAGTTAACAAGGTTCCATGTTGTTTTTTCTTTATGTCATAATTGAAATATATTTCAATAAATATTTTTGCTTGATTTATATTTTACATAAGCATTTGAACTAAAAAAAATGATGAATGCTGTTTTCTTGAGATGTTCCTCATTGGAATGACAGTTTCTTATAGACCTAATTATTTTAGTTGACTTGATATTCAAGAATCAATGCACACACTTTTTTTCTTTTGCTTTCATATGGTCTGTATCTTGTCTTATGGTAAGAAACTTTCTAAAAGCTTCTTAACACTTAAGACTTTTTGTGTCTTGAATTTTAAAAAAACCCAACTAATTACGAAAGTCATAAACCTAGTTTACTTTCTTTCCTTTTACCTGGCTCCTGGCAAAGACGCTGCTTTCACTGCCCAGAAAGTTGCCCCTGCTAGCAACCACCCACAGGTAGAAGGACAGTCATCTTCCCACTAGATGTGTTGACCTCAAAACATTCTAACCCCCTCTCAAAGCTCACTCTAATGTGTTTACTTTAATACAGTTTTATTCAACACTCTTTTCAAACTTCTTTTGTTTTACAAGAGAGTTCCAACATATTTGAAGTTAGTTTGAGGAGGTTAATTAAATGTTTCCGTTAGTTCTTTAAAGGCATAAATTTGTTCTATTTCTTTTTTTTATCTCTTGTTTCTTTGGCTGCCTAGCCCATGTTTCTTTTTCATTTTGAAAATAGAAATTTTTCTTTTGTTAGTTTGAAACATTTGTTTAAATCCAGTATACATTTTCTGATGTCTTTTCTGTACATTTTCTGTAGGCCAAAAATGCTCCTAAACAAAAATATGTAAGTTAAATAAACCCAAATCAAATTAATTATGTTGTGCAAGCTAATCCACTTATTGACTGATGTATAATTGGTTCATTAATCAACGGATGGCATGAACTGAGTTTGGTCAGTGTTTCAGCATTCATCACCGTGATTTGGTTGAACTGACACTGTGCTGTTTACTATGTAGGCTTTATAATCTTTTTGTTGTCTTCAGCAGGTGTTTCAACATAATAACAAGTTGTGTTGTGGAACAGTTTTTAGTTTATTGGTCTCTTATTACTAGATTTACTAGTACTAGTACTAATAAAAGATCAGAATTGTGCCGAGTTGCTAGAGTTTAAACAGTTGGCTTGTTCAAACATTGGCGCTGTATGTAAACACTTGGTTCTGAATTGTATTGTCACAATGTCTTCACTTTATTGGCTCTTCATTACACTAATCTTGGCTCTTCATTACACTAATCTTGGCTGTTTAGAGTTGTAATATTGACTCAATAGAGTTGTATTAAAAACCATAATTGTTTTTATATCACTACTTATAATTTCAGTGTGTCTTCAAGAAGTATACATTTGGATTATCAATTATGAACAAAATGATTGGAATATGTATTCCATGCAAAAACATTTATCTACTTTTTAATTACTTAATTAAAAATTGTATAAAATATCAAGAAATTACTTAAAGCAGGCAGAGCAGATAGGCATAATAAAATAAAAGGCTTAGAACTAAATCTGTATGAAAATGAATGAGGAACTTTTTTTGTTAGGAATAGAAATAAACTTTGAACTACTCCATTGTTACCATGGCCTGCTAATACTTTAGACATTCAGACTAGTGATTTGTTAAGGTTGAAAAATATATATTTATAAAAACTGGGAAGTACACAATATTTTTGAGAGAGAATATGTTTAAAAAATAGAAGAGTGACTAGTGTCTGTATTTATCACTAGGGTGATATATAATGTTTTTAACTCTCCACAAATTGGTAAATTTATAGATACTTTGATACAGTACACTATTATCATGAATTGTCATTTTTACATCTAGACAGGAAATAAGTTGCCTGATGTACCTAAGGTTAAGTTCAGTTTTTTTATCTTCAATTAAGAAATTAACAATCAGGTTTAATGAAATGATTAAACAAAAAAAAACTTTGTATTATTCACTAACAGTTAACACAATAGTTTTAATACAATAGCTGTTAATGCAATAGTTGTTTAGAAAGGAATCTAAAAACCTGATTGTTGCTTTAACCTGCTTCATTTAACACACTGCTTTAAAAAATTCTCCAAGCCTCTCAAAAATTTGGTTTCTATTACTTATCACCGTGGGCTTATTTAACTTTTTTTTTTTAATGATAATCCATACTTTATTTTGTACCTTTTTTAAACAATAACATTATGTTTGTTTGAATGGCATTTCCTTTTTCATTTTAATGGGACTTAAAATGCATTAAGATTCCTTCATTTTGTTTTAATGATCAAATAAAATGTGCAAGATATTTTACTTATGTACTTGATATGTATTTGCTAGCTGTCTTCTTCTGACCAATAAAATTATAAACTAGAACATAAATTCCAGGCTGTTTAATCTCTAACTACATGACACTATCTAGAACATGTCTGCTGGAATCTTAAGCTAAATCTGTTAACACACAAAAAAAGAAAACTTTTCATATAACTCTTATGCTTTGTTTTATTACACTAAGTAAAAAATAAGGAAAATATTTCTGTAGTAATGATTAATTTTAATTAGTACTTTCATTTTTTATTCAGCTAAATATAAAACAAATGCTAATCATTAACCCTTACATGTATATTTGTTTTAATTTAATGGTTGTAGTTGAAGAATGGTTAATTTTTGACATATTTTATTGTCACTAATGGTTGGATACAGCAGACTTGAATGAAGCAAAAGAATGACTTGAAATGAATATAACATTTATTGAAATAATCAGCCTTAGTCAGTATTGTTTTTAAAGTCATACTTGTTAGATGAATACCAAAATGAATTACATAATTCACAGAATATTTTCTAAAACCAGTGATATTTATTGTTATATGAATATTAGAATAAGACTTTCAAATATGCAAGTTGTTCAGTTTAGTTCTCTTTAAAGTAGGAGGTTCTAAGAGGTCTATTATAAAGATTTAAAATTATGCACAGCACATTGGTTTTACACAAAACAAAATGTTTATATCTGAACTCAATTTGTAGACCTAAATTTTCTTCTGTTGTTACTATTAAATAAAATTGTAAACATGTTTTCATTTGTTTGGTTCCACTAACAGGAACGTACTGAACCAACAGATCAGGAAAGAGCCCAAGCTGATGCTCTTAAACAAAGCTTCAAACGTATTGCTGGTGAGGACATGGAAATTGATGCTTACGAGCTACAGGAAGTTCTTAATACTGTTTTTACAAAAGGTAAATTACCTCTTGTACACAGAACTTTGTACAACTGCTTGTTACTCTTAACTTGATACCTCTAGAGAGTGTTTTTTTCCCACTCTGGCTTAATAACACTTGCTGCTGTAACACAGTAACACAGACAACTTGCATCTACTTTAAACAAAAGTAGCTAACAAAGTTTTGTAAAAGACTAAACAAAAAAATTTTACATAACATTTTGTTTTAACATCAATTCATACTAGCTTTTGACTTTGAAGAACATTTTTGTTATTATATCAAAGACTGGCCTTTAACTTTGAAGAACATTTTTGTTATTATATCAAAGACTGGCTCTTGACTCTGTAGATCATTTTTGTTTTTACATCAAAGACTGGCTCTTGACTCTGTAGAACATTTTTATGCTTACTACAGTGAATGATGTTGCACATCTACAAATACTAATTACATCAGGATATGTAAGCTTTAAAAAAAAGAAATTCTAATATTTCTTTTTTGAAAGTTAGTTACCTGCACATTGAGACAGATCCAATCCTGTCAGCTGTAATATGAGAGTCAAGAAAGAACTATGGTTTTAAATATTTTCAATAAAAAAAAATAATTTTGCATAAAGCAAACCTTGATTTTGCAACTAAGCTAATGAAGAAAGACATTTTTTGTTCCTCTATCTCTGGCAAGGATTTTAGAGAATAAGTTTAAGACAAACATTTGAATTTCAAAAAGCAATTGTTCTTGATTTTCTAATGTAAAAAGTGACTGTTTTCTTTTGTGTCAATTTTAATTTTATTTTCAGTTTAGTGAGCACTTTCCTGTAGACTGATTCAGACTATTTGTATAACTCTTCATCTCCATTTTCAAGCCGTTTTGAATCACAAAAGAAAATAATTTTTTCAACAAATTTATTATTTTAAACTTTTTAGAAACACATTTTTTTAAAATGGGAATGGGCTGAGGGATAAAAGACATCTATAAATAGATAATATACAAAGTGAATATTAATTAATGTATCCCTTTATTATGATACAAGTTCACCTATATTATGTTCATAATTTTTGTTTTACATTTTAAAATAAATTTGCACTGATCACATTATATCTAATTGCTCAGTCATCATTTTACAAAATCTATGTATTTACAAGTGTGAATTTTAACGTACATTTGTTAAATTTGTGTCTTGCTTTAAAAAAGGACTTACAAAAAAGTTTTTTTTAAATTCCTTTTCTGTGTGTTTTTATGTATGTGAAGAATGTAATTCTAAACTCTAACATTTGCTGCCCATTTTTCCAGAGGATACTTTTGGTAAGCTGTACATTCTAGACAAGCACATTCTTTATTAGTTCCAAGCTTTATTTGTAAACCCAACTAACATGTTAAGAGTCCCAGAGCACAAACATACTTTTAATCAACATGGGATATGAAATATTTGTAACACAAACTTTTATAGATCAGTGACTCCTCAGAACAGTGGCTTTAAAAATTTAGAATGCATTCTACCAATCTTTTAGACATAAAAATTAAGAATGCATTCTACAAATCTTTAAGACATAAAAATTTAGAGTATTGTTTTTATTATACCGGTATATGAAATAAAATGTACCTTCAGACCTGAAAGTCTACAGAAAGTTTGTTTCTGTGGCTTTGTTTTACTCTCCCTGATGCCTAACCCATCAGAACTTGTAGGACCAATAAATTTCTTTGAATTCATAGTCAAAATCCAAACCTCCATTAGAATCACCATCCACTTTTTGACTACATAGTGCTTTACACTCAGCCATAACATCCCATTAAAAATATATCCAAATACGTATGTGCATATGTTATATTTGATTCCTGTTCTGAAGCAGTCACTTTTACAATATACAAATTTCTATTATTTTATCTCTTGAAAGCGGATTTCACTAAGTTGGGTTTATAGTTCACATTATTTTTGTTGTATTTTTTTTTCTAACAACCATGTTGCTTTGGTTCATGTTAACAAATTTATTGAACTTTATTATGTTTTTTTTATGGTTGCAAATCAACTAGGTTTTTTTTATATACAGATGTATTTATTAAAATGCATGCTAATAGTCTAGTGCATTAAATTCTGTTAAAATACTCTGATTTAGAGCAGCGTATTTCAGATTGTTCAATGTTTGGTTGCTATAGAAATCGACAACTGTATGGTAATTTTATTTTGTGATGACTGCTGCAGCAAAACACATTCTACCAGAAACTGGTCAATCTGATTTTTTTTTAAAAATTTAGCTGTGGATTGATTTTTTTTTCTCATATTGTTACTAAAAAAAGCCTAATCAACACATGTAGAAAGAAAACGGAAATGAGAGAACATAAAATGGATTCTTTTTTTGCTTTTTTTTTTAAAGTACCATCCCTTATTGCAGTTAATATTTAGTATTCTGGATATTCATTCGGCCTAATTTTTTTCTTTTTTGTTAGCAGTTCTTTTTTTATCGCTATTACATGTTCTCTATGCATGGTAGCAGCTTTATTAATTCATCATCATTGATGCACAGAAGTTATTGTTTCAAGAAATCATTAGATCTTTTCCCATCATTTAGAACACATCTAGTTATTATATTTTAACCTCCATTGACAATGCATGTTTAAAATCTTATTTATTTCAGATGCTTTGTATTTCTCTACATTGAGGCTTATTAGTTGTAATATTTCTAAAAGCTTTGATTCTAACAGGTCTAGAGAATCACTGGCAGTGGAATTGTAAAACATTTCTCCTCATGTTTAGTTATAACACTCTATTTATATATTTTGTATAGGTTTGGCAGTTTTCACCAATTATTACATACTAGTAATGAAAAACTTTGGCATAATAATATTCACTAAAGTATTTAAAGAGAGAGGGCTTTAGTATTTTTGTCCTATTAGCTCAATATCAGTTTTAGTATGTACTATTAAAATATTTAAAAAGTATTGTTATGCATTTTGAACATTAGATTGAAAAAATGTATAAACTGAGTTCTTGTAAAATATTCAGTGCATTTTTTTAAGTCATTGTAGAAAGAATATTTTGTTCCATTCTGCATGGATTAAAAAAACATTTGTGACTAATCTGAAAGGTTTTACAAGTCTCAGTAAGATTTTTAGAGTTCTGAAAGAGACATGACTATTTTTGTTATTAAAGTTACTAATTTTTTTATGTGCCTAATCTTTTCTTCTTTTTTTAAATTTCAGAATTCACATTTCCTGGATTTGGTGTTGATACATGCAGAAGTATGGTGGCCATGCATGATGTATCCTTTGACAATATTGTACACAAAAAAAAAGAAGCTCTGACATGTTGAAGATTTCATTTTTTTTAAATGCTGACATTCACAAATGTGTTATTTTAAAAGTTCACATGTCTTGAGTCCTGTTATTTAGAATTAATAATCTAAATTAGGCATTTTATCTTCCTTAATCATATGTCAGGGTGACCTATCTGGAAAACTTGGCTATGATGAGTTTAAGGATCTTTGGGAAGATCTGAGAAGATGGAAAGTGAGTTTCATTGTTCAGTTTTAATGAAACTTTTAACCAACTCTATTTTGTTTATTTCCACTTAATGAACATTATTTTTCCGTTTAAACAAGTAACTTTTAATTTGTTTTTTTAGAAATCTGTTTTTCCCCTGTTTAAAATCTCTTCTTTATTCTCTCATGTTCCCAGGGTGTGTTCAGAGAGTTTGATAAGGACAAGAGTGGAAATTTGTCATCATATGAACTCAGGAATGCTCTAAATCATGTTGGTAAGTAACTTCATTTTCCAAAGCCTGTCATTAGACTGTTAATAACTTGAAACATTATTTGAATCAATGCTTTGCTTTCTACCTTTAGTTTTTCAATGACATGTTAACAATCTGGCAACTCTTTCTATATCTAGGTTTCCATATCAGCAATAGAACATTCAAATCATTGGTCATGCGTTATAGCAATAAAAATGGCCAGGTAGACTTTGGAGATTTTATCATGTGTACCATCAGGTTGAAGACAATGCTCAGTAAGTGAAATCTTTTTTTTTTTATTAAGTGTTTTAAAAGTTTTTGAAAACAGATTTAGTATTTTGTATTCAATGAAATGGTCTTTTAGGAATGATAATACTATTTTGAATTTTCAAAATTATAATTAGGTTTAATTTTTTTACTTTATTTTTTTTACTACAAGAACTATTTTCTTTTCATTTATAAATCTACACATCATTTCCATTGTGCATTTTAGATGCTAAGCAGCATCTGTCAATTAAACACAAAGTTAAGCAGACAACATGATCCATATAAGATGGAAATATTTTCTTATACAAAATAAATGTTATCTTTTATCAGCTTCCTTCAGAGGTCATGATCCACAGAATACGGGTTTTGCTCCATATGATATTGACAGCGTAAGTATAGACCAACTATAGCATTAGTTACATTGTTTTGAGTATCAGAGCTTATATTTTTTGTTTTTACTTAAAGTTTCAACCTTTACAGAATATTCTTATTAAAGCCATTGAAAAGAATGTTCCATGCCATGGGTTGGATGATAAGCAAAGGTGCCCCAGGCACTCCAACCTACAAAGTGTGCCCCTAATTGGTGTACAAGTTAGAATAAATTGGAAATGTATTAATGATGTTTTTTAAAATACCATTGAGCTTACATACCTACAATTGCATATCTTAATGAATAATTCATTTCTTTATTTCATTTTTTATTTAATTTTTTTTAACTTTTTCATTTTTATCTATTTTCTGTTAAATTATAAAAACCTTTCATAATGGCTCTTTATATACATTATTTTTTTCAGTATATTTTATGTGTGTGTGTGTGTGTAATGTAAAATACATTTCCTCTAGTATTTTTATTATTAGAATTACTCTGATAGCACAGATTTTGGGCTCAGTGAAGGCCTCAACTGGGCCAGCCCATACTAACCACAAGGGCCCCATTCGGGGCATGAACAGTGGCCAATGGAGTTCCTTAGTTCTGAGATTGGGCTCAGTCAGGGGCCCCAGAAAATCTCCTTGTGGGGCCAGTAAGGGGAAGAACTTGTGGGCCCCAACAGAACCAAACATACTTAGCTCTTTGGGGGGGGATTAATGAAAGCCAAAACGGGAGCCCTAAAGGGGCAAGTCTGGGTGCAATCAGGGGGCCCAGATAAAGCCCTCCCTACCAGGGGCCAGTAAGGGCAAACATTGAGGGGCCTTACCAATCCTATTACATATAAAGATCCCATTAATATTGTTTGCTGAAAATG
The DNA here is from genome assembly GCA_036873155.1 of Biomphalaria sudanica. Classification (NCBI taxonomy): domain Eukaryota; kingdom Metazoa; phylum Mollusca; class Gastropoda; family Planorbidae; genus Biomphalaria; species Biomphalaria sudanica. Next base: position 4,166,917 of record JAZGLO010006728.1, on the reverse strand, counting down.
GCACCTTGTAAGTGTTTAGGCCTTATTTGTTTGTCAGTGACAATTTCTTTATTAAATGCTCTGTAATATTTCTTTTGACCTTTTTTCTTTTTTTGTGTACAGTTCATCCAAACCACAATGTACTCCTAAAAAAATAACAACTCAAGAATTTGTCAGAACTAAAAAGTTCAGAGGTCAGAGATGATTTACTACATCAAGAATCAGGTGTCTTCAACTTTTTGAATTTTTTTCTTTCATTTGGTTTCTTTAGACAAACTGTAAATCTCTTTGTGAACTCATTTCCATGAATGCATGTTGCTTCTGTAAAAGTGTTTTTCTTTATGGCTTCTTATATTGAAAGTTACATTTTTTTTTTATACATGAATATATAGCAGCGATAATTGTTAATTAAAAAAAAGAAATCTCTCTCTATATAGGTGTTACGTAAATACCTCATTGTATATCTAAGCCACAACTCATATGTATAAGTAACTTGGTGCCTTGTTACTCAATATATAAATCATTGACAATTTCTTACCTGAAGAGATGTTTTTCTTGACTGGGTTTTTAAAAACCAAGACTTTCAGTTTGCCTGTGTTCTACTTTAGAATCTCAATGACTTTGTCAATCATTTTTTTGTTACATACAACTTGGGAAAGTGGAGGTTTTTAAACCATGTTAGTGGTCAATAGATATTTTCAAATTTATATCTGGCACTAAAACATCTGTTTAAAAATAATTTTTTTAAATGCCCTAATTAGAATTGTTACTAAATGTTTAAATTGACATCTTGTCAGTATTTTAATTGTATTATTGGACACTTCATTTGTAAGAACTGCTTATGAATGTAACATAATGAAAAATAAAAAGAAGTACTGTTACAAATTTCTCTTCATTTTCTTTTAGGCTTTAAGTCTACTGGAAAAAGCTATAACACTTCTTTTTTTTTGTGGGGGGAGGGGGAGGGGGAAGGATTTGAATTTATACATTAACCACTTGAAAGAATCATATGTAATCAAATTGTTACATTTGGAGACCAGTTACATCTTATGTAAAAAGACCATATACAGTTCTAAATCATATATAGCTCAATAGTTAGGTTTGATTTGAAAGATGAACATTTGAAAGATTTCATCATTGCAAATTGTTTTAATCAATTTAATTACCAGAGGTTAAAGTCAAAGCTAGGTCTTGGCTAAAACATGTAAATAGTTCAATAACCTTCAGTGAAGATTTAGTTGTCACTAGTTTTTGTTATCTTGACTTGTCTCACCTGATATTATCAGCTATGTCCACACTAGTCAAGGAAATAGATAGCAATCATAGGATACATACAATGTAACAAATCATTTTCAGTTATGTAGGCCTATATTAGCTAGTTCTCAATGTAATTCTCTCAACTGACAACTTTAAGTCTTTTTCTTGATTTTGTATTTCACATTTCTAAATATTTTTCTGTTAAAAACTTGTTTTGGAAATATTTTATAAACTTTTTTTTCTATTGTACAGGAAAAGGGTTAAAATTTCAAAGTCAAAAACTAGTTTTGGAATAATGGATGTTTTTGATTCTGTTTTGTGTACACAGTTTATAAATAACAAATGTTTGTATTCTTATGAGCTTTCATTTAAAGTAAATCTATTTATACAACTTATCTTAATAATTTTCATTGACTTTTATACTATAAATTTATTGTTGTGATAACATATTTTGAAACCCAGAGTGATATAATGAAGAGGTTGCTTTTCTGTATATTGTTCCTTTGATATTTTTTAATTTTTACATTGATTCATTTTTTTTCAATATTTAACTCTCTAGATGTGCATTTTTGAAAATCTCATTCAAAATGTTTATGCTCTTTTTCTGTCTCAGTTCCAAGCATTGTTTCCATATCTAGAAAAGAAAGATTTCTCAAGATGCTGTGATATCAGTACTGTAAGCCATTAATTGCACAGCACTCCATTCATACTTATTCAATTGTTTCTCTTTATTTAGTTGAGTATTGCAACCATCAAGGCTGCAATTATGAAACTTTTTCTCAAGTCCTTTGTTTTAATTTCCCTTCTAAACCATGTGCATTTATCTATGAAATCATCTTGGTGGTCTCTTGGTGATGGTTTTGAACAAAGTATTTTATCCTCAATATTTGTTTTGCTTTGTTGGTGTGCAGAGACTTGACTAAACATGTTTCATCTATTCTGAGCTAAGATGGCGTGTTGACTAACCTTCATGCTTTGACTTCGACATCTTTCTGATTTTCTTTACATTTGACATATATTGGACATCAAATACACCAATCATTTTACATTTATGTGCATATTTTAAAAAAATATAATTTGTTTAGTAACTCCCTAGAAAACAAGCTTAAAGAATCAAATGTAACCCTTTTAGTGCAGCAGTGTTTCTCAACCTGGGAGTGATCACTTTGTAGAGAATGAATGTGAAAATGATACTGAAAACTTCTTAAGAAGAAACTATTGTGTATCAAACATGGAAGGGAGGTTGAGAAAGACTAATTAGAAATGTGACATTGTGAGAATATTTTGTTCAACTCAATAATTTGCTCCTTTAGTAGTTTTTATTTTGTGTATTGTGCATTAGCATAACAAGTTTCTTTAGGGTCAATGTGCTTTTGTTTTTTTAATCAATTAACAATAAATAATACCCTTCAATTAATGTCTATAATGTGTGCAGTTTTTTTTCTTCTGCTAGTGGAAACAAAAACACACCACATTTTTAACAAATTCAATTTCAATTTAATAAGTTCACTGGGTTACTAGGGACACAGTTGATTGCATGAGGCACAGGAGTAACATTGTCTGATCAACTTCAAAATTAAGAAATAAAACATAATGATTAATATTGTTTAATAAAAGATCAAAATATGAACTTCAAAATTTGGAAATAAAATATAAAGCAAAATATTGGAATATGAAACTGGGAATTCCAAAATGCTTGGGTTTTAATGTTCAGTTAACTGGGTTTTTTTTTTTTTTTTTTTAAAGATATTCACAGGACTATAATAAAAGGTGGGGGTGTGGTCACCGCGTGGTGGCTGACTGGTAAAGCGCTTGGCTTCCAAACGGAGGGTAATTGGGTTCAAATGCTGGTGAAGACTGGAATTTTAGGATTGTAGAGACGCAACTGTACAAAGTATTTACAAACTTTTCACCAGGCAGACAGTGAAAAGATATAGGCTTTGTAAGGACTATGTAGGCCTATACGCTTACGGGTTTTAGACCTACATTAAAAATGAAATTAATAAATAACTACTCGAATATGGGTGGTAAAGACTAAATTTAGTCAAACTTATCAGGAACAACAAATATCCGAAGATTTTAGTTTTAATTTTAACACCAGCTAACAATTTTAGAACTTTCATGCAGTGGCGTCACTAGGGGTGTGTGATCCGCACCGGGTGACACCCAAGTAAAAAAATGCACTTTGGAAAAAAACTGACAATTAAAAAAAATAAACGACAGTGGATATATATTGGAAAATATTATTCTCAATTAATAAATACATCCATAGAAGCTCTAGCCAAGATGAAGAAGATGTAACAATGTGCCAGTCGAATGATTTACTTGAATATTTTATTGGATTTTGTTTTCTTGGCTAGTGCAAATTTAACATGATTTTCGAAGAACATTATCCAGAGCAAAAGAAAAAGTACGCCAGTTGTCGAAAGAATGGTTCTGATGGAGACGATTTAGTTTCTTAATAGCCAAAAAAAAAAACAACTGTATTCTTTTGTTGTCGACTAATTTCAACTAATTGTATAGAAATTTATGACCTAATTTCATTAGAAGTTGAAATAAAGTCCGAAATTAGAATATGAAAAGACGTATAAAGAATAGCATCCAGCTACAAAAAACAATGGACAAGGAAGTCGTGGCTATGATTGATGTAAAGAAGAAAAAAATGGACAAGGAAGTCGTGGCTTTGATTGATGTAAAGAAGAAAAAAATGGACAAGGAAGTCGTGGCTATGATTGATGTAAAGAAGAAAAAATGGACAAGGAAGTCGTGGCTATGATTGATGTAAAGAAGAAAAACAAGGGCAACCAGCTACAAAAAACAATGGACAAGGAAGTCGTGGCTATGATTGATGTCAAGAAGAAAAAAATGGACAAGGAAGTCGTGGCTATGATTGATGCAAAGAAGAAAAACAAGGGCAACCAGCTAGAAATACAATGGACAAGGAAGTCGTGGCTATGATTGAAGTAAAGAAGAAAAACAATGGACAAGAAAGTTGTGGCTATGATTGATGTAAAGAGAAAAATAAGGGCATCCAGCTACAAATACAATGGACAAGGAAGTCGTGGCTATGATATATGTAAAGAAGAAAAACAAGGGCAACCAGCTACAAATACAATGGACAAGGAAGTCGTGGCTATGATTGATGTAAAGAAGAAAAACAAGGGCATCCAGCTACAAATACAATGGACAAGGAAGTCGTGGCAATAATTGATGTAAAGAAGAAAAACAATGGACAAGGAAGTCGTGGCTATGATTGATGTAAAGAAGAAAAACAATGGACAATAAAGTCGTGGCTATGATTGATGTAAAGAAGAAAAACAATGGACAAGGAAGTCGTGGCTATGATTGATGTAAAGAAGAAAAACAATGGACAAGGAAGTCGTGGCTATAATTGATGTAAAGATGAAAAACAAATGCATCCAGCTACAAATACAATGGAAAAGTAAGTCGTGGCTATGATTGATGTAAAGAAGAAAAACAATGGTCAAGAAAGTCGTGGCTATAATTGATGTAAAGAAGAAAAACAAGGGCAACCAGCTACAAAAAACAATGGACAAGGAAGTCGTGGCTATGATTGATGTAAAGAAGAAAAAAATGGACAAGGAAGTCGTGGCTTTGATTGATGTAAAGAAGAAAAAATGGACAAGGAAGTCGTGGCTATGATTGATGTAAAGAAGAAAAACAAGGGCAACCAGCTACAAAAAACAATGGACAAGGAAGTCGTGGCTATGATTGATGTAAAGAAGAAAAAAATGGACAAGGAAGTCGTGGCTATGATTGATGCAAAGAAGAAAAACAAGGGCAACCAGCTAGAAATACAATGGACAAGGAAGTCGTGGCTATGATTGATGTAAAGAAGAAAAAAATGGACAAGAAAGTTGTGGCTATGATTGATGTAAAGATAAAAATAAGGGCATCCAGCTACAAATACAATGGACAAGGAAGTCGTGGCTATGATTGATGTAAAGAAGAAAAACAATGGACAAGGAAGTCGTGGCTATGATTGATGTAAAGATGAAAAACAAATGCATCCAGCTACAAATACAATAAACAAGGAAGTCGTGGCTAAAATTGCTGTAAAGAAGAAAAGCAATGGACAAGGAAGTCGTGGCTATGATTGATGTAAAGAAGAAAAACAATGGACAAAGAAGTCGTGGCTATGATTGTTGTAAAGAAGAAAAACAATGGACAAGGAAGTCGCGGCTATGATTGATGTAAAGAAGAAAAACAAGGGCATCCAGCTACAAATACAATGGACATGGAAGTCGTGGCTATGATTGATGTAAAGAAGAAAAACAAGGGCAACCAGCTACAAAAAACAATGGACAAGGAAGTCGTGGCTATGATTGATGTAAAGAAGAAAAACAATGGACAAGGAAGTCGTGGCTATGATTGATGTAAAGAAGAAAAACAAGGGCAACCAGCTACAAAAAACAATGGACAATGAAGTCGTGGCTATGATTGATGTAAAGAAGAAAAAAATGGACAAGGAAGTCGTGGCTTTGATTGATGTAAAGAAGAAAAACAAGGGCAACCAGCTACAAAAAACAATGGACAAGGAAGTCGTGGCTATGATTGATGTAAAGAAGAAAAAAATGGACAAGGAAGTCGTGGCTATGATTGATGTAAAGAAGAAAAACAATGGACAAGGAAGTCGCGGCTATGATTGATGTAAAGAAGAAAAACAAGGGCATCCAGCTACAAATACAATGGACATGGAAGTCGTGGCTATGATTGATGTAAAGAAGAAAAACAAGGGCAACCAGCTACAAAAAACAATGGACAAGGAAGTCGTGGCTATGATTGATGTAAAGAAGAAAAACAATGGACAAGGAAGTCGTGGCTATGATTGATGTAAAGAAGAAAAACAAGGGCAACCAGCTACAAAAAACAATGGACAATGAAGTCGTGGCTATGATTGATGTAAAGAAGAAAAAAATGGACAAGGAAGTCGTGGCTTTGATTGATGTAAAGAAGAAAAACAAGGGCAACCAGCTACAAAAAACAATGGACAAGGAAGTCGTGGCTATGATTGATGTAAAGAAGAAAAAAATGGACAAGGAAGTCGTGGCTATGATTGATGTAAAGAAGAAAAACAATGGACAAGGAAGTCGTGGCTATGATTGATGTAAAGAAGAAAAACAAGGGCATCCAGCTACAAATACAATGGACAAGGAAGTCGTGGCTATGATTGATGTAAAGAAGAAAAACAAGGGCATCCAGCTACAAATACAATGGACAAGGAAGTCGTGGCTATGATTGATGTAAAGAAGAAAAACAAGGGCATCCAGCTACAAATACAATGGACAAGGAAGTCGTGGCAATAATTGATGTAAAGAAGAAAAACAATGGACAAGGAAGTCGTGGCTATGATTGATGTAAAGAAGAAAAACAATGGACAAGGAAGTCGTGGCTATGATTGATGTAAATGTGAGCTTGCGCTCCCTGAGCTATATTTTTGTGTATTTTATTTTTTATAGGCTAGTGCCAAAGTTATTATTTGTACTTCCGCTTTTTGTGTAAGTTAGGGTGGGGTGTATAAAAAGTGTGCCACGCTGTTTTAAAAAGAGTTCAGTGTACAGTTGACCAGTGGTCAGTATAGTATGTCTGTGTGACAGCCGAAGATCTTTGTGGTCTGTCGTGTACTTATTTTTATTCCTGTACCTGGGACGGCCTGTAAGTTTGCTATTGTTACTGCTGTGTTACTGCTTTTAGCTGCATAAAGTAACTGCTGTTTTAACTGTTGATTTTAACTGTTCTAAGCTGCTGTTGTAGATTTATTTTGTTTCTGTAGGTAACTAGTGTAGTGTTGCCTTAGAGTTCTATTAGTAAACTTAGTTATAGTCTGTTTCTGTTCTTAGTGAATAGATCTACTAATACTATAGTAAGGTACTAAGACTAAGGTGTTCTTGTTTTAGTTTTAGTTATGAGTTGGTTGTAGTAGTAGAATATTGTAGATCAAGACTAGTTTATTGTAGTTTGTTAGTGTAGATCTAGGTCTAGACTAGTGTAGTAGTTGTAGTGATTTATTTAGTTAGATAGTTGGGTTAAGCAGTTTGTGCTACATAGTTGGTTAGTTTGTTAGTGTTTGTAGTGGTTAGTCAAGTTAGTGTATATATATATTATATTTTATTATTGATTCATTTATTTTTATGTAAATAAAGTTTCGTTTGTTTATTTATCCTAACTAAAGTTTCGTTATCTTGTTTTCCTTTAGTTTAGGTTAGTTATAGCTAGTTGTCTGGTTACTTAGGCGACTCTAGCCCCTTGGTCACCATACCGAGGTGCACAGATTGAGCCCACCCAGTAGCGCTAACATCTGCCTACTGTTGGTAAATTTTAATGTTGAGCAGAAGAGAATAGGTCTCTCCCACTCGCGCCTGCTTGGCCTGCTCACATAAAGAAGAAAAACAATGGACAAGGAAGTCGTGGCTAAGATTGATGTAAAGAAGAAAAACAATGGACAAAGAAGTCGTGGCTATAATTGATGTAAAGAAGAAAAACAATGGACAAGGAAGTCGTGGCTATGATTGATGTAAAGAAGAAAAAAATGGACAAGGAAGTGGTGGCTATGATTGATGTAAAGAAGAAAAAAATGGACAAGGAAGTCGTGGCTATGATTGATGTAAAGAAGAAAAACAAGGGCAACCAGCTACAAAAAACAATGGACAAGGAAGTCGTGGCTATAATTGATGTAAAGAAGAAAAACAATGGACAAGGAAGTTGTGGCTATGATTGATGTAAAGAAGAAAAACAATGGACAAGGAAGTCGTGGCTATGATTGATGTAAAGAAGAAAAACAAGGGCATCCAGCTACAAATACAATGGACAAGGAAGTCGTGGCTATGATTGATGTAAAGAAGAAAAACAAGGGCAACCAGCTACAAATACAATGGACAAGGAAGTCGTGGCTATGATTGATGTAAAGAAGAAAAACAATGGACAAGGAAGTCGTGGCTATGATTGATGTAAAGAAGAAAAACAAGGGCAACCAGCTACAAATACAATGGACAAGGAAGTCGTGGCTATGATTGATGTAAAGAAGAAAAACAATGGACAAGGAAGTTGTGGCTATGATTGATGTAAAGAAGAAAAACAATGGACAAGGAAGTCGTGGCTATGATTGATGTAAAGAAGAAAAACAAGGGCATCCAGCTACAAATACAATGGACAAGGAAGTCGTGGCTATGATTGATGTAAAGAAGAAAAACAAGTTCATCCAGCTACAAATACAATGGACAAGGAAGTCGTGGCTATGATTGATGTAAAGAAGAAAAACAAGGGCATCCAGCTACAAATACAATGGACAAGGAAGTCGTGGCTATGATTGATGTAAAGAAGAAAAACAATGGACAAGGAAGTCGTGGCTATGATTGATGTAAAGAAGAAAAACAAGGGCATCCAGCTACAAATACAATGGACAAGTAAGTCGTGGCTATGAGTGATGTAAAGAAGAAAAACAATGGACAAGGAAGTCGTGGATATGACTGATGTAAAGAAGAAAAACAACGGACAAGGAAGTCGTAACTATGATTGATGTAAAGAAAAAAAACAATGGACAAGGAAGTCGTGGCTATGACTGATGTAAAGAAGACAAACAATCGATAAGGAAGTCGTGGCTATGATTGATGTAAAGAAGAAAAATAATGGACAAGGAAGTCGTGGCTATGATTGATGTAAAGAAGAAAAACAAGGGCATCCAGCTACAAATACAATGGACAAGGAAGTCGTGGCTAAGATTGATGTAAAGAAGAAAAACAATGGACAAAGAAGTCGTGGCTATAATTGATGTAAAGAAGAAAAACAATGAACAAGGAAGTAGTGGCTATGATTGATGTAAAGAAGAAAAACAATGGACAAAGAAGTCGTGGCTATGATTGATGTAAAGAAGAAAAACAATGGCTAAAGAAGTCGTGGCTATGATTGATGTAAAGAAGAAAAACAATGGACAAGGAAGTCGTGGATATGATTGATGTAAAGAAGAAAAACAAGGGCATCCAGCTACAAATACAATGGACAAGGAAGTCGTGGCTATAATTGATGTAAAGAAGAAAAACAATGGACAAGGAAGTCGTTACTATGATTGATGTAAAGAAGAAAAATAATGGAAGGATAAATTGCATGGTCTGTTTCTATAAAAGCAGATTATTTGACATTTTGTTAACAACGAGTCTTTATTGAATAAAGATTTTCCATGAGATGATGGAAATGTTATGTAGATAAAACTCATTGCTGAAAGTAAATCTGTCATGTTACAAAGTGGAGAAATGTTTGAGCAAAGACGTACAAGATATTAGAGTCAGAATGAGTGTGTTAGCACCTTTGTAGTTTGTTTGACAGCACACCTGACATAACACACTGATCAGATTCAGAAGTTATAAGATTTTAAGGGAGAAAAAAAAACAAATGAGATCAACATAATATCTTAAAAGTTCAGAGGTATGAAAATGTAGCTTTAGTGTCTAGAACAATGGAGGAGTACAGGGAATTATTCAGAACCAACAGAAAAGCTATTTAATAGATGTGTATAACATTCACTAAATCACTTAATGAATTCAACATTTCTTTTTCAGAAAATGTTTTTGCCTAGCATTTTTTTGGTACAATCGAATACATTTTTCGTTCTGAAATTATAGCCACTAAAAGTTCACCTTAAGATCTTTTATTTTACCTATCTTGAAATGTTGTTGTTTTTTTTGGTGGGAAGATATTCTAGAAGGCTTAAGATACATAAATATTGACAATGTGGTGACTAATTAAACCTTTTCATTACCAAAAGCATAACTCGTTAGCGCAAAGAAATTTCTATAAATCAAATAAGAACATAAAACTAAAATGTTATTTAACCTTGGTTAGGCCAATAATAGAATATGCATCCACCGTTTGGGACCCCTCAACTCAAGAAAACATTAAGAAACTGGAACAAACACAAAATAGAGCAGTGAGATTCATAACAAACGAATATTCACATTTGACTAGAGTAACACCATTAGTAAAATCACTAAATTTAGGAAGCCTTCAGGACAGAAGACTCAAAAGTAAAGTAGCAATTATACATAAAACACTGAACCATAATCTTCAAATACAAAAACAAAATCTAATAAAATACTCTGAAAGACACAAAAATAAAGGCACATTCCTCGTCCCATATGCTAGGACAAATTTGTACAAATACTCCTTCTTCCCTAGTGCTATTAGAGCATGGAATGGGTTGCCTGAGCTAGCCAGAAAAACCAGTGACTTGGCAGAATTTAAGTCATTGGTTAATATGCATGACTAAATGCAAGACGCGTAGGACGTAATCATCTTCTTTTTTGAAGTAACGTCTGTATTATATAAGATAAGATAAAAAAAGGCTCATCTAAAAAAAACAACAACTGTGAATCAGAAGAAAAAAAAACAAGACAGAAAATGGCAGGCGAGCAATCACAAGTTGCCGGATTCACTATTTAAGAAGAGAAAAAGAGGTACATTCTTACATGCATTCATCTTTTTTTTTTAACGCTAAGCTTCATCTCCTTCTGGAAGTAGCAGATACATTTAAAATGATAATAACAATTTTATTTATAAAACGCTGTTAACAAACAAAATGTAGGCTCAAGGCCCTGTAATAACATTACAAACACAAACACGAGAGCTAAAATGACAAACTAATTTTAAAAAGTTTTTAACAGGTATTTGGAGCAATCCAACCAAACTGACCGACGAATTATTGTAGATGTCAGTTTCAAAACATTGGAGTATATGATGATTCAAACAGATATAAGATCTATATTCAGTAAAAGTTATTATTGAAGAAAATAAAAAATCGGCAGTGCACAATTCATATGCTACTAAGACCTTAAAGAATATCTGTAAATCCTTTAACAAAGCCTTCAAATATTTCTACCATCTGCACATATTCATGTAAAAAGGGATTTTTGAGACAAAGCAATAAACAGCACTTTAACAACGGGTAGTTTTATTAAAAATGAAATCGTTAAAGACATAAAATTTAATAAAGTTAAAAGATAAGTTTTCAAATTTGAATTCCAAAAAAAAATAATTATTTACTTATGGTTGCATTGTTGCAAATTTGAACAATAAATTAATGACAGTATCTGTTTGGGACCCGTCAACTCATGAAAACATGGAAACTGGAACAGACACAAAATAGAGCAGTGAAATAAATAAAAAAAAAAAGAATATTCACATTTGACTAGAGTAACACCTTTAGTAAAATCAGTAAATTTAGAAAGCCTGGAAAATGATGAGCCTGAGCCAGCAAGGAAAAACCAATGACTTGGCAGAATTTAAGTCATTGGTTAACATGCATGACTAGATGCATGAGGCGTAGGACGTAATCATTTTCTTTGTTGAAATAATGTCTGTATTACATAAGATAAGATAAGATTAAGGATGAGTGCAGAGTTTCAATATGACACACAAACCCTATCAACTATAGATAAATTGAATTTTAAACTGTATTTTAACAGTTAATAGACACTCATTTTAAATTTGTTCAACAATCAAATAACGAAGGTAATTATAAACTATATGTTTTATAGTTCAACAAACAAACGAAAAAAAAACAACAGGATTTTTATAAATTAGTGACACCCACCCTAGTGAGGCAACGACTTCCATGTTTGCTATTCAAACACAACAGGGAAAAAACGACAAATAGCTGAATAGTAATAATTAGAGAAATCATCTACACTGCACTAGCCTATAAACAAATATATAAAAAGCACTAAATTACATTTATCCTAGCACTAGCCTACACAAATAACATAAATACAAAAATACAAAATAGTTCTGGGAGCGCCAAGACTTATTTTTATCACGAAAAAATGGATCACTGTGCAATGGTTTTATAACTAAATTAGACATAATTACGTAAACTTAGGCCTAGGTCCTTCTGTGCCGATCGGAGCATAAAATGGTAAGCTCTTTCACATAGATAGGTCTTAGGCGACTTCCAGAGTCTCTTAACAGAGGATGCCCATGGATTTAAATTCTTTCAAGATGTCGCGGACGACATTGTTTTCGCTTTCCACTTTTCTGCTTCCATGTTATGGCTAACTTTGGTACATGTGTTTCGTTTTGTCTTAGTAGATCTTTTACCTTTACATATCCCTAAGTCAGATCGTTGGGGCACTATGCAAGATTTGTCGACCGTCTTTCTCTATTCCTCTCTGTCTTTTGTCTCTTTCAATGACAGGCCCGTCCATTCTTTTATGTTGTCTTCCCATCACTTTCTCTGTCTGCTTCTTCTTCTTTTTCCTGGTACTGTTCCCTGAAGGAAGATCTTTGCGAGTCCCGAAGACCTTGTAATATGGCCATAGATTTTTAGCATGCGTTTTTTTTACGATAGTTAGCAGGTCACCATTGGGTCCAATCGCTTGGTGTAACTTTAGATCGCAAACTAAAAATGTGTGAGCACATCCAGGACGTTGCAAGAAAGGTCTCATGGAAACTTTGCATTGTGCGGAAGTTGGCATTCACGAAGTGGGGAGCCCGAGCAGACATGCTCCGATCATTGTATTTAGGAGCAGTTCGATCACAGATATACTACAGCCTACCTGTGCAAATTTATGGCTATAGGACAGCTCTTGAACAACTTGATAAAATACAGTCCCAATCACTAATATTTATATGTGGAACCTTTAGGACAAGCCCAGTAAATGCAGCTGAAATAATGGCTAATGTAGATCCACTAAAACTTTGGAGGGAAAGGTCAGTACTGACTAGCTTTGAGCGGTATAAAAGGCTGGATGAATACATCCCAGCTAGAAAAGTAGTTGATGGTTGGAAATGCAGAAGACGTATCGAGATGCAGTCTTTTATGCATCATGTCACTAAACTATCTGATAAAGCTGGCCTCTCCACCAACCGACAAAACATTCAACGCTTTCATCCCCTTCCCCCATGGTGTCGCCCAACAACCCCAGACATACGCTTGAAACTAGTAGACCCTAATGCCACTAAGCTAAGTCGTTCATCTAACGACCTTAAAATTCTAAAACTGGAGACCATTAATGCCTTCAAGCCCAGTGATATTTTTGCATATACTGATGGGTCGGCATCGATAGATTCTATAAAAGCAGGCTATGGAGCCTACATCGACTTTCTTGGCTCTTACACAGTCAAAATCTTTGGACCATGTGGTAGTGTTTGCAATTTTGATGAAGAGACCATGGCAGTATGTGAAGCCTTAAAAGTCATTGACTCTCAACTCGGCGAGAGACATTTGAGGGCAACACAGATTGTTGTGGTCACTGACTCAAAATCTGTACTACAGGCTTTGCAAAGCCCTGGACCATGCCCCCCCCCCCCAATATTGACACTGTCATTATAGCTTCACACACCATAAAGCAACGCTATGGCTCTCTAATAATGCAGTGGGTACCGAGGCACATAGGTGTGACTGGCAATACTATTGCAAACTCCTTGGCCCACCAGGGAGGGAAAACACCACCTACCGAACAGGCTGTAAGTTTTCAACATACTCTGGCTATAATCCAAAAAACAGAAATGGAAAGGTGGTTTGAGTGCTGGGAAAAGTAAAAAAAAAAAGCCCGTGGAGTCTCGGAGCGCATGAGGCGCCCTGACCGCACTTCACCATGGTGGAGGCTGTCCAGGCCTGAGCAAGCTATTATAGCACAGTGCAGGGCAGGCCACTGTCCTGTTGGCTCATATTTCTCACGGCTATGGCCAAATTTCGATTCACGGTGCCACCGCTGCGGGGAAGAAAAGGAAACCGTGCCTCACATTCTGTTTGACTGCCCCAGACTTGCTGATCTTCGTCTCGACACATCTGGGAAACCGAAAATTCTCGACCTGTCTGGTGACATGTATGCACTACGCAAGACAGCAGGGTTTTTGCAAGAGAGGATTTAAGTGAAAAAACATAAACAATATTTACTAGGATAAAATGTATTTGATTTTCAAGCATTAATATACAAATAAATATACCAAAAATTAAAAAATATGAAAGTAATCGTCACAAAAAAAAGGTACCGGTTTGTCTTAGATAAAAAAATAATCTTGCCTTTCAAGTCCTGGATGGTGCATTATTCTAATACATAAACTTTAACATATATGTAACATGATCTTAAAGAAGGCTATTATGGATTGTTTTTGGAGTTCCAATTGCACTACATTTAAAAAAATTAGCGTCGTTGAACAGAACTTTGTTACTTTTTATTGGGGTGGGGGGAGTGAGGGAAGGGGGAATTTACTGACGCCTGCTGAACTTAATTGCTTTTTGCCCGCTGGTTTCAACTGGATGTTAGACATTTGACGCCCTCATGTTTCGAGAAGGAAACTCTGTATTTAATGGGAACTCTCTTCTTGCACATTACAGTTTCGAACAACTGAAGTCAGAGATTTCATTGCATAATCGATTCTGTTGTGTGACACTACAAATCAAAGGCTAGACCGTGACTTTTTTTAGGAAAGCTGACAATATTAGAGAGGAAATGGACAGATACAAACAGAAGTTTGAAAACCATCATCTTGGCATAGGGAGAGAAAGCGGCAGTGTAACCATCAACTTGTCCAGCGGGAAGAACTTTTTCTTAAGACAGCCGATAGTCGGGCGAAACACCAGGGAAGATAGAAAAAATCCCTTTGCCAGTTTAGTCCACCAGAAATACGATGAGATCAGGGCCAAGTGCCAAGCAGACGGCATACTGTTTGAGGATCCCGAGTTTGAAGCTGTCGATACGTCTATTTCATTCAGTGGTGCTCCTTTTCGGCGATATGAATGGAAGCGACCTAACGTGAGTTTTTTTGTTTTTTTTAAACATTTTGAGCAATGAGAAGTAGATTTACTGATATTCCTTTTTGTAACTATCACACCAAGACGATACAAATACAAAGATGACCTTCAGACCGTTCTCTTGAAATCCATCTTGATATCGACTAATCTTCCGTTCAATACCATTCGTACCATTCATTAGTTGTGCATTAGATTTCATATCAGTACATCTTTCTTTTCTTTCTTTTTTAAACTAAATGCTGAAACAAAATTTAATAACAAAAACTAAAAAAACAACATTATAACTGCATATTGTATAGTAGAAAAAAATGATTTGAAACAATACATACTAAAACAATATACATATTAGTCCGTTTCTTCAATTAGTCTTTGAAGTGACCTCACCTTAAGAGCTGGTCTTCGTAACAAGTTGGTACCTCTGCGGTTCTGCATACTATCAGATCTGGGTCTGGAGATGGCACTTAAGTATCTAAGCCTTCCTCTGAATCAGTTGTTATCATCGGTTAAAGAAGTGCGTACATCTTCTTGACGTGAGCTTATTTTCAGAAAATCATTCTGATTTTTTCTGTACACCGCTCTTAGTACCTAGAAGCAACCTTGATTCTCACTACAGCACAGCGATACCACTGTTGATTAGCATGATCCCAAATATTTTTACAGTATCACCTACTTTTAGTTCATCTTGTACTTTCATTCCTCTATTGTAATACATAGATGATTTTTTTTTTTTTGCTTTACAAAGCATGTTTAGTTCCAAATGTTGAACAAGGGAAACCACTTAGATCGTTTTTCATTGGCAGATGGGTCTTCTGCTCATCATCATTTGAGCTGGGCTCAACCAATTTTCTAATGGCGTAGGTCGATATATTATTAGACTCATTTCCACATCCATTCATTTCAAAATGTTTAAGTATGTGTACTCCACTCTCCGCTAGACAACAAAGCTTTAAAATGGACATACTGACAAAAGTAAGTAGTTTTAAAGACTTCGGAGCTATTGCCTGAGATGAAGGAACCAAACCTAAACTACTGGCCAGAATTACACAGTTTACAGCAGCACTTGTAAAACTCAGAAAAATATGGAAAGAAAAAGACATAGCCCTCAATATAAAAGTCAAACTTATGCTCTCCCTGGTCATGGTCACATTCTTATATGCTTGCGATTCTTTGACGCTGGCTGCAGAAATAGAGAGGAGGAACCTAGCAATGGAATATAGAGGCTACAGAAAGATCCTAGGTATCACATACAAAGACCACATCCCAAGCGAAGAGATTAGTACAGCGGTTGAACCTCACGAAAGGCCACGATGTCCTGCTAACTACTGTAAAAAAAAAAACGCAAACTAAAACAATCACAAGGTCCTAAGGGCTCACAAAAAGCTGCCATTAAAAAGAAGAAGAAGCGACAGAAAGAAAGCTGAAGGTAAGACAACGTACAAGAATGGCCGTTGAAAGAGATTCTATCCAAGGCTAAAGAGGAATGTAGTAGGACTGTCAACAGATCTTGTGTGGTGCCCCAACGGTCCAATAGATTAAGGGATAGTTGAAGGTGAGGTTATGCAAAATACATTTTAGTTTGGAAGGCCAGAAATAGCCGCTGGACCAATCTACTCGGAATGATGAAATTGGATTTTCAAATAGGGTTTTTAGTTTTTGAGATCAAAACGTGAGATAGAGACAGCACAAACCCTGTATCGGCTAACTTTACAAGACTCATTATTTCAATATATTCATCTTTAATAGTATATATCAACAGTGCTCAGGTTGTGTACCCTTTACAAAATACAAAAAGTATTCACAGATTCAGCGGATTGTGTTTTCAACTCATTTAACTCTTGAATAATATTTGTCAAACTACAGAAAGTATTCAGAGATTCAGCTGATTGTGTTTTCAACTCATATTAACTCTTGAATAACATTTGTCAAACTACAGAAAGTATTCACAGATTCAGCTGATTGTGTTTTCAACTCATATTAACTCTTGAATAACATTTGTCAAACTACAGAAAGTATTCACAGATTCAGCTGATTGTGTTTTCAACTCATATTAACTCTTGAATAACATTTGTCAAACTACAGAAAGTATTCACAGATTCAGCTGATTGTGTTTTCAACTCATATTAACTCTTGAATAATATTTGTCAAACTACAGAAAGTATTCACGGATTCAGCTGATTGTGTTTTCAACTCATATTAACTCTTGAATAACATTTGTCAAACTACAGAAAGTATTCACAGATTCAGCTGATTGTGTTTTCAACTCATATTAACTCTTGAATAACATTTGTCAAACTACAGAAAGTATTCACAGATTCAGCTGATTGTGTTTTCAACTCATATTAACTCTTGAATAATATTTGTCACAGTTTCATCGTTTTACGTTACATTAACGCTTTCAAACTTTACCTCTCTCCCCCCCCCCCATACCTATTTTCTTGTAACACTCTCAGTGGAGGGAGGAGGCACATAGGAGTTGCATTAGACGTTAACGCCGACGAAGAAAAATACAATAACCTAGAAGGACACCATACAAACTGTTGAACTCTATGCCGATGTTGTATCGGTGAAAGTAAGGTTTAACTCTTTCTCTCCGTAATTATTTTCCATGATCCGACGGAATTATTCATTTTGTTCATTCGTAGTTCACTTCCATGTTATGATTAAACTTCTAGAACTTTGTTATTAGAAAATATTTTATTTGGTATAGAATTAAAGGGGAATTCAAGCTCTTTTGATATGACACAAATTAATGTGTATAAAAAATAAAAATTAATTTAATGGGGTCAAATGAATGATGGAATGGTAAAATAGGAGAGAAAGAGTTAACTACTTGTATTAGCAGATAATTTTGAATATGTTGTTAAGTTTTTGATAGTCTAGTCAAGCGTGCTTGGGAAAAGGACAAATTTACCACGGCAAATATAATGCTAGTCTACAATGCCTGTGTAGTGAGCAGTCTTCTTTATGCATTAAGAACATAGATTACATAGTTTTCACTTGCGCTGCCTGCGACGCATAGTATGCATCTCCCGGAAGAATCGTCAAATCATGACGTTTTGAAATTGGCAAATATGCCCTACAGTAACTATGCTCTTTTGACACAGAGAAGACATCCTGTTAGCTGAAAGCTGAGAATGCTGAGGGAGTCAGACTGGTCAGATCCAAGGGCCACCCAAGACTACCCTACAGAGATGTCTGCAAGTGAGAATTGAGAACTATGTGGGATGAAATAACACATGATCGGGCAGCATAGAGACAGACGAACCTCGCCGAGAGCAAAATAAATGAAGCGGCCCCAGACAAGAGAATGAGAAAGAAATCTGCCCTTTCATTTAGCCCTAAAACAGGTGCATTCATGTGCACGAACTGTGAACTTTGTCGCTCCAGAGTCGGCTTATGCACACCATATTCTGCCAAGACTCTAGAAGAATAAGTCTAGTGGTATTTCAAACAAAAATTGGAGAACACAAATTAAATGTACATAAGCATGTTCATGTATCCATATTAGGCTACTGTCGCTTTTGTTTGTTTGTTTTTTGCTTTCCAAAACTGCATTTTTCCTTTCTTGTCAAGCAGATCGTATAGCGGTAGCCCAACAGGCACAATTGGTACCGACCAACCGATTATTTGCCCGAATGTCCTTATATCCAGTCAGCCCCTAAACAGGGACAGATATAGCATATGTTTATGTCACTCTATTTTTTTTTTAAATTAATTTTGTAATGTGTTTTCTCAACAAAAACTATGTATATATATATTGTGAAGAGACGATAGCTGAGCTGGTTTAGTCATATTGTAAGACATGGTTCACTGTCAAAAATCATCCTTTAAGAAACAGTGGTCCAGTCGGTCTCAAGCTGACTGAACAACGTAAACAAACAACAACAAAAAGAATGGACCGACTTCTCTCTTAAATGTTAAGGATAGCTGCTGGCCGGAACACGTGGAGGGATTTGGTTACGCGAATTGTCACAGCACCCCTACGAATAGCCATAGCACCCTACGACAAAGGTCAATGGACAGATGAGATTCTGAAAATAGTTTGTATATTTTGCCCCTTGTTTTAAGAATGACAAAGCTTGTAAGAAAAGAAACCAATCTAAATGATTTCATTATGCAAGTATTACAATTGTCTATTTTCTTCTCTCTGGCCAATTATTTTTTTTTAATAACTAGGCTCACATAGATCTGAACGAGTGATACGGTTCATTAATTTTTTATTACTTTTCTTTTTCAGGAAATCTGTGACAACCCAGTATGGATCTCTCAAGGTGCTAGTAGATTTGACGTCCGTCAAGGGGAATTAGGTAACCTCTCTTTTTCCTAAAAAATGTTGTAAGAAGTGGGCCTACTTCCTTATTTTTATACGAGCAATATTATGTTTTGGTTGAGTGATTTTCGAAAGAAGCGTCTGTAATTATTTTGAACGTGATGTCAACTATCAAGGGCAGACAACAAAATTAAATTGTTACTAGTCGACCGGCGGCGTAGCATACGCCGCTATTTTGCATAGCAGGTCTTAGGCCACTGCAACCTATGCGACCGCAGTGGGCCCCCACTTTCAAAGGATCCGCACTTTCATAGGACCTGCGCTAATTCAAGGTGTAAATTATGAAATTAAACAATTTTTTAACTTAAAACAGATTTCCCGCGCCCTCATGTCGATTTACCAGGAGGTCAACAATTCTCAAAGATAGATTGAAACATTTGGTAATTCTTGCTAGTGAGCGGGATCTATGTAGGAAACAGAATTATTATGATATAGTGTATGACTTTGCTAAACGCAAGGCTCGTAAAGTAATTCTGTATGTAGTAAAGAATGAATAAAATGCAAAGACGAATTTATTTTCTAATACAAACTCTTAAATTTCACTTATTATCCGCTTCCCTACCCAAACATGGCCCCGCGAAATCCGTTTCGCATAGGGCCCCATAATGGTTAGGTCTGGCCCTGCTATTTAGTAGTTTACTTAGATTAGTTCCTAGTCTAAACAAAGGGGGATGGGATCGGGCAGGGTTTGATAAAAATTTAAACGACAGTCCAGCGCTCAGGCAGCCATCCGTAATGTGAACACTACTCTTGTGTTTTCTCGTGGACTATCCGCAGAAATACGAGAGTGATCTTTCCTTTACTTCTTGTTTAAACTGTTGAGGGAAGAAGATAATTATATATATATATAGATATATGTTTTAGTTTGAGATTCCCATTTACTTTTCTTTGAAATATTATTTTGTTATGCCAGCTGTTTCACTAGGATTGGTGTCACCCATTGCAGTTACCCTAAAAAAAAAAAAAAGCTTCCCAGTAGAAATTATCATTAGATTTTTTTTGTTCTTTTGTTGACATACAGTGAGCAAAGGTGGTCTGTGGGAGCGCAGCAAGCGCCCCCAGTAGGACCCAGGGTGGGTGTCAAGCATTGTCATTCATTTATAAATTTCTTCTTGCGTCTACAACGCACTTTTTTCCTAGTCAGAAGATAGCATGTCAAAGAAGAAAAACCTAAAGAAAAATACTTAAAAAAAACAGCGCTTATATTAAATCAATTGGTTTGAATTAGTTATATCATTAAATTTGTAATAGGCCTAGATTTAGACCAACAATAATAAATCTGTGCGCTTACAAATATTTTTACCAATTGTTTTTGTTTAATGCAATCTCATGCTTTTAGCTTTCTCACTACTTTATGGCCCTATCATTTGTCTGGACAAGTTGTACATGGTAGGACTGGAAAGAAGGGGATATCTGGGTGGTTTGTACAAAATGCATTTATAAATTCAAAGAAAAAAAAGGTGAACGACCTGAATTCGAACTCGAGGGCTAAAGCCTTCTCAAGCCAATACACTAATCACTGTGCCAGTTAAGTGCGTCTGAAGATAGAATATTTTATAGTTATCTACTGTGATCTGAAAATGGCAGGGCTTAGCTCCCTTTCTGCCGTATAAAACAAAATTAATTATTAATACTAATTAACTAACTGGTTAATTTTTGGATTGATTCTTGTAATGTCATCAACTATGAATAATTAATGAAATTTTAAACTGGATCCGAGAATGGGAAGCGATAGAAAAACACGCCAGAACGTAATGAAGGGATTCAATTCATATATACATCATTGAACGTAATAAAGGGATTCAATTCATATATACATCATTGGTTGTAGTTGTATTGGAGTCGTTTGTTTCAAAATAATATTGTTAACAATGTTTAAGAAATTCAACAATGTGACGTCGTTTCGTCTTTTAAGCAGAACTTTTCAGATATTTTTTCGTGAAATACGATAGCAACAAATTAGACTCCAGGAGAACAAGGTTGGCTTCGCCCTGGACAACAATGGCTGAAGTTACGGCGCTCCTCCAAACCACTTATCTGACCAACTGGGTGGTAAACTGAACATTTTGGGTTGTAAAAGTTTGAGAAACATTTAGACTTAGGTGATCGCGAGCCGTTCGGCGCACAGGACTCAAGCTTTCTCTTCTTATCTTATCTTATATAATACAGACGTTACTTCAAAAAAGAAGATGATTACGTCCTACGCGTCATGCATTTAGTCATGCATATTAACCAATGACTTAAATTCTGCCAAGTCACTGGTTTTTCTGGCTAGCTCAGGCAACCCATTCCATGCTCTAATAGCACTAGGGAAGAAGGAGTATTTGTACACATTTGTCCTAGCATATGGGACGAGAAATGTGCTTTTATTTTTGTGTCTTTCAGAGTATTTTATTAAATTTTGTTTTTGTATTTGAAGATTATGGTTCAGTGTTTTATGTATAATTGCTACTTTACTTTTTGAGTCTTCTGTCTTGAAGGCTTTCTAAATTTAGTGATTTTACTAATGGTGTTACCCTAGTCAAATGTGAATATTCGTTTGTTATGAATCTCACTGCTCTATTTTGTGTTTGTTCCAGTTTCTTAATGTTTTCTTGAGTTGAGGGGTCCCACACGGTGGATGCATATTCTATTATTGGCCTAACCAAGGTTAAATAACATTTTAGTTTTATGTTCTTATTTGATTTATAGAAATTTCTTTTAATAAACCCTAATGCTTTGTTGGATTTTTATATAGTTTCATCAATATGTGGATTCCATGACAGTTTTTCATTTATTATAACACCTAGGTATTTTGCGTTTTTAGTCTGTGTTACTGTTTTGCCATGAATAAGATAAGTGGAATTAATTTGTTTTAGTTTTTTTGTTACTCTTAACAACTGACATTTTTCTGGGTGGAAAGACATGCTCCAATTTGATTCCCATTTCTGTAATTCATCTAATTCTCTTTGTAAAATATCTGTGTCTTGTATTGTTTTTATTGTTCTATATATTATGCAATCGTCTGCAAATAATCTGACTTTTGTTCCTGAACTAATGCAATTTGGTAAATCATTTATGTAAATTAAAAATAGTAGTGGACCCAAGACTGTTCCTTGAGGTACACCTGAGTTTACTGTTATTGGTGTTGATTTAGAGCCATTTATTATTACAGTTTGTTCTCTCCCTATTAGAAAATCTTTAATCCACTGATGCAGTGGACCATTTATGCCGAAATATTTTAATTTTTTAAGCAAACTATGGTGGTGAACTTTGTCAAAAGCCTTGGAAAAATCTAGTAAGATAGCATCTATTTGTTCACTATTATCTAAACCTTTTGAAAAATCATCAATTAGTCCTATTAGTTGTGTTTCACATGATCTATATTTCCTAAAGCCATGTTGGTATGGAGTGAGGACATTATGTTTGTCTAAGTGGTTTATGATGTTGCTACATATTATGTGTTCTAGGATTTTACATGTGATGCTGGTAAGTGATACTGGTCTGTAGTTTCCTGGATCGGATTTTTCTCCTTTTTTAAATAGGGGGGTGACATTAGCTTCTTTCCAGTCCTTTGGTACTCTGCCCTGGTTAAGCGATGCCTGATAGAGTATTTTGAACACTGGGGCTAGCTCATTGCTTAGTTCTTTGAGTAATCTAGCTGGAATACCATCAGGTCCAGACGCTTTAATTGGTTTGGTGTTGGCTAATAGTTTTTGAATTCCATTTTCTTGTACTACTAAATCTTCTATGTTGTCTAGTTGGTTCAAATTAAGAATTATGTCTTTGTCTCCTGGGGCTGAGAATGCTGATGCAAAGTATTTGTTTAGGATGTTTGCTTTAGTTTCATTATCATTATGTATTATGTTATGTTCATCTTTTAATGGCGCTATGCCTGTTGTTTCCATTTTCTTAGACTTAATGTATGACCATAGGTTCTCCACAGAAATTGGTCTAAGAAGGCGACTTTCACAACATCATCCCAGCTGGACCTCTATGTCATCTAGAAATGTGCAACACCGTGTTAGACATGGACGGCCCGAGGTCATCTACAAATGTGCAACACCGTGTTAGACATGGACGGCCCGAGGTCATCTACAAATGTTTGACATGGACGGCCTTGTTTTCATGTTTTTTTTTCTATTTGTTGATCTATATGTCCCACGAATCTTGCTGGAAAGAATTTCGCTATTTGTAACATGATCTCGATATGTTATTCCTAGCATCCTCCTCAGCCATCACAGCCACGTAGAGCTTCTTTTCTACCTTCCACTTCTCGAAGAGTAGGCGATCGTTTGGGTTGTATTGAGGAGGTGGGTCTTGGTCTCTCCAAGCTAATTGATGTTTGTGTTCTGCTAGGTCGTAATTTGTCCAAATGAGCTCCTGCTTTACGATTGGCACCTCGTGATATACACTTTCATCTCTTGTGATAACGAGGACCAAATGGGTGAACTTTTCTATTTGGTCAAGATCTTTATGTCCACTGTTGAAATGGGTACTAGGTAACAATTCGCAAAACTTTGAGTGTGTCTCTTTCTAGGCTCTCCGTTATCTTTAATTGTAGTACTGAGTTATGCTACGTTGTCAGCGAAATCCAGATCCGTTAGTCAGTTTGGTCCATGCCAAGAAATATCGAATGCATGATTCATGTTTTGTTTTCCATACATCGTCGATGGCTAGCAGAAAGAAAAATGGGGACAAGATACACTCTTGTGTCATATCTGTCTCGATGTTGAACGGCTGCATTATTCCAGCGTCTGTTCTAACAGTTTGATTTGCTGTAGAGATTTCGAAGAACCTTGACAAATTGTTGCGGAAGGACATATTCTCTTGCTATATCCCAGATTGATTCGCGATGGATGCTATTAAACGCTCTTTTTGAAAACCAAACAATTTTATCAACAGTCTTTGTATGTATTCAGACATTTACACACCTAATACCAACCTGGAAATCTCCCCACATCTCTAACAAGACTAATTAAAATATGAATCTTTAGCTTCCTTTAATTTCTACTGTATGGTTCTGAAACACGGAGAATAACTTAAGAAACAACAAACAAACAACAACAAAGAGACCTTCATCAACAGATGTCTGAGAAATATCTGTAAAAATACACTGGTACGACCAAATAACACCAAACTGTGGGAGATGAGTGGACAGAGAAATGTTGAGGTGCAGATGTTAGAGAGAAAGTGGAGATGGATTGGTCACACCCTTAGAAAAGATACCAACACAAGATTTAGACAAGGGCACAAGACCAAAAAGAACGTAGGGGCGCAGTGTACTAGATGAAACTGAGAGGACAGGAAAGAGCTGGGAAGCCATTAAAAAACTACCAAGAGACCGTGGAGAGTGGCGTGTTGTTACTGAGGCCTTATGCTCCACGAGGAACGCAAAGGAAAAATTATGATGGTTCGCGGGATGAAAATCTGATTAGTGCATGATTTGCTTTTTCAGAAGCAGTAGAGAAACAATAGTATAATGAGTATAATGTAATTCCGTTTCCTTGAGGAGGTCTTAAGTAACCTTTAATCAAGAATACGTATTCAATTAAATGTTTCTTATTTCAATAATGTTTACATCTGTGCTATTACTTTGGATAAAATATCCTGAATGATGATTTAAAAAATGGAATCTCGTATTGCAGTGTAACAGTTAATTAACTAGATCAAGGTATTGTGGTTTCAAAAAAAACAAAAAACTAACAATAGTTGTTTTTTTCGAGGGGGGTATGGGGGTGACACCGATCCTAGTGACGCCACTGGTATGATTGGAGCATTATATAAAGCGGGTACTTTTAATTCATCATAAAGACAAAAATATAAATATATAAATAGGCTAAAATAGTTTCAAAATTATGTAATGTAATTATGTATTAAATTAAAACACATATTAGCCTGTTACTACAAACTTTTAGTTGGTTACACATATAAATTTTATAAAGCAGACCAGCTTAGCTGTATGAAGGATTTCTATGACATTACGAAACCGCATGGGCGTTAGCTGGGGGTGGGGGTTCGTGTCTCAACCACTCCCCCATACCGAAATGAAATCTCCCCCCCCCCCCCCCAAGCAGGGCGGTAGAAATTAGTGGCAGACTTTTAGCTTTAAATTTATTGTATGGGAGATTCTAATGTTAAACCATTACTTACTCCAGCGTAGCCAGAGAAGGGGGGGTTGAGTTAAAAAAAAAGCCTTCTAGGTTTTTTTTAACCTCGTCATCAATATAAAGCAAACAAAGAGTTTTGAAGTTAAAAACCCACTCTTCAATCTAAAACTAAAGCAAACAACAGTCACCAAATTCTGTAAGCGTAGCCAAGATGTGTTTTTGGTTTAAAACGCTCCAGAAAGTTTTGAAGTTAAAAAACCCATCTTCAATATAAAACTAAAACAAACTAGTTACCAAATTTTATAAGCGTAGCAAAGGTTTGAGTTTAGCCCCCTCCAGATTATTTTGAGTTTAAAACCACCCAGCATGTGGTTTTGATGATAAAACTCCTTTTTCTTTCAATAAAAAATGTAAAGCAAGCAACAATTACCGAATTCCATGAGCGTAGCCAAGAGTTGTTTTTTTTTGGGTTAACCCTCACTTCCAACAAAAAGCAAAGCAATGCTATAATTTATAAATTTCATGAGCGTAGCCAAAAGCAATTTGTGGATGGGTGTTTTGAGGTTCACCCCCCCCCCAAATGAAATTCCCCCCCCCCCTTCCCCCGCAGGGAGATCGGAATTTAGTGACTGATTTTTTTGCTTTGATTATATTTTTTTCAGGTGAGATTTTAATACTAAGCCATCACTTGTCCCAGCGCAGCCAAGGATGTCTTAAGTTTAAAACCCCCTACCATGGGATTATGCAGTCCAATCCCCCTCTTCTGTAAAACAAAACCGAAAAAAAAAGAATGCGAACGAGAATCCTCAATGCCCAAGAGCAAAGCTAAGGAAAATGTTGATTTTAAAACCCCCCTCCGAAATTAACGATAAAACCCCCTCTTCAATATAAGAGCCTTATGAGCGTAGCCAAGAGGGGTTTATGTTTAAACCCCCCCTCCAGCGGGGTTTGAAGCTAAAAAATACCTCTACAATATAAAAAAAAGCAAATTACACACTCAAAATGCGATGATCATGCTCTAGCTATAATTCAAAAACAGAAATGGAAAAGAGGTTTCAGTGCTGGGACAAGTCCCAAAAAGCCCTTGGACTGCACTAGGACTTTTGCAAGAGAGGATTTAAGCCTCTCAAGCCTTCACTCAAATGGAGTTTGATGGTGATGATGATGATCGTAGCCACGCGGGGTTTTGAGTTTAAACCCCACTTCAGCGGCGTTTGAAGCTAAAAAAAAATACCTCTTCAATATAAAAAAAGCAAATTACACCCTCAAAATTCTAGAGTGTCACCAAGTCAAGGGGGGTTTTGAGTTTACAGCCCCTCCTCCAGAGAGCTTTTTTAAAAGTTTAAAACCCTTCCTGAAGGTTTCAAGTTTAAATACCCTACAGAGAGTTTTGAGGTTGAAAACCTCTCTCTTCAATTTTATTCTAAAGAAAACTACAGTCACCAAATTCGAGTGCCAGAGCACTACGGGAGCATTCATCATGAGTCCTTCCTGCTCTGATTTTTCAATAGGAGTTCATCTCTCAGGTCACTGGCAATGTCTGAAGCCTCTTTTCACCTGGTTTGCACTGCTCTGTGGACCTCCATGAAAGTGTTGCACCAAGTTGTACTAGGATGTCCTTGTTTGTGCTTTCCTCGTAATGGCCTCCATGTCATCACAACTCTTAGTATGAGTAATTCATTTTGTTAGAGCAATTCCCGCAAATCTTATGCGACGCTGTCACAACCTTACTTAGGGGTCGACTCCCAGTTCGGCATAGGATTTCCTTGATTGAGACCCGATCTATATAACTGACTCCTAAAATCCGTCTTAGCCATCTCTGTTGAGCCACATTTAGTATTTTTTCAATTTCGGCAGATGACTATTTAGACTCCCAGTTCGGCAAAGGATTTCCTTGATTGAGACCCGATCAATATAACTGACTCCTAAAATCCGTGTTAGCCACCTTTGTTGAGCCACATTTAGTCTTTTTTCAATTTGGCAGATGACTATTAACAACACTTTATTAATGGAGCCCAGCGACTGGTAGAAATGTGTAACCTCTCTTTGCTACTCTCTTGGAATTAGGTGACAGTAGTTTGCTTTAGATTTTATATCGAAAAGGGAACATTCGTTGTCATAATCGTCTGCTGGGGGGTTTTAAACTAAAAAATCTCTGGACTTTTTTTAATACAAATTCAAAACACCCATAGCTACGTTCATAGAATTTGGTGACAGACACTGACAGTAGTTTGATTTAGAATAATATTGAAGAGAGGGGTTTTCAACCTCAAAACTATCTGTAAGGGGATTTCAAAGGTTAAAGATTTTTAAGTTCAAAACTTAACACCTTCTGGAAGAGGGGATTTAAACTCACCCCCTCTCCTTGGCTTGGCTACGCTCATAGAATTTTGAGTGTGTAATTTGATTTGTTTATATTGAAGACATTTTTTAGTTTCAAAGCCTGCTGGAGGGGGTTTTAAACTTAAAACCCCATTTGGCTACGTTCATAGAATTTTGAGTGTGTGATTTGCTTTTTTTTTATATTGAAGAGATGGTATTTAGCTTCAAACCCCGCTGGAGGGATTTAAACGCAAAACCCCGTGGTAGGGGGGTTTAAGCTCAAAGCCCCCTTGTCTGCGCGGGGCAAGTGAATGTTTAATATCAAAATTTCACCCAAAATTAAAAAAAAAAGTTACCATATTCCGACCCCATCCCTCTTTTTCGTGGATTTCATTTCGGGGAGGGGGGTTGAGTCCCAACCCCTCCCCTGGCTGCGCCCATGCCTTGAGGTACACCTGAGTTTACTGTTAATTTGTGTTGATTTACAACCATTTATTATAACAGTTTGTTCTCTAAGTTTGTTAATAGAATTAAACATACCTATCATGGGCGTAGCCAGGATTTTTTTTCGGGGGGTGGGGGGTGGGGGGGATTTTCCCCCTCCGCCCACTCGCGAAAAACAAATTAATAGTATGTATGTGTGTGTGTGTGTGTGTGTGTGTGTGTGTGTGTGTACATGATCTTTATTACATTCTGACCCTTCATTCTTTCGGAAGACGTTTATTATGCCCTAGAATGTTTCTTCCTGGAGTTGTTGGAAAAATTGCAGACACCCCGACATTGGAGCTCCCCAAGCGCGGGGAGAAGCCCCGCCGCCAAGCACTATTTTTGGTATTAAAAGCCAACAAAATGAATATTCTGAGGTATCTACAGTAAATTTTCCTGCTATTGAAAGTTTTTTTTCAAAAACCTAAAATGCATTCTTACTGCCTTACTGGCGCCAAGTTGTACTAGGATGGCATCGCAACCCTTAGTAGGCCCTATGCGTAATTCATTTTGTCGAAAAACATGTTCCGCAAACCTCGTGCGACGCTCTGTCACAACCTTACTAAGGTGTCGACTCCCAATTCGGCATAGGATTTCCTTGATTTAGACCCGATCTCTATAACTGACTCCTAAAATCTGTCTTAGCCATCTTTGTTGAGCCGCATTTAGTGTTTTTCAATTTCGGCAGATGACTATTCAATGCACTTTATTAATGGAGCCCCGCCACTGGCAGAAATGTGTAACCTCTCTTGAATACACTCTTGGAATTAGGTGACTGTAGTTTGCTTTAGATTTTATATCGAAAAGGGAAGTTTTATCGTCAAAATCATCTGTTGTGGATTTAAACTAAACAATCTCTGGATTTTTTATTATTATTTTTTAAATTCAAAACCCCATTTAGCCACGGTCATAGAATTTTGTAACTGTGGTTTGCTTTAGAATAATATTGAAGATGGAGGTTTTCCCACCTCAAAACTCTCTGTAGGGGGATTTTAAACTCAAAACCATCTGGAGGGGTTTTAAACTTTTGAGAAAAGCCATCTGTTGGAGAGGGGTTTAAACTCAAAACCCCCAATCGGCTTGGCTACGCTCAAATAATTTTAGTGTGTAATTTCCTTTTTTATATTAGAGGAATTTTTTTTTAGCATCAAACCGCGCTGAAAGGGGGTTTAAACTCAAAACCCCTTTTGGCAACTCTCATAGCATTTTGAGTGCGTAATTTGCTTTTTTTATATTGAAGAGTTATTTTTTTTAGCTTCAAACTCCACTGGAGGGAAGTTTAAATTGAAAACCCCTTTGATTACACTCATATACTTTTGAGTGTATAATTTGCTTTGTTTTTAATATTAAAGAGATATTTTTTACCTTCAAACCTCGCTGAAAGGGATTTAAACTCAAAACTGAGTCGAATCCCATTTTCCTACGCTCATAACATTTTGAGTGCGTAATTTCCTTTTTTTTTTTATATTGAAGAGGTATTTTTTAGCTTCAAACCCTAATGAAAGGGGTGGGGGTTAAATTCAAAACACTTTGACTACGCTCATAGAATTTTGAGTGTGTAATTTGCTTTTTTTATACTGAATAGGGGGTTATAAAATCAAAATCTTCCTTAACTGTGCTCTTGGAATTTGGGAATTGACGTTTGCTTTTTTTTTTTTTTTAACTCAAATCCCCTGGTTGGGGCTTTTAAACTAAAAAAAAACTGGTAGGGGGGGTTAAAATCAAAACCCCCTTGGCTGCGCTGGGGCAAGAGATGGTTTAGTATTAAAATCTCACCTAAAATAAACAAAATAAAAGCAAAAAATCAGTAACTAAAGTCAGTCTCCCCCCCCTGCGGGGGGGATTTCATTTCGGGGGGGGAGGGGTTGAACCCCAACCCCCCCCCCGGCTACGCCCATGATACCTATAGTTCTAAATATATAGATCTAGATCTATGATTTTAAGAAAAAGGTGTTTTGCTGTATATGGACTTAATCTTGTTCTAGCTATAGGCCAATCGGGGTTAATTATTCTTGTAAAAAAAAAGGTATTTTCATAACATTAATACCTACATAAAGAGTTTTAAAATGCATTTCATATTATTACTTTCCCTGAGTTTAGGTGACTGCTGGCTCCTGGCTGCTGTTGCCTCTCTCACATGCAACCCAAAGTTGTTTGAAAATGTGGTGGACTCTCGACAATCTTTTACAGAAAACTATTGTGGTCTTTTTAAGTGAGTTATATGACACAGTTTCTTCACATTAAGTTGATTTCTTGAAAGAGATTTGGTTTTAAATTGGTTTAGGACAAACCTTGACTATTACAAACTGAAACTACTACTTAACTAGATTTAAAAATAAATAGAGTTAAAGATAAAAAGGGATGTGTGCTCATTATAATCTCACAACAATAAATAGGAAAATGTTCTATATGTAGAAAATATCTAGATCTAGCCTATAACTGGAAGCTGAGCAAAAGGGGAGAATGAGCATACGAAAATCTTGTACAAATGTCAGGAATGGTAAAGGTCATATTTGTATGTAATTAGATCATTTTTTGAACATTAGGATTCAATTCATTTATCTTATGAAATTCATATCTTTCTCTCAGTACTGAATACTTCAATAATCTTTATGCCTGTTTTTTTTTAATATTTAATTATTTTTAATATATTAATTCCTGCTTAACAGTGACATCTCCCATAAACAAAATAAGACCATTTACAATTAAACCAACATTAATATTAAAAGCAGTGAGTCAAACAGTTGCAGTCTATTTCATTACTTCAACCCTCTCCAGGTTTAAATTTTGGCATCAAGGTGAATGGCAGGAAGTGGTTGTGGATGACAGGTTACCAACTGTCAGAAACCAACTGGTATTCATGCACTCTACAGAGAAAAATGAATTCTGGAGTGCTCTTTTGGAGAAAGCTTACGCCAAGTAAGAACTACATTTCTTCATTTACAAAAAGTTAAGTTCCCCTTTTAGACATTCCAACCGCCTATACTTTTCCCCAACTAATGACAGATAGGCCTACCTAGTTGAGCTGGGTTTTACCCAGAGGTACCCTAATAAAACTTCCCAATCTTTTCCCAGGATTCAAACCCAGATCCCCTGGTTTGGAAGCCAAGTGCTTTACCGCTCAGCCACTGCACCTCCATTTCTACTTAATTACACTGTTTAGTTTTTTAGTTGTATCATTTTAAAATTCTTTTTTTTTTAAATGTTATTTTTAATCAATGAATGAGCTTTTTCACAACTTCAATTTGTTTGATCTAGGAAAAATCCTAATTTTAATACCACAGGTTGATGGGCTCCTATGAATCTCTGAAAGGTGGACTTGCTATTGAGGCTATGGAAGACTTCACTGGTGGTGTGACTGAAATGTTTGAACTACAGGAGGCACCACCAAACCTTCTCAACATCATGTTGAAAGCTTATGAGCGTGGCTCCCTCATGGGCTGCTCTATAGATGTGAGTTGTGTCAGTGCCTGGATTCAGTGTCTTGTTTAAATTAGCTGTGCCTGTCAGTGTGCTGTATTGTTGTATTGTATCATTTTGTGAAGGTGAGTTCTATTAATGTAAAATGTTAGAATTTTGTCATTGTGCTGTAGCATTTAGTTGTCAACATATACAGTGTCATTGTGTAGTTACATATGTTGCATAGTTTATATGCATAATCTTTATGCCATGCAAGTGATATTGGGCCTTTTGTGTAAATATGTTGATCAACCATCAACTGTTTTTTTTAAGAATCATATCATTTAACAGTATTAATGACTTTGAAGAATTAAAATAATGGGTTAGGGTAAGGGTTTATGCACACAAGAATTTAACTGTATACATTGATATTGTTATAACCTTGCCGTGCACACCGCCATCTAAGATAGTGCAGAAGATTTGAACTATTAGAAACTAGATAGAGAAGGATGTTGACATTAGAAGAGAGAGGGATTTCTGACCAAGTCTAGAGCCAATAGGAAGAGGCTGGGATAAAGGCAGATGTTGTTTTACATTCCTGTGATGTTCCGTGAATAAACAGAATTGCCTCGTTGAGCTACCTCCCTTTATGTTATCACAATATATATTAATTTATACATTTATCACTATATATGAATATGAGCTAATAAATGACTTAGATTTATTGCATCTTTTAGAACACAGGTAGAGTTGATGCTGAACTAGATAATGGTCTGATCACAGGTCATGCTTACAGTATTACTAGTGTTGTACTGGTGAGTATTGCACACTTATGATTTCTTATTTTAGAATTTAAAAGAAATTTACAAGGATAATTTTATAATAATAAATGTACAAAAAAATAATAACAACAAAGAAACGATAATCGATTTTCATAAGAAAAAGAAAAATGACATTGATTCTGTAGTAGTGCAAATTTGGCACTGTCTTAGATATTAAGCTAAATTTTACTGCAAATATATCACCAAAATAGGGTAACAAAGATTATGATTATTTTTTAAAAATGTCCTTTCTTTAATGTTATTGGTATCGATTTTTTATTTTCAATATCACTACCTAGTATGGCAATCGTACATTAAAAATACAAAACTGCAGAAAATCATAAATGCTGTTGATAAAGTCATTGGTAGCTAACAATGTCCATTCATACAACTGTTCAAGAGAAACATTTGTAATAAAGCTAAAAAGATTTTTAGAATAAAAACACCCTCTGGGCCAGGATTTTGTGATTTAACCATCACAAATGAGATACAAGATTTACAAAAAACCTCCCAATTTATTTCCCTGGCTATCAAAATTGAATAGAAATGATCTATCTTCAAAGACCAGCTTAGGCGTCAACTTTCCTTGGCTGACATAGAAGAGAGCACCCTTTTCCCTTGTTGCATGTGGCCTCAGAACAAGACAGCTGGAGGTCACTCACTAAAGGCCGCGGAATACACATTTGAGACCAAAAGAAAATAGAAAAGAAATACTGCATTCCTCACTAATCTTCAGACTCTAAGACTAGCCTTATTATTATTATTATTATCTGATGTAAATATTTCACCCTCACTGGCATAGAGGAAAGTAGCTGGTAGCAGATTGCCTCTCAAAGAGACAATTGGAGAGTTCTCACAAAGACTGAGGATGTACATATGAGACCCAAAGAAAAGCCCTTATTGAAGACAAATGTAGAATATTCGTATTACACAAATAACAAACTAGTGTTGAAGAGGGAAGACATATTAGGAACTACATTTATTACGGAAACTTAAGCGGTGTTGCACTGACGCGCTAGTGTGCAAATGTACATATTATACCAATATGTTACAACAAGTGCTAAAAACAAAAAGAAAACTTAAAAAGACTACAACAGTTTTGTCTGCATGAGATGCGGCAAAATATGCAGGTTGCAACTGGGTTTGGGTAAAACACTGCACTCATCCTTAATCTTTGAAATTGAAAACATTGCCACTATTATCATTAAATATTTATTAAACTTTTCCCTTGTAGCATTTGAATAAAACTTTTAGGAACATATATTTTGTTTCCATTGTAATAATGTATTTTAATACATAAAAATGGTATTGGCTACTAAAGATTTATCATTATTACTATTATATTTATTGATTCATTGCAAATTAGAGATACTTAATGAAATAGTGTTAGTGTTGTGAAAATATTCTTATTGGTCTCCAAAGCTTTTTGAAACAGTATTTGTTTAAATAGCAAAGGAAGACCATTTAGTATGAGAGAATCTTTTGAAGAACCCTCCAAGCCTACTATGTAAATTTAAAGGATTAGAGCATGGTTTATGGTAAGACTAAGACTAAGACTGCTTTATTGATCCTTATGGAAATTCGTTGTGACTACAAGGACTCTTTTCTCATATAAAGACAAAACAACAGAAACATATACATAAATAGAACAGACACAATATAAAGAGTTCATTCAGCAACTACACACAGGCATCTTAGTCCTTTTCATGTTTCCTGATCAACGAGTGGGTTGCTATAGTCTGACCGAGTAAGGTACAAACCAGTTTTGTATTACTCTGTTCTTGTCTTGATTGATAGCAGTCGCCCACTTTGCAACAACCTGACATAGTTCTAATGGAGCAAGTGGCCATTGTCTTCCCAGATTTTTCTAATTATCAGTGGCAGATGATTGAAGTAATTTGAGAAACTTGTTGTTCAAAGTAAAATATATACATGTATATTGTACTAATATATAGCTCTCAAAGGTTAAGTGCAATATAGGTTGTATAGTGGGTCATTAAGCTGGTGTTTTAAAGTGGAGGATTCCTGCTTGTGATGCCTTTGTGGAATGTCAGCCCGGGATTCGGATAGGCTAAAAACAAGATCTACCAGCTACCATACATATGCTCTAGCAAACTTACATGCATGTGGTAGGGGTGGAAGAAAGTCTTGCTAACCGTTGCATCGTTATCCAACAGGGACCATAAGCATGGTGATGCTCCTCCAACGGTTTACTTTGGTATATTATAGGAACAAGGAGAATCCCCCCGTGGGCTCAGCCTCCAGCCTTCACATGGGAGGAGGAACATATGGCATTGGCTCAAGGAGTTGTGTCTCTGGAAAGATGGGTGTGAATAAATAATTACCTAGTTGGGGAGTCAATGAAGAGCCAACTTCTTATCCTTGCCACAAGATAAAATCCTTTTCTGGGTCAAAGGTTCATTTATCTCAAACATTTTTGGACACTAAAGGGGGTGTTTTAAAGGCCACAAACTGCTTCTAGACCTGATAGCGGCTAAGTACATATAGTAATTAATAACGAGGACATGACACTCCCAAAATATTAAGAATATGGTTATCAAATCAAGTCTTCTTGCAAAAAAATGTTACTGAAATATTATAACTGAACCCATTTAAAACTTGTGCTTCTCAATATTTGTTTTCATGGATAAAAAAATAAGCAAAGTAAATGCTTGTTCTTTTCTATTGCAATAGGTTGACATCCAGACAGCTAGATGGAAAGATAACATACCTCTGGTGAGAGTTCGCAACCCTTGGGGCAATGGGAAAGAATGGAAAGGTGCTTGGTCTGATGGGTAGGTCATATTGTAACAAACATAATTTTTTTTTAAATAATGAGTATATAAATATGTAAAATGCATTGAACAATTTTGCATGGTCAGGTTAAAACAAGAAGTGGAGAGATGAAAATTATTAACTGTGAAAAAAAAACTTTTTTTTCAATCAGGTCAAAAGAGTGGTCATTGCTAACAGAAGATGAAAAAAGGAAGCATGGAATTACATTTTCAGATGATGGAGAATTTTGGTGAGTTTTGCATATGGATAAAATAATTTCTAAATTTCACATCCTGGCTTTAAATTTAATTTATGGCTCATGACCTTTAAACCAATGATAGGCTGGACATATCAAATCAGAAATTTTCTTTGAGCATTGTGAAAACTTTCTTGTTATAAACTGATCCACCTTCTACGTTAGTGTTTCTACGTCATCTTATGTGACATGATCACCAGGAGTAAATGGAATTATGAGCATTCCTTCATGAAAGTTATCATGAGATTCTGCAACATTCCTAAATTTTGTGTGCCAAACTGGTGAGGAAATAGTAATTTTACTGCATTTCATGGCAAAAGATTTCAGCAATTATTGTAAAAAAAATGTTTGTAAAATGTTTTATATGTTTCGGATGTTTTGAAAAATCTAAGAGCACCTATTTTGTTCATTATTATCTAAGCCTTTTGAAAAATCTCATCAATTAGTACAATTAGTTGTGTTCCACATGATCTATATTTCCTAAAGCCGCGCTAGTATGGAGTAAGGACATCATGTTTGTCTAAGTGGTTTATTATGTTACTATATATTATGTGTTGTAGTATTGTACATGTGATGTTGGTTAGTGATACTGGGTCAGAATTTCTTCCTTATTTAAATAAGGAAGTGACGTTAGCTTCTTTCCAGTCCCTTGGTACTCTGCCCTGATTAAAAAATGCCTGCAAAAAGTTTTTTTAACACTGGTGATACGACTGTTGTTGTAACTGACGAGTTATAACTCCCTTTTGCCAACGCTCATGGCCATGCGACCTTGACTTTAGTCTCACCTCTTCACCCTTAGCAAGGGGAGGTAAATCTTTAGCGTGGGAGTTGTAGTAGGAAGGGGCATTCAAAAAGGATATGGTTTACGGTTTCATAAGGGTGGGCGCAGTGTCTACAAAGGGGGAGTTGTGTGTAATTTATTTTATTGCTGTTATATTATCACTATACACACTAACAATACTGATGTTTAAAAGTTACACTCCATTTTTATTAACGTGAAAACAAGGAGAGAACAACCAACAGAGACTAATACACAGTGAATACACACTACTGACACACTTAAGAGTAAACCCTGAACACGTGGACATACTGACAGTAGAACAAGGGAGACTACATGAAAACAAACAAACACACACACAACATACATAAACATAAATACACATATAAATGTAACAATTGCGATGGTAATTTAACAGAGGTGTGTGTCCTGTCCTTAGTTGGAAGATTGTAGATTGCTCTTTGTGGGGGAGGAAGTTAATACTGTCCAGTTTGTTAGGCATGTTCATTTCTTTGTACATGGCTCTGCCTGTGTTTCCTGTTGCCCATTGTTTGAGCCACTCCACTTTGTGGTTGTTGACTAACATTGACCTTAGGGTGACGTAGTTAATGGGTCTATCTGGTTGTTCCATAGTTGACACAGCTAGAACTTTACTTTGAATTCTATTAGGATGTCTTTCCAAGATTTTACTGCCAACTTTCAAAAACTTGAAATCTGTAACTTGGGTCCAGACTCTCTAGATGAAGAAGATTTGTCTAACAAGAAGAAATGGGAATGTTACAAGGAACATGGTGCCTGGATAAAGAGAGTCAGTGCAGGGGGATGCAGTAACAGTTTAGGCAAGTCAACACCCTAAATAGTTCAATTTGCTTTTATATGTACTAATTATAAAAAAATGAAATGATAATTTATGTATTTCTACATCTACAATTATGTTAGTGAAAATCTACACCATTGTTTAATTGATTGTATTAAGCAACATAATATCTTAAAGACATTGTAATTCTAAATATAGCATACAAAATCTATCTTTTTTGTTTAAATCTATTGTGGAAAGACCAAGGAAATATTTTAAAATGATAT
This sequence comes from Biomphalaria sudanica, assembly GCA_036873155.1. Classification (NCBI taxonomy): domain Eukaryota; kingdom Metazoa; phylum Mollusca; class Gastropoda; family Planorbidae; genus Biomphalaria; species Biomphalaria sudanica. The sequence goes on along the minus strand of JAZGLO010006728.1, from coordinate 4,129,577 downwards.
TTTATGATTCCTTTACATATAAATATTTGATACTCCTATTACATTTGACTACTTTCGAATAGGCTCTAGTCTACAGCTAACTAAAAATGAATTGTTCAAAATTTTTAGATACTTTTTGGACCAACCCTCAGTTCCGTATGACATTGACTGATGTTGATGATGATGATAATGATGATATGTGCACAGTCATTGTGGCTGTTTTACAGAAGGACAGACGTAAGAAACGTAAGGAAGGTTTGGATCTACTAACCATTGGGTTTGTCATCTACAAGGTAAATATTGTATTTTAAAGTTTTGGCTCAGTCTTTATAAAGAAGTAAAATATAGAAATTTTTTTTTATTATTATACATTTACAGAGGAAATAATAACACAGATGTCTTTGATTGCAGAGTAATACATGACTATTCAAACCAAGATGTAACCTGCATATTTTATCACATCAATACAGACAGAGCCGTTGTCTGCAAGGGGTCTATTAAAAACTATTTTTCATCTTTTGCCCCTTTCTTTGGCAAAGGCTTTTTCTTTGGGTCCAAAAATGTGTACAGTGGCGTCACTAGGGAGGTGCAGGGGTGTGGTCCGCACCGGGTGACCCTCGTTAGGGGGGTGACACCCAAGTAGAAAAATGCAATTTGTGAATAACCGTCAAATAAAAAAAACGACAGTGGCTAAATATTGGAACATGTTGTTCACAATTAATAAATATATCTATATACTTTTTTTTTTCATTTCGACTAAACATATATTAATTTTTTTATGAAATTCTATCAAAATGCTATGTCATAATATATCAAGGAAAATGTGAAGCTTTACTTTCAGATGTATATCAGCTGCATGTATGTATAGGAACACTGCTTTGATTTGAAAAAAATGTTTTAATCGAATCTTTTCAATTTGTAGCTAGCACCGTAATATCAACCAATAGTCGCTGTTTAACATTCTTCAGGCATAAAATATTATTGAAATCTCATATGAAAATTAATGTACATTTTGTAGAATTGGAAAGTAAAAAAAAGGGCATTGAGATTTCTGAAGATGATGATGTCATTTCATCTTTCTGTAAAAGAAGCTGTAGCCAAGATGAAGGAAATGTTACAGTCGAATGATATACTTGTATATTTTAGGGGATTTTTCTTTTTGGCTACTGCCAAGAATGGTTCTGATGCTTTCTAGTGGGGATGATTTAGTCACTTAATAGCAAAAAAAAAAACCTGTATTCTTTTATTGTCGGATATTTTCAACTAAATGAAATAGAAATTTGTAACATAATTTAAAGTGTGGTTGAAATTAAGTTTGATATTGGAATATTTAAAGACGTATGAAGAATTGATCTGGATTAGAAAATTGGAAAACAAGGGCATCCAGTCGTTGCTATGCTTGATGTAAAGAAGAAAAACAATGGAAAGATATATTGTACGGATTGTTTCATAAAATCAGAATATTTGACATTTTGTGACCATATTAACAACGAATCTTTATTAAATAAAGAATTTCCATGAGATGATGGAAATGATATGTAGATAAAACCCATAGCTGAAAGTATAGCTACACTGTTAAAAAGTTTATAAATCTTTTAGCAAACAACGTAAAAGATATTAGAGTCAGAATGACTGTAAGCACCTTTGTATTTTGTTTGATTAACACACCTGACATAGCACACTTAACAGAGCACACAGGGATTAGATTCAGAAGTTTTAAGAGAGACAAAAAAATGATGAGATCACCTAATATTTTCAAATGTCTAGAAAATGGTGAGCTTGAATTTTTGTGTGGAGTTCAGGAGTATAAATATTCAGCTTTATGTCTGGAGCCATGGAGGAGTTCAGGAAATTTATTAAGAACCAACAGAATAGCTATTTGATAGATGTGTATCACATTCTCTTAATCTATGTGGTCAACATTCTTTTTCAGAAATTAGATTTTGTCTAGCATTTTTTGATACGATTGAAGCACTTTTTTTCGTTCTGAAATTATTGCCACTAGAGGCGCAGATCTTTTATTTTACCTATCTTTTTTTATTCGAGGGGCGGGAGAGAGAAAGATGTGGTGGAAGGCCAAAGATGCATAAGAGTAGGCCTGTCCTTAAACTATTGACCATATGGTCATTATCTTTTCTTTAACAAAAGCATAACACATTAGCACAAAATGTTATTAAAAAAACAAAAATGTGTTTCAGAAGAAAAAAAAATTAAAAACAAGAAGAAAATGTCAGGTGAGCAATCACAAGATGCCGGAATCACTATTTATGAAAAGAAAAAGAAATCTTTTGTGCATGGATTGTTTTTTTAGCTCTGATCTTCAAATCTTATTGATGTAGCAGATAAATATGGAGCAATCCAACCAAAAAATTCTTTAGTTCATCAATCCAAAAAGAAATATTGTAGATGTCAGTTTCAAAATAGTGGTGTAGATGATGATTTTCTAAAAGGTGACATTCAAACAGAAATACCATGACTGAAAAGGGATCTAGAGACAACAAAAGTTTTTCTTGATGAAAATTAAAGTTGACAGTGCATGAGTCACATTGACACCAAGACCTTAAAAATATCTCTAAATCATTTTATAAAGCCTTCAACCATTTTTTACCATCTGCTTATCTATTTCATCATGTAAAAAATGATTTTTAAAATTAAAATTAATAACTTTTCGAGACAAAGGAACAATATCATAAAGGAGAATTTTATTAAAAATGAGATAGTTAAAGACATTGACTTTGGTGTTTAGTTTTCAAGTTTGAAATCCAGAAAAAAATGGTGTAATTTACTTATGGTTGCATTTTTTCAAAATTTAACTATATATTAATTTCGAAGATTAAGGATGAGTACAGAGATTCTCTGCACAACGCAAACCTAGTGAACTGTAGATAAATTGTAAAAATAATTGAATTTTAAAATTTAATACACACTCATTTTATAGCTGAACAATCAAATAATGAAGGTAATTATAAACTATATTATTAAAGTGGAGCAAACAAGCGAAAAAATGCATTTTTTAAGGGGGAAGTGACACCCTGAGCTGACCACACCATGTGACACCCACCCTAGTGACGCCACTGTCCTGTGGCATACTTTATAATTGTCATCTGCCTTCCACTTTCCTCTAGGCCAGTGAGGGCTAATAGCCACCTAAGTTGATCTTTTATAGCGCTTTTAGGGGCTCCTCTGTTATGCCATTCTTGTTTAAGCTCATAAAAAGAGATCCCCTTTGGTATGCAATTGTCCCTGATGAAGGATAATGTTGAATAAGTAACGCTTCTAATCTCTTCACAACATCATCCAGCAGAACATGGTTATTTGTAAGGTAGTCCTGCTAGCATATGTCCATTATGCTGCGAAAGCATCTTTGATAAAAGGTTTCGAGGAGCCTATAGGTAGGTGTCAGAGCCATACACGAGTGTATAATAGTGAGAACCACTCCTTTATAAAATGGATTTTTGTTGGTAGGCAAAGAGACCTATTCCTCCATATCTTCAATTGGAAGCATTTTGTGAGTTTATTTTTCTAGAGATAAGTGTGGAGGAGCTGTGGAATGGGAAGAAAGTAGGAAAGATCTATTAGGACATGTTTTACTGTTTCCCCATTTTATATAATAGGTCCTGAAATCATCTAAAAATTTATTGAGTTTTACAGTTCCATACAGGGTTCTATTTTAATAATAAATTGAACAATAATAATTGGAATAAATATTGTCTATTTTGACAAAAATTATTTTCATTGCGAAATAGTTCATGTGAAATTCAAATGAATTTTAACAATTTTTTTTTTCATTTCCATCTAAAGATTTCCTACAATCTTAAATTGATTTTATTTTTATTTTTTTGCATGTCAAGTTGGAATGTCTATTTATATTCAGGCTGGTTTAAGTGGTAAAGCACTTGGTTTCAAAACCTGTAATAGAAATCTATGGATTGATTCATGGTGAAGACTGAAATTTTGCAATTTTTAGGATACCCATGACACCACCCAACTCTGATGGTTAGGTTTACCTGTATATTAATTGGGGAAGTTGTTTTTTGTGCTGGCTACTTATAACTTGTCAGCCATAGAAATACATGACCTTTACATCATCTTTTCCATTAATCACATGATATTTTTTTACTCTTTTTCTTTAACTTAATTTAACTTATATCTATTTATATATTGGGCATAATTGAAGACTAAATGATGGCCTAGGCCACACTTTTTCATAATACTTTGTAAAAAGAATTCTAGTTTTGTATTAAAATATTGAAAAAAAAATAATATTAAATTGGTTTAATGTTAAAGAATAGCTTATTTTGTTATTTTATAATTGTTATTGCAGCTTGAAGATTCCGATTGTGGACCACTAGATATGAACTTCTTTAAATGCAATAACTCAGTTGCCCATTGCCCAAAATTTATTAACATAAGAGAAATATGTGGCAGATTTAAGCTGCCTCCAGGCTCATATGCAATCATACCATCTACATATGAACCTCATTATGAAGGAGAGTTTTTGCTAAGAATTTTTACTGAAAAAGCAAATGTCTCTGGGTTAGTAATTTAATTTATTTTCAACATATTGGCTACATAATGAAATATCTTTCATAATTGTGGTGCTTGATTGATCATAGGCATTGTATATGTTGTTATTTATCATTACCATTAAACTAACTTTGTCATGTTGGCTAATAATTGATGGAATTTGGGGAATGGGTTTAAAAGCAATGATTTTACTGGTTTGAGAGAACATGTTTTACTGATTATAAAAATTATCAATATGTTTTTAATACACATTATTTTAAGTGAAAAATTAACAAGGAAAAGAAATATTTAAAACAGACAGATCAGCAATTATATTTTTCCTTTAAAATATACATTGTTTTCATCATACCGGTACATCTTAATATATATTTTTTTTTTGTACTTGTTAAATACAACTTTACTACAAGATTGTTTTTAGAATGCAATCTCATCAATTTAAAGTGTGCTTACGTTTCTAATCAATGCTCAGGATTCTTTATGTCATTCAAAACCTAAGTGATTCATCTTTTTGTCCTTAAATCAAATGTTCCCTTTTGTTGTTTAAATATTACAAACCATTTCTTGTTCAAACTGTCCCTTGCTGTTGAACATTGAAAAATGATTTATTTTCTGAGTTTTATATAAGGAAACAGAGTCACTATTTGAATTTTTAAAACTAAAACTTGTAACACATACTTCAGAATAGGTCAGACTATTTTATATCAGTAATGATAATGGCAATGATAATGGTTTACACATAAAATTCTTGCTTTTATTAAATTTCTTTCCAGAGAGATTGATGAACAGACTAGTCTTGATGACAATGTTGTAAGTTCTATTTCTTTTACTTGAAACTTATACTGCAGGCTCTGAAAAAGCCTTACTGTGCCCCCCCTCCAAATATCAACACTGTCATCATGGCATCACATGATATAAGCCAGCATCATGTTAACAATGCAGCAGGTACCATGTCACTTAGGTGTGACTGTCAACACTGTTGCAGACTATTTTAGCCACCAGGGAGAACAAGCATCACCTTCCAAATAGTATGTGAGTTTTCATCATGCTCTGGCAACAATCCAAATGACAGAAATGGAAAAATAGTCTCAGGGAGTACATGAGGTGCTCTAACCATGTTTGAAGCTCCTCACACCTGAATAAGCTATTATAACCATTGGTTCATATTTTGCTTAACAGGATTTTAATGTAGGGCTTGTAAGAGAGTATTGAGCCCTCACTCAAATGAAAATTGATGATGATGATGATGATGATAATTTCTTTAACTTTCCCTTTTTTTTTTAATTTTAACTTTTTTTTTTCTGTTAATTCAAAAATTACATTTAAATGTGTTATAAAACTTTCCTTAAAACAATTAAATTTTAGTTATAGGCTTTTTTATTGTCTAATTCATTTTTTGAAGTTAGTTTACTTAATAATTTTTTTTTTACTAGTCAATTTTTGCAATTAAAAGAAAATCTTTAGTGATACATATTTACAAATAAGTTAAAAGTGAAAATGTATTTAAGAAAATTTTTTTTTTTAATTTAGGATCGAAATTGATAAAATATTAACTGTCTGGCACATAGAAAATTTTTGTCTTTGACAACAACTTTTCTTTTTAACATTTTATTGCATTAATAAAACCTTATTTTTTATTTTCTTGATTAAAAGGCTTGATTTGTAAGACAAATGAAGAAATTTAATTTAATTTTTAAAAAATTGTTTAGTTACAAAGTAGCTTCACATTCACCATATTCCTTAATCTGTTGATATGTTGGGACACCACACATGATCTGTAAACCATCTTTCTCCATTCCTCTTTTTTGACCAAGTACAATTCCTTATGTTTAGTTCTTTTATTCATTCTCTTTTTCTTGTCTGCTTTTAATTAATATTTCTGTTCATTATTTTAGAATAATAATGGTTTCATTTAGTTCCATAGTAGACCCCTAATTACATTTTTGAAAACTGGCAAGTAAAAGAAAATGTAAAGAGATATTCATCTTAAAAAGACTTAAATAGAAGAAGGCAAAGTGTTTGCATTTTAAAACTCTCCTCAATTTATAATATTGATAGATATTGATACAGTACACTATTATAATAACTTGTCATTTTTACATCTAGACAGGAAATAAGTTGCCCGATGTACCTAAGGTAGAGTTCAGTTTTTATTATCTTCAATTAAGAAATTAACAATCAGGTTTAATGAAATGATCAAACAAAAATAAGAACTTTTTATTCTTCACTAACTGTTAACACAATAGTTGTTTGGAAAGGATAAATTGCTTTAACACATTGCTTTACATCATTTGTCAAGTCTCTCTTTTTTTTTCTTTTTCTCATCACCATGGACTTACTAAACTTTATTTTTCAATGATAACCTTTTTTTTTTTTACTTTCTTAAATAATAACATTATGTTTGTTTGAATGGTATTTATTTTAATGAGACTTTAATAGGACTTTAAAATGTGCAAGATGTATTACTTATGTACTTGATATGTATTTACTAGCCGTCTTCTTCTGACCAATAAAATGATAAACTAGAACATAAATTGAAAGATGTTTCATCTCTACATACTTGACACTTCTCTAAAACACTTCTGCTGGACTCTCAACATACAAAAAACAACAACTTTTCATTGAACTTACACTTTGTATCATTGCACTAATGTCTTTAAAAATATAACATGATAATGCAATATTGTAATAATGATTGATCTTAACATGAACTTTCAGTTTTGGCTCAAAAGAATATTAAACTTTTTAATTTAAGAAAGGGTAATTTGTGACATTTGTATTTATTGTCACAATTGGTAGGATACAGCAGAACTAAATCAAGCAAAAAATAAATTGAAATGATTATTAATTTCTAAATGCATACTTGATTGATTAATAGAAAAATATATATAATTCATATAATATTGTTAGGAATCTCCCTATCCAGGCTCGCTGCAAATTGCACCAAACGACACCACCAACTTAAAGAACTTGACAACTCTGGGCTTCAAAATAACGTAATAGTTTAATGTCAATAAATAACAGCCAACACTGTACAATTGGACGCACTTAACACAAGACTGTACAAATATCTCTCCGCCGTATCAACTCTTGCACTGGTCTCTCTGTCTCGTCTCGGACTTGTACTGAGCCGTTGTAACGAACTGTAGATCTGGAAGTTGTGACTGACTCGTCTCTGATACCTTCGCTCTTTATATAGGGTCCCTGCTGGCCTTCTAGAACCAGGCCGAAGGTCGCTTGACCATTCTGGGTGGTCATATGACTACATCCCTTGTGAGGCTCCTGAGCTCTGTTCACGACGTCGATCCTACTCGCGCCTTCATGTTGACACTCGTCTCGGCTGATGTCGTAACTCGTCACGGTTGACCGCTCGTCTATCGCTGGTCTGGGGTGATTTGTGTCAGCTGACTACACACACAACACTACCCCCATCTGTGCCACCACTAGGTTTATAACAATATTTTCTAAAACCAGTGATATATAGTGCTATATAAATGTTAAAATAAGATTTTCTCAATACAAAAATTTAGAAGTAGTTTGATTTAATTGCCATTAAAGTATGTGATTAGGAGAGGTCAAGTTATAAAGATTTACATGTATGCACAGCATTTTGGTAGTTACTATCGTTACAAAAGCTAAAACTATATTTTTTGTCCATTTATTTTAACTCTATTGGCAGACCTCTAAATTTTCCTCAGTGGTTATTATTAAATTGAAAACATGTTTTTATTTGTTTGTTTTCAATTACAGGAATATACTGAGCCAACAGATCAGGAAAGAGCCCAAGCTGAAGCTCTTAAACAAAGCTTCAAATATATTGCTGGTGAAGACATGGAAATTGATGCTTATGAGTTACAGGAATTACTCAATAATGTTTTTGGAAAAGGTAAATTAACAGTTGCATCAACTATTACTTGATACCACCCAGAAAATGCCAGTTAGCCTATATATGAAGAGTAACAAAAAAAAACTAAAACAAATAAAATTACTTACTTTATTCTTGGTAAACCAGTTCCACAGACTAAAAACTCAAAGGAACCCCCATATAAATGGCAAAATAATGCTTTAAAAAACATAGCTTATCTAAGAAGTAGAACTTCCCAATTACATCCATTATCTCTCAATAGTGTAGAAGTTATTTCCCTTTTCAATATCGAACAAGATAAATAATTACAAATTAAAAAATTGACTAATTGGTAAATTTTAAAATTTGTTCATGTTTTGTTAGGTACAATCAATAATTGTTAAAGGTTTCAACTTGATCCCAAGAATGGTTGTGGGAGAAATATAGTGTACAGTTATCTAAGGGAACAAAGTCCTAAATATTTAGCTAAATCTCTGAATACCAGTACTGAAGAATAAATTTACCTTGTCTATATTAAACAAAATAATGTATTGTCTGTTGGCAGCCCAGTACTCGCAAATTTACCGTCCAGGCTTTCCCCCAGCAATGGAGAGGTCACTTCATCTCTGACAGTAATGTCTCTCAAAAAATACGGAGATAGGTAGTTACTGGTAATAAGTTCCTAGCTGATTGGCATAAGCTGGAACACTAGGGACCACTATTGATTGTAGGAGGGGCTTATCAGCCTCACTGGATAGCTATACCCTGCCTTAAGCCGAGCAGCCCATGGACAATGAAGTGCTCTCCTGGCACAGCTTGCTGCACCACTGGGTGCTTGGTGCTAAAACAAAATAAAAAAGCAAGCTGCTCACCTGCATCTGCCAATACAATCAAAAGAAAACCCTCAACATTAATAAGATTTGCAAGCTGGAACATACAGACAATGTGTCCTTGCTTCGATACTGATCCTGAATTTGCCACTGACTTGCGCCAAACTGCTATCATCAACAGTGAACTCAGCAGACTAAATATTGATGTGGCCTGTCTGCAAGAAACCAGACTGGCAGACAGTGGATCTCTTACAAAAACCAATTATACATTCTACTAGCAAGGAACACTAGAACACATGGCATTCGCTTTGCAATAAGAAACAAGCACATTCCCTGCATTGGGATGTTCCCCATAGGCATTGAAAGGATAGCACACATGAAATAAAGAAAGTTAATATTATTTGTACCTATTCATCAACCCTTGCTGCACCGAAAGAGGACAAAGACAGATTCTTTCAAGCTTTTGAGCACCTCTATATTAACAGAGATTTTAAATACCCGAGTTAGTGCTGAAACGATGCGTGGCCAGAATGTTTGAGACCTCATGGTTGGTGTTGTAAGATTAATGACAATGCCCAAAGGCTACTTAAGTTCTATTGCTCTCATAAACTGTGTATAACAAATACATAATTCTCTGGCAATGCCACAAAGTCTCTTGGAGCACCCACACTCAAAAAGGCACCATGTTGACCTCTGCTTGATGGATCTGAAAAGTGTCATCCACACCCGCTCACACCATAGCCCGGACTGCAACTCAGACCATTCACTAGTTTTAAGCAAGATCAAACTACTCCTCAAGAAGGCTTATACTTCAAGTCAACCTAGGACTAAGCAAATTAATGTTGATCATGTAGGCGACTCAGAGAAGTCTGTACTATTTGGCAAGCTCCTGAACAGTTCATCCCATTTATAAGTAACTGTATCAGATGGGAGAAATTACGAGATGCAATCTACAGCTCAGCACACTGCCTTTGGTCATCAAAAACACAAAAATGTAGACTGGTTTGAGTCAAATCTAAAACAAATGGAAACTTGCATCAGGAAAAAGAGATCTACACTCCTTGCTCACAAGGCAAACCCTAGCCCAGAATCTTTAAAGGTCTTTAAAACTGCTGATAAAAAAGCAAAACAATTGGCTAGACAGTGTGCCAACAACTTTTGGAGGGATACCTGCAACATAAAAGCGACCATGGGTCCAACAAAGTCTAAGCCTGGCCCCCTTCTATCAAAATCTGAAGAAACCATTATGGATCAAACAAAGCAGCTAAGAAAAATAGGATATCCTCCCAAACTACTGAAATTCAATGAGTTCTTTATGAGGAAACAAAATGTTCAATGCAATTCAATGGAGCCCAATCAGCACTTTTTGAAGTTAGCAGTGTTATCAAGCAAGGATGTGTGCTCACACCTACTCTATTTGGCATATTCTTCTACTGCATTATGCTTACCGTGACATCAATGAAGGTATTTCTCCACACAAAATCCTCTGAAAAACCCTTTTTATCTTTTCTTTTTTTTAAATTTCAGAATTCCCATTTCCTGGATTTGGTGTTGATACATGCAGAAGTATGGTGGCCATGCATGATGTATCCTTTGACAATATTGTACACAAAATTAAGAAGCACTGACATGTTGAAGGTGTCAATTTTTAAAATGCTGACATACCCAAATATGTCTGTTTTAAAAGTTCAAATGTCTTAAGACATGTTCTAGCCTTTAATCTTCCTTAATCTTATGTCAGGGTGACGTATCTGGAAAACTTGGCTATGATGAGTTTAAAAATCTTTGGGAAGATCTGAGAAGATGGAAAGTGAGTTTCATTGATCAGTTTTTATGAAACTTTTTACCAACTCTTTATTTATTCGGCCATAAAGGAAATGATTTTCAGTTTAAAAAATTAACTTTTCATTTATTTTTATTTATTTTTAAGAAGTCTTTTTTCCTCTTTTTAAGTCTCTTCTTTATTCTCTTACATGTTCCCAGGGTGTGTTCAAAGAGTTTGATAAGGACAAGAGTGGCAATTTGTCGTCATATGAACTCAGGAATGCTCTAAATCATGTTGGTAAGTAACTTCATTTTCCAAAGCCTGTCATTAGACTGTTAATAACTTGAAACATTATTTGAATCAATGCTTTGCTTTCTACCTTTAGTTATTCTGTGGTATGTTTTACAATCTGGCAACTCTTTATATCTAGGTTTCCACATCAGTAATAGAACATTCAAATCATTGGTCATGCGTTATAGCAATAAAAATGGCCAGGTAGACTTTGGAGATTTTATCATGTGTGCCATCAGGTTGAAGACAATGCTCAGTAAGTCAAATGTTTTTTTTTTTATATAAAGTGTCTTTATTTAAATATTTATAATTATGTTTAATATTTTCACATTTTTGTTTACTAGAACTATTTTCTGCTCATATTAATACATATTAATTATTTCCATTGTGCATGCTCAATACTAAGCAGTCTCTGACTGTTATACAGAAATGTAAATGTTATGCAGCAAAGTGATCCAGTGGCTACCTTGTCATGTGTTATGTGACCTTGTCATGTAGTATGCGACTTTGTCATGTGATATGCAATCTGGTGTGTCTCCTTGATGGACCTGTTTTGAACCCTGCCCACCCCCACCCCCCTCTGTCTTGCTGAAGGTTTACGCTAGAATGTCATAATATTCATTTGTGAAGGAAAGTCTGAAAAATGTATAAAAAATAAAACAGATTTGATAGAAATATATTTATAACTTAAATACATAATTGAAAAAAATGTTTATCTTTTATCAGCTTCCTTCAGAGGTCATGATCCACAGAACAGAGGTTTTGCACCTTATGATATTGACAGCGTAAGTATAAACCAACCTCAGCATAAGTTACAATGTTTTGAGAGAGCTTTTTTTTTTTTTAATCAAAGTTTCAAAATATAGGCAAAATACCTAAATTTTATAGAATATTCTTATTAGAACCATTGAAAATATATTCCTGCCTTGAGTTGGATGGTAGACAAAGATGACCCAGTCAGCACTATCTGCAAATTCTTTAATCATGCACAGTTATGATAAATTTGAACAATTTTCACTGTGTGTTAATTTTTTTGTAAAGACCTGTTAGCTTACAATTGTTTATCTTAATGTGTGATTCATTTCTTAATAATTTTTTTAATCCAATTTTAACGGCTTGAAAGGGGAATAGACACTATTAGTTTTGTATGGTCTGTCTGTCCATCTGTTCCTTTTAGGTCTCGTAAACTAGAAAAGATATTGAAAATCTGACATCATAATATTTTAGACCTTACAAAGTTCTAATGCAACTGCTACTTTTTTCTTTTCTGAAAGTGAAAAATAATTTTTTTTTATCAACAATGCAAGCAGTTTTTTTCATAAAAATACACTATTTTTACAACCATTCACTATTAATAGTAACAAACAGGGAGGCTATTTAGTAAGGGAGGTGAATATTTACCATATTTTTTTACACATTTATGCTAAAGGTTTTAGAATTTTGTCAAAAAATATTTTTTTTTGGCAATTGTATTACTAAGTTATATAAGTTCTGTAATACTACTACATTTACATAAATAATGTTTACTTTTTTTTAAAAGAGAAAAAATCTATTTAGTATGCAAGCAAGTGGAACATAATTTAAAACAATAAATAAGTAGTTTTTCATATTATAGCGTGTCATGGCACACTGCGCTAGACAAATTATTATTTTTTTTTACAGAAATGTTTCTTTCTTGAGGCTTTGAATAAGAGATTGACCCTTTACAAAACAAATAGATCAATTTTGATAATCATTATAAGACATCAAATAGTCCATGTTAACATCTAACTTACCTTCACTTTCACCTATCCCTTGGTCTGATGGACCATTGGGGCACCACACAAGATCTGTCAACCTTCTTTCTCCATTCTTCTCTTTCATTTGCCTTTGATAGAATTTCATTTGAAAATATTGAAACCTGCCTGGGTGGACCACTTTGGAAGACGATTTTGAGTTTGTGTTTCCACACAAACTGTCTTTGTAACCTTGTTTTTTATTCAGCGAGATTGTAGAAATTATAAAATTTGTTTAGCGCAATATTTTTTATGTGTAATGCACTATTGTAAAATACATTTCTTCGGAGAGAATAAAGATATTTTTAATATAATTACTACAGTTATTCAGTCCTATTAAATATAAAGATTCCATTAATAGTATTCACTGAAAATAGCATCTGGTTTATATTTTAGCCCTGTATTGGTAGGTCAGAAACAATTGCTTAATTGGACAAATATAGTATCTGTGATGTTTTTTTTAAAAATATATTTCACCTTTTTTTTTTTTTGCAAAGCTTATATCAGCTCACTCTGTCTGATAAAAAGTTTGAAAATGTTATTTCTCCAACTAGCGGATCAAGCTGAAATTTTGTACAATTATTTCTCTTGCCTGACAATACAAGAATCACTAAAAAACTTATAAATAGTTATTTAACTATGGTAATGATTTTTTTGTTTGGTATCAAACAAGGGAAAGAAATTGTACTGATGTGGTAGTATAAGTTGAATTAGTTGTCTTTAAGTTTATACATTGCAGAGAGAAATAGGTCAAAGCTTTAAAGTTTGAAACTAATTATAGATAACTATAGATCTAGAACCTATTTTCATAAGCGCTTCCTTGGCACAGTGGTTAGTGTCTTGACTTGAGAAGGCTTGAGCCCTCATGTTCTAATTCAGGTCCTACAACTTTTCAATTTTTGTTTATAAATGCTTTTAAAAAGTGATAATACTATCTTTCACCTAGATATCCTCTTCTTTCTCCTCACCCTTTTCCTAAATGGTCCAGAAAAGTGTTAGTTATGGGAAATCTAAAAGCATGAAATTGGGCTTAACAAAAACAATTGGTAAAAATAATTCTAATTACACACATTTATTATTGTTAGTCTAGATCAATTAAGAATTAAATTACATTACTAATACATTTGCGCTTAATACTAACTTTGTTTTTTTTTTCAATTCAACAGTTTATTCAAATCACAATGTATTCCTAAAAAAAATCAAGAATTTATCATCAATAAAATGTTCCGAGATGATTTACTACAACAAGAATTTGGTGTCTTTAACTGACTTTTATTTATGTGTACTTAAGACAAAGTGTACATTTCTTTATATCTCAATGAATCCACTAAAAGTTTATCTTCTCATTTTTCATAATTGCCAACTTAACCAAAAACAACACACAAATTTCTCTCTCATATTTTATGTATATCCTATAGGGATAGGTGAAATACTTTCTCAAACAATTTTATTTAAAAATATAGCTCGGGAAAGTGAAGTGTTTAATATTTTAAACTGTTATTGCCTAATTTATATCTGGAACTGAAATGTCTGTTGAAAAGTAAATATTTTAATTGACCTAATTTGAATTGTTAGTAGATGTTTAAAACCATATACAGCTCAATAGTTATGTTTGGTTTGAATGATGAACATTTACTGTGTTACTAAATGAGTTTATTGTTTAGATCAGGTTAAAGTCAAAGCTAGATGTGGTAATTCTATATTTAAACTTACAAACATAAAAGTCTTTTTCTAGATTTTTAATTTCACATTTCTAAATAGTTTTCTCTGTTAAAAGCTTGTAAAGGATATAGATCTATTTCCTAAAGTCTTTCCTTTTATTAGACAGGAATAGGGATAAAACATTAAAATCAAGAATTACTTTGGAAATATCAATAATTTTGATTGTATTTTCTGTACACAGTTTATATACAACAAATGTTGTTTTTTAAATTTTATTTTATGAGCTTTCATCTAATTTTTACAACTTGTTATCATCTTAACAATTTTAATGGACTTTATTTCAATGATTTTATTGTTGCGAAAACATATATTAAACTTTTAGTCGAAGACTTAGCGTTTCTGTATAATGTTCTTTACATATATATATATAACATTGAATCTTTTTTTTTTTTTTTTTAATATTTAAATATCTTTTTATTTATTTTATGTGTCATTCACTATTTCAAACAACAAGAAAACTTTATCAGCATATTAAAAAAGCATTTTGTATCTTTGATATTAGTGAAACAAATGAACTGACACTTTGAACAATAAAAAATATTAAAATTTTTAATGATTTTTTTCTTATATCATGTTAAAAAACAATAAAACATTTTTAAATCTAATTTTCTAAGTATGAACTTTCCTGAAGCATGTTTGTAGAGAGTTTTGGCTGAGTCTATGAGTAAAGTTTAAAAGTCTGATCTCATGAAGTATATACATGGTTTCAGTAATAGATATAATTGTTGACAACAAAATGTACAGCAATGTCAATATTTAAGTGAGGGTCTTCACAATAGTCACTGCTTCTATCATTTTCAAAGAATTAAAATGTAGAACTAGATTTTAGGGCAAAGCAAAATATAGAGTAAAAAAGTATTTTTAAAATGTCAAGAAATGTACAACAGTTGACTCAGTGTTGATATTATATTTCTCAATGATTTTTATAACAAAATCTGTTAGGTCTTTCACTGAATGAAACTATACATTATATACACAAGGTCATTAGAGACAAAGGCTTTTTATTTATCACGACTGTATGAATCACTATGCAATGACTTCAAAACTTAGAATAATTGCATTCTAAAATTAATAAAAAAAACAATATATCATATAATACACAAGTCTGTTTCAGTAAACATTTGAAAAATGCACATTCATTTAACTGATACTGAAGCCAGACCTTATTTCATGTAAATGGTCTATTATCAGTTTTATAAAACTTCAAAACAAAAGTCAAACTAGACCAATCAATCTGTTTACAGCTTACCAACATTGTGGAATGATTGTATTATTTGTCTATAGTAATCATATAGCTCTTAAAAATATTCAATCTCTATGGAAAGCATACTAATAAAATAAAATTGATATTGCAACTATGGACAGTTAACATCTCAATTTTTGGTTTACATATTGAGAGAAATACTATTATAATTATAATACTACTAATAAAATTAGTTAAACAAAAATAATTAAAAAAAATAACAACAGGTGCTGTCAGTTTTGAGCCTGGTCTCTACTTCTTAGATAACTCAGACACATCAGCTGAGGCATCAGAGTAGTCCACCTGTGTAATGAAACATCAAAGTACTGAAAACCTCAGAATGGTTTATACCATTTAAATGAAATAGTTTTTCTACTCTATAGTTTTCTATCTGATAATCCAAATTAAAGTAGCACCCAATTTTGAGGGTAGAAGATCAGAAACAAAGAAGAGACAAGTCTAAGCTGTAGCTATTCCATAGTCCATTATTTTGTCATCCAAATGGCACACTTCTCCAGCCCATGCACTTTTCCAGCCCAAGCAAATATGCCTAACTGTCCATTTGATACAAATTTGAGGCACTTTGAAAACGCAAACTATAGTGTTGCTTAGGTTCAACAGCACACAGTAATAAACCTATAGCATAAAATGTATTGATAAAATACAGAGATTGATACAGAGAAACAAGATGGACATACCTGATTAAATTCTGGAGGGTCAACAGATGAGCCAGCATCTCCACCACAATGGTAACAAACAATCTGTTCTACCAACTGTTTCTTCTTGTCTATCATGCCATCGCTTGGGACATCTGAGAGAAAACATCGCAATAGTTATTGACCTTCAAATGGTAAGTCAAGATTCAATGGTAGAATTCATGTTGGTTATCCATTGCTAAAAAGCAGGCCTATTTTTACAAAGTTAAAACTTAAGCCTACCTTCAGTCCATTGTATTATGAGCTTTGAGAAGTGGGTATTTCCAAATTAAAAAATGCAACACAAACAATATTCCCCGAAAGTACATTTAAAGAACAGCATAGACATTAGATTTTTAAAATTCAGTTTATAAAAGTATTTGTCAATAAAAAAAATGAGGTAGCCTACATATAAATATAGATAATATTGCCTTTCAAAAAAAGCAAAATCTTGGATAGTATTAAGTTATTTTTTAAGTAACATAAGCTATAATAATCTTATTGTAATGTGAACTATCTAAGTAACTTGTCTCAAAATCATGTTTCATTATGTGTTATAGAATTATTTATATAAATTTATCTTCAATGTTTTTAATTTCAGATAGGAGATAGGAGCAATTTATAATTTGGTCTGTGTGAATATGCTTACAAAATTTCAAGTCAACCCTTAACTAATTAAAACACAATTGATTCATGTTGATCAAAATTAGTATGAATATGTTTATACAGCAGTGCAAGGGAATTCAGAGGGAAGATGTTCATCATTTGTATTGCTTCTTTTTTTTTATTGCATTAGAAACCAATCAATCTATATTAAGTTTTTATCATTGAGTATCAAACTGAAGTGTCAAGCTGTTAAGTGTGTTATTACTGAGTATCAAACTTAAGTGTCCAGCTGTTAAGTGTTTTAAACTGGGTATCAAGCTAAAGCGTCCAGCTGTAGGGTAATGTTAAAATAATTAAAACCAGTACAACACCTATTGCAATACATTGCATTGTTTATGGAACTAAAAATGCAGTAAGATGCACTAGGAGGTTGTCAGTACTTTTTTAAACTTTTGTAAAAGAAAATAATGATTTTTTAAAAACTAAAAACTGTCTATAGCCTTTTTTTTTTATACTGAAAATTTGTTGAAAGTAAGTGCCTATATTACAGTGTCAGTTGCCTAGCAACCAAAGCTCAAAGGGATTCATTAAGATCTAAATTAATCTAAAATGACCTTGTAAATGAGTGTTTAAGAAAGTTTTTTTGGTGCTAAAAGTATTAAAAGTATGTATATTTATAATTAGACATTGATCTATTTTTAATGTTGTTTTGTTTTTGCATTACATTAATAATAATAAAATGTTTCATTTAGAGGTACCTCTCTTTGCTTAGGACTTTTAGAACCCAGATTAAGTAGCTATTGGGTAATTTATTTTTCCATGAAATGACTCATATCCTTACCTGAAATAAAGTTTTCTTTGATCTCTGCAGGTATTTTGCCAACATACCACTGGTGGTTATGTAGAGTTGCCAATACGCCCCCAGAGTTGGTTCTCTGGACATTTGCATAGTAAAGTATAGGTTTACCCAAGAGGTCAGTCAGGTGACCTCCAATGGCATGAAGTACAGCTTCTGGGGCACAGGTGTCCCATTTCTTACAGCCTTTACTGGCAAATACATAAGCATGAACTTTCCCTTCCAGAAGTAAAACAACCTGGGGCATTAAATACAATGGAGACAAGCTTTTAGAATATTCTGATTCACAGCAATGTTTGGTCAAAACATTATTGAATAACAGAAGAAACAAATGTTATTGCATGATACAAATATTTGATTAAAAACATGAATAAAAAAATAGATAATACCTAAAAAAAAATTTAATAATCTCAGTACATTAAACTTCATTGCAGGGTTAAAAGATTGACAGAACAAATAGTGTAAAAATATCTGCTCAGTGACCAATAGAATAAATACAGGACATCAGTCATCTGCAACACAAATTATCCAGACTATATTTTTTTACAGTACTGTTTTGAAGCATGTGCTTCTTAAACAAGTGTGAACTAGTTGACAGATTTAAAGCTTGCAAGGCAGTGAGAAGTGTTTGGTGGCTGTGTAGTGAATTGTCATGCGAGGCAGGAAACACAACTTTGTCCATGTTGAAAAGAAAACGAAATGCACTGACAAGGGAATCGAAGTTGGACATCTGAAATTGCCTTGATAAATGGGAAAGAGGAGCTTCTGTTGCTATGATATATAATGTCAGCACATCCACAATTCTGAACATAGAAAAAAAATCTTGAAGTTTGTATCAAAACTTGAATCTAGTGAAACAAAGAAAAAGGAAAACAATGAGACCCCTTTATTGATGCTGGGCTTTACCTTTGGTCTAAGCAAAGCACACTGGATTTTAAAATTTAAATGACACAGAGAGGCCGCTGTTCTATTCTCTCTTGAAAAATTTTAATGTTGATTCATAGGCTTCTAAGTTTGAAACTACAGTTGTATGACTAATAGGAGAATTAAAACTTTATTTATGGAATCAGTATTTCCATTACACCAAAGTGTAACACTACATCACCCACACAGGGGATATAAACAAACAACAGATCAGCCAGTGCTTGCCATGTGATGCTAATTTATAACTAATCCCACTTTCTCTCTTTTTATTTGTTTCTTTTTCTATTGGAATCTAACTAGGTCCAATGTAGAAGGATGCTGCTGCTGATATGTTAAACAAGTTGATCTGAAGAGCATTGTCAAGGTAGTTGTTGATGAAACTCAATACTTTCAAATTGGTGAATTTTGTTCTCCTCCAGGTCTCTGCTCCACTAAATCAATGGAGTTCATCAGGTTAATTGTGATTGTCGCAGAGAGCTTTGGGAAGATCCAAAGTTTCTTGAGCTGTAAGAAGAGCTTAAATACAATTGCTCAAAACAGCCAGCCTTAAATAACACTGTACCTAACAGAAGTTAACATCACTTATGTAACACTGTACCTTATGCCCAGCCCCTCCAACTCGGATGATGTCTGTGGGCTCACAAGAGTTTACAGCCTCAGTAACCATCCAATCAGAGTGAGAACGAGTGGTTGTGATCAGGTTTTTGCCAACTGGTGGATTTTGGGGCTGGAAACCAAAAGCCCCTGGTGGCAGGTAACAAAAAAAATGTATGCTTTAAATAGCTTGCATGGTAAAAGAAAATAACTAGACAAAGTATCTATCATATCAGCAGTTAGAGAAAAAAAATTATTTAAGAGACTTTCTGTTTTTCTTAGCCCAATTACTTACTACTTCTGATTGAAAATAATAATAATAAAAACAACAATGACCAAAAGATAACACTGTCCATTTAAAGCAGATTTCTAATTCCAACCCATTAAATAGTTCCCAAAGTTCTACCATATGGCCTTAGCAGAAACTGATTTCATACACCATATTTATACTACATCCAGATTACATTATCTGTGCTTTTTAAGATATCAATTAAAAATAATTTTAAACTAAATATAAACAAAAGTTTTTTTTAGAAAATCAACATAGGTGTGTTACCTAGTCCTACAAGTCCCCAGATACATCGACCAAGTGTGGCATCAGGACCTTCCTGGTAGTTGTAGTATGGCTGGTAGATGACTCCTCCTTTGGCTTCTCCATTAACAGCGACACCAATCAACACAGTCACATGATCTAAGAGTCCTGAAAAAGGGGGGGGGGGGGGGGAGAGAGTAAATAAGGTGTACATGATTATAGTTATATAAAAAGCATTAATATTTATAAACATATGAAAAAATAAAATAAAACTGAGTAAGATTTATAATGAAGGCGAGGTGGCTGAGTTGTAAAGCACATAAATTCCAATCCTGGTGAAGACTGGGATTTTTAATTTTGATATCATCAGGGTGCACCTGAGTCCACTCAGCTCTAATGGGTACCTGACAATAATTTGGGAAAAGAAAAGGCAGTTGGTCATTATGCTAGCCACAAGACACCCTTGTTAACTGTGGGCTACAAAACAGATGACCTTTTTATCATCTGCCTTATAAATTGCAAGATAATATAGATAAAATATTTATTTTTAGTCACCTTGAGTGAATTCTGCTGTTCCATCAAGAGGATCCACCCAAACAACAACCTAGAATAAAATTAAAAGTTTTTTTTATTAAAAAGCAACAGTGTCACAAGACAAAATCTGTTCAGATTATAATATCCTCATTTGAATGTCATTATTTTTATTGTTGTTAACATGTTGTTTTTTTATTTTTATTTAAAATATTAATTGAACATTGAGCTTTACATACACTAACAGTGTCACTTAGAATGATCTCACCTGGTCATCAGTCACATCCTTGTAGCCAGTAGGGCATGGATGGGACAGTACTTCAGGGTCAAAGTCCTTCACGATGTAATCTTCAGGAATTCTTATGGCTGGATCCAAAGACTATCAAATACAAAAATACTATGTAGATTTGTAATTTTTTAAAAATCTGATATTTAAAATAATTAAATGATGAATAAATTTACATGAATGTATCAAATCAATTCTTAGATTTGGTTTTCAAAATTGTATTCAAAGCATGAAAAACAAAATGGTTACAAACTTACCTCCTCTCCAAAAATAGCTACTTTAGGAAAGTGCTTGTGTAAGGTGGCTACAATGCATCTTTGAGCTGCTCTATCAGCTTCTGTTTGAAGATCATTTCTCCCCTAAATAAAATTATGGTTTTAATACAGTTTAAATATTTAGACTTATTCTGTGACAGAATGGAATATCAAATGAACAGGCACAAAAGGTTATGGTAAATGAAAAGAAATGAGCCACTTAGTGACACTACAAAATAAAGAAAAATATAGCAAACATAAGTTGCTGCTGCTAAGTGAGATTCGTTAGAATTTTAATTGCAGTTAAGAAGTTTTTTTTAAAGTTATGAAAAAATGTCAGCTAACTGCTCATGTTGATGTAAAAGGAAGATCTTTTTTTTTTAACAAGTTACAAGAAAGTGTTTTGTTTTGTTTTTAAATTAACTTCAGTACTTCTTCAAACCAGTATTTTATCTTATCTGCTATATTACATATATTACTTCAAAAAAGAAGATATTATGTCCTTCGCATTTCATGTGTCGATCTCGTCACGCATGTTAATCTATGACTTAAACTGTTAAGTCGGTTTTCCTGGTTGATTCAGGCAACTCATTACATGCTCTAACGGCACAAGGGAAGATGGAGCACTTGTATGAATTTGTTCGGAATAAGAAATGTGCCTCTATTTTTGTGTCTGAGTTTTTCATTAGGTTTTGTTTTTCTATTTGTAAGTAATGGTTTAGTGTTTTATGTATTATAGCTACTTTACTTTTTTATTCTTCTGTCTTGAAGTGTCTCTAAGTTTAGTGATTTTACTAATGGTGTTACTCTAATCAAATTGGAATATTTGTTTGTTATAAATCTCACTGCTAAATTTTGTATTTGTTCTAGTTTCTTTATGTTTTCTTAGCTATGCTCTTGGACTTTGTCGTTTGCATTATTTTGCTTGTTTTATGGGGGGGGGGGGGGGGGGGGGGGTAGGAGCGCAAAACCCCCTGGTAGGGGATTTTAAACTCAAAACCATCTTTGGGACAAGTGATGGTTTAATATTAAAATCTCTAAAATAAACAAAATCAAAGCAAAAATTCAGTCACATAATTCCACTCCTCCTCCTGCAGATGTAATCCAGGATCCTTCCTTTATTATTAGTATTACCAGTGCTTTTTGTGAGGGTATGCACCATTATAGCGTACCGGCACCTTTGTCAATGTGAGGAAAAATTATTACTTTTCTTGTATTTCAATGTTTGTTATTAATTTATTAGTAGTTAAAAGTTAGGCAATCAATCACTGAGTATCAACACCTATTTTCTTACAAAAAAAAAACCCACTGAGTATTACTATTACTTTAATCTAGAGATCTAGTTCTAGATCACCATACAAAATATCTTCAGGAATGAATTTCAACCTTAATCTTGTATCCTTAACCCTTAAAACACGTTTTGGTTGTTTAGCCTCTAAACATCAGAATTGTAATTCCATTTGGTAGGCAATCATTATAAAACAGCTCAGCACTTTAAGGGTTAAATACTAGATCTAGATTGTAATATAATAGTAAAACAATACTAATATTTACTTAAACAATTAATATACACCATTCAGTATTCACAAGTAAAAGTAAATACTGAATTTCACAGTTAGTAGTGTTAGACTGTTAGTTTAGTTTAATTAGTTACTGCCTAGACTCTATATATATATACTATTATATATTATATATAAATCTAGCTCTAGTTCTAAATACTCAAAATACTGTTTTACTCAGTTCAGTACTGGCAGTGACAGTACTGCTACACTGACTACACTACTGTTCACTACAGTGACTACTCAACTCATTTATTCACTACAACTAGTACAACTAAAGTACAGGTAACACTGTGGTCAGTGTAGTTAGGTACTTCAACATTGCTATTTTTGTACGCCGGAAGTGTGTTTAAAAGCTGGTCCTCATGGTTTCGGTCACGTCCCTGGTTACCGTCGGAAAAGTGCATAAAACGTCATTATTTTTTTAACGGATCTTCTAGATTAGAATATCATTTTATCAGGGAGAAAATGGCGATTCTTTTGATACCAAATTTGACAGGATTGGTTTACTAGATCGTTTTTTTTTTAGTTTCCAAAATTAGGGTGTGTTCCAGATATGATTACTTTTTTATTTTTGTTTTGCAATTATTTATATTGGTTAGTAATTTGTAGTATCCATATCTACATAAGAATCATGTGTGATTAATAAGCTTTTTTGGATGGCGATCTTGGTATATGAATGCCAAAATAACCACCAAATTGAAAGTAGCCATTTTGCTATCAATTCTACCGGAAGTAGTAATAAAATACTTAAAAAATATTATTAAAACGAAGTTTCCTTGTTTATTAATATAGATAATGAAGCAAAAAAAATCGTATTAATGTAAATCTAGATTTAGTTAGTAATAGATCTAGAGAAGCAACAGATAATGTAGAAAAATCAAATTTATCGTTTTAATCATACACTAGAATGTAGATCTAGGTCTAATACTTAGATTTAGGCTTAGATCTATTTTCTAGAATAGGAACAGAGATGCATAGAATAAAATCTAGAAAAGAATTAGATAATAAGTGTAGTCTTATCTACACAACAGACTACACTACAGTGTCTACTGTCTACACTACACTAATACAGGAGAACAGGCTAATTACAGTAATTATCTATACAAAATACCTTCTCGATGATGCCTAGTTCACCGGTTTTTAAGATATCTCTAATAATATTTCCAGCTTTATAAGATACAGATACAGATGCTGCCAATAGGCGCATAACGAGCGGTGTCGGGAACGCTCCAGTGGAAGCCATTTTGTAACAAAGGCAAACATTTTCGTTGTCGTGAAATGTAATGTAATGTTTATGTCTTGTCCCTGAAAAAAACAACGACACATTTCTGCTAAAACTGAACGACCATTATTACAATAAATGCAATAATATATTATTAAAACTATTATTAATAGATAACATAAAAAAGTAAATAAATACAAAAATGTTAATAAATCCACATAAGTTGTAAAAATAAATAAAACTTAATATTATTTCTGGTATAAGGAAGGGAACTCACTCTGTATTCCACGTATAGAAGCAACGTCAATTTCCTAGTCCTAGTTAGTGTCAATGTAATAATGGCAATTCTATTCTAGAAATCTATCAAGTGACTTTCTGTCTACGTTAATTAAATGTCTTGTACTTTATGATTTACTTGAAATAATGTGGTCGTTCTTTAGCCGAGACCCAGCAAAGGATTTTCATTATGATATAGGTGAGAAGGTTCCAGGTCTTGAAGATAAGTCAATTTGGACTCTTCATAAAGGCAAGAAAAAGGTATAATTATAATAATTATTTATATTTATTAATTTAAATAATTATAATAAAATAAATAATAATTATTATTATATACTTATATTATTAGTCTATGCTCTGGTCCTAGTTTAGAGGATGTGATGACCTGAGTTGTGTACATGTCCCCCAAATGTTAATTGTCTATTCTCACTTAGATTTTCAGTTTTCTTGACTAATTGCACAATAATGCCCAGAAGCTGATGCCTGACCAGTTTATTATCAGTTGTCTCTAACTTCCCAATCTAGATTAGAATTGAAAATATAGACACTATACTTTGGCTGACTGGCCTGTGGTGACTTTAGGCAACATAGTGATTATTATAGATAGCAACTTGGACTTAGCTTATTTTTATAAGTATAACATAAGGGGTTATGTTTAAGCTTGGGCTTGGGCAAATTGCCTTTTTAAAAATCTTAGGCCAGTGCATATTTTATTTTTAGACCAGTCTGGTTCCCCAGAAACAGTAGACCAGTATAAATGTCGCTTTCTGCATGAAGGCCATCGGGACAAGGATTTGATAGAGAGACAACTGGTTTGCTTGTGGCATAAGGGCTGACAAGGCAACCTTAAAACTCACTGCCCGCTTCGTTTCACATGCTCTAACGGGGTAATCTCTGCATGTTTTGTCACTAATGGGATTTCTGATTCGGTTCCCCAGACCAGTAATGAGTGATACCCAACCTTATTCTGCCTGCATTTTAATTTCCAACTCTCCTGCCACAGGCTTATCAACTAATAGATATACAAAAAATGGAATAGAGAATAAGCCATTTTACATAGTTTTTTTTACCAACTGGTAGCTCTAGTAGGCCTACTTAACAGGGTTCGTACGTGGTCAGGAAAGTCTGGAATTTCCAATAAGATTTCAGACCTGGAAAAGTCATTAATTAATTTTGTTTGATATTGAAGAAGGGAAATAACTTTTCCTTAGATGAACTGCATGACTATTGATTATTTGTAATTGCTTAGAACTCATTAAAAGTGGTTTATATTGGTAAGACATATAATTTTTTTTTTTCAATAGGCTAATGGAGAGTCTGTTTCTATATTTGCATTTGATGTGAAAAGTGCTAGTGATGCTTTAGTACAAACTGCCAAAGCCTCACTGAAAAGGCTGAAAACACTAAGGCATCCTAATATTTTGACTTTTCTTGATGGAGTGGAGGTATTTAGCTTTTTTCTTCTATAGTTTCTAACTAGGGAGCATAACTTTTTTTTTTTTATCCTTGTAAGAATTTAAAAAATATTATTTTTTTCAGACTGATAAAGTGATTTATTTTGCCACTGAACCAGTGGTACCATTGGAAACTTATCTTCGAGAAAATGACAGTGAAGGCCATAATGAAATAGCCATATCCTGGGGGCTGCATCAAATAGTGGTCAGTATATCTCATTGCTGGGCAATATTAACAATCTTAAAAAAAATTTATCATACTTTTTGTTATTATTATTTTTAAGAATTTATGTAAATTTTGTGAAAATAGACTTCAGCAATGTCATGCATATTCTACAAAAAGAACCATACTTAGAAGTGTAAAAATAATGTCCTTTATATATTTATATGGTAATTAAATATGTGGACTTCATTGAATATTTTTAGAATTATATTTTGTGTATATTTCTGTATAATTCATAGAAAGGATTATCTTTTTTGGTAAACGATTGCAATCTCATTCACAACAATATCTGCATGGCCTCAATATTTGTTGATCCGGCTGGGGAGTGGAAGCTTGGTGGAGTGGACTACATGTACCCAGCACAAGGACCGGACAGCATTCCACCAGTCAAAATTTTACCTTTGCTAGAGAGGTACAATTCCCCTGAGAAGGTGGAAGGAAAAAATTTGGGAGCTGAAAAATGGTTAGATTCTCTTATGTGTATTGAAATAAAAAAGGATTTATTGAGTTTACTTATCTGATTGATCTCTCAGTTGGGGAAAGTAAAGTTCATTAGTTATTGGGCTTCAGTTACTCAACATTTATTTATCTCAGAGACTTCATAGAGATTTAGTTTTTAAAAAATTGTCACAATAATTGCAATATGATCCACAGAGTGATATTTAGAAGTCAGCTAAATAAGATTTTTTAATTAAAGTTTGTTCTTAATGGTGATAATTAAAAGTAAATATTTAAGCTAAAACTTAAAATAGACTGAAACCCCCTTTTTTTTATCCTGCTTATCATGGTGCTTTCCCACATAGATTTTTTACTTGACTTAGAATGGCCTACTATTTTACCCCCCCCCCCCCCAACCACCACCACACACACATAATTTCAGCACGTAAGTTCTAAATTCTATTTATACATTATTTTACATGATTCAGTATTTTGTTTAATTATGTAGGATTTTTTTACATCTATCTTTGCTCTAATTGAAACACATATAATACAAGTCTCCTACATTTAATTACATTTTATTTAACTAGGTCAGCTGACATGTGGGGATTAGGTTGTTTAATCTGGGAGGTATTCAACGGAACACTACCCAGAACAAACGCACTGAAAGCTCCAGGGAAGGTACGTGCAGAATTCATTTTTAGAGAGTTATTCAAAAGCTTTTATTTTAATATTTTTTTACTTACATAAGTTTTAGTGCCAATATTATACATTTATTGAAAACATTTTGTAACTAAATCTTACAAAAAATGTCCCTTAGTTTGATAATAAAAATATAGAATGGAAAAAGTACATTTGCATGTTGTTGTTTTTTCAGATTCCTCAAAGTTTGATGGCAAACTATTGTGAGCTTGTTGGAGCCAATCCCAAATCTAGGCCAAATCCAGCAAAATTTATAGAAAACTGTCGTCAGAAAGGAGGGTTTATGCGTAACACTTTTGTAGACTCTATGATGTTCTTAGAAGAAATCCAGGTAAAGAAATAATCGCCAAGTTAAATAATTTGTAGCTTAACCTCACACTAACTGTAGAACATTCAACTTCTTAAAATCATTAAAAACTTCTATTTGTTTTTTGTTTTATTTCATTTCATTTTTGTTTTATGACATTAAAAACAGTCAATAAAAGTACATTAAATTAGTATTCTTTAATATCCATAAAAATAGTTGTAATTGGTTAGATGGCCATTGGTGACAACATAGAACTGGTAGCTGGGTCTATTGTTTGCAGTCTATTGTTGAGATGCTAATGAAAGTATTATTGTTTCAGATCAAAGACCAAACAGAGAAAAATAAATTTTTTGCAAGCCTAACACCTTCACTCGATACATTTCCTTCATTGTTCTGCCGAAACAAAATTCTGCCACAATTGCTGAATGCCTTCGAGTATGGAAATGCTGGATCTTCAATTTTAGCTCCATTATTCAAGGTACTCTGTAATATCTTAATTCTTTTTCTGAATGTTTTATAAAATATTGATTTTGAATGATAAGTTGTATTTATTATCCTTGATTTGATGAGAAGATCATCATGATATTTTTAAAATATTCTAATTTTCATATTGTAATAATGTTACAGATAGGTAAATTGTTAGATGCAGATGACTATCAAAAGAAAATTGTTCCCTGTGTCGTCAAACTGTTCACATCACCAGACAGAGCAACTAGAGTTAAACTTTTACAACAGGTGAGTTCTTGGAAGATAATTTGCTGGGGAAAAAATGTTAAAATTATTAGAAATCTTTTTTTTAATATATATTTATGAAGTGAACATTTTTTGTAGTATAAAAGATAATTTGTTATTATTATACTCTTCCCATATTTTTTAGTCTCCCTTTGGTCATAAAACATTTGCATTGTTCACTTCAGAGCTAGTGACTGATATCCATGCTGATTAAACAATCCATATTCTTTAGAGCCTGGAATTAGCAATACGGTGTAATTAATAATCATCTTTATATACTATGTCACCAAATGCTTGGCAGAGCTTTGTATTGTATTGTCTCCTTAATCATATGGCATCCACAGATTTGGAAGTTCTTATAAATCTATTTAGCAGACAATTAGAATACAGTTAAGTAACTCACCGCTGAATATAATTTTCTTGTGTTTAATGCTTTCAACTCATCAAATAAGCAAAGTAATGCAAAATATAAATCACTTGTACAAAGATACTGACATCAAGTAATAGAGTTGAAGTAAAAAAAACTGTGAAGATATAGATGATCTATATTCCTTCAATGAATGACTGTGGCATTTTACGTCTCGAGAGACGATTTTTTCCCTTTGCAACTTCTTGTGTGACTAAAGAGGCCAATCCTTGATACACAGTTGCAATCGCAGGTTGTGCATATATAATCACCAGGCGCCGTTGCATTTTCACCCTTGCTTCTGTTGTGTATGACATCTGCAATCTGTGACCCTTCCTTTATGCTCTCTCTCCATGTGGATCTGTCCAGTGCCACCTCTTCCCAGTTGCCAGTGTCGATTTTGAAGAGCTTCATGTCACGTTTGCATAACGTAAAAGTGGGCGACTAGCAGCTCTCCTGCCTTCTATTAGATTGCCATACAGGATGTCCTGTGGAAGTCGACCTACTGGCATTCTACGAACGTGGCCAAGCCAGCCAAGGCCTCTGCTGCTGATAACAGAGCAGATGTCCTGGCAACCTGCTCTTTGTAGCACTTCCTCATTGGTTATCTTATCTTGCCACCTTATTTTAAAGATCCGCCTTAGGCATCGGATGTGAAAGACATTCAGCTTTTTTCCTGCCATGAGTAGGTTGACCATGTTTCACTTCCGTATAGCAAGGTGCTCAACACACAGGTCCGGTAGACTAGGGCTTTAGTACTGCTAGTCAGCAATATGTTGTCCCAGACTCTTTTCTGCAACCGTGACATGGTGGCCATTGCCTTGGCTATCCTGTTGTTTATGTCTTTATCCAGTAGAGTGTTGGATATGATGGAGCCAAGGTAACAAAAATGATCAACAATTTCTAGTGGTTGGCCATTAATGCTTAATTGAGGTGCAGTGTTTTTGTTTTGGACAAGTATCTTAGTCTTGCTTTGACTGACTGGCAAGCAGCAGATAGTTTGTCAACCAGGGACTGTAGCTGAATATAAGAATCAGCCACAGTAGCTGCATTATCAGCATACAGGAGTTCCCTGACGAGTAGCTTCCTAACCTTGGTTTTTGCCTGCAGCCTTGATACATTAAATAGTTTTCCAGAGGATCTTGTATGGAGAAACACACCTTCGTTTATGTCGCATAATGCAGTAGACAGGAAAAGAATATGCCAAACAGAGTAGGTACGAGCACACATCCCTGCTTGACACCACTGCAAACCTCGAAAGGTGCTGATTGGGCTCCATTGAATTTGACAGTACATTTTGTTTCCTCATAAAAGCACTCAATGAACTTCAGTAGTTTGGGACGGCAACCTATTTTCCTCAGGAGTTTGAAAAGGCCGCTTCTGCTGACCATGTCAAAGGCTTTAGTGAGATCAACAAAAACAATGTAAAGAGGTCTGTCTCTCTCTCTGAATTTCTCCTGCAGTAGTCGTAGAGAAGATATCATGTCTATAGTGGATCTACCACTCCTGAATCCACACTGAGACTCTGTGTAGACTCTAGAAGCTATCACTTGCAGCCTGGATAGTGCCACTCTAGCAAAGATCTTGCCCCCTATACTGAGGAGAGAGATACCCCTGTAATTGTTGCAGTCACTCCGATCCCCTTTGTTCTTGTATATTGTGACTATAGTTGCGTCACTTGTGGGACATGACCTGTTTCCCAACAGCGGCAGAGGAGAATATAGAGTTCAGAGAGCAGGAGTGATTCGTTGACTTTCACTATTTCCACTGGGATACCATCGCTCCCAGGAGATTTTCTATTTTTTATGCAGTTAATTGCTTTTTTTTTTTGAGGTCACTAAGGCTCGAAAGCTCATTTAGGCATTCCAGTACTGGAAGATCTGGTAGAGAAGCCAGGGCGACATCGTCTACTGTATTCTGTGTGGCATAGACTTCGAGGTAGTGTTCTGTCCATCGTTCTAGCTGCTTGGTTTGATCTGTAATTTTTTCTCCTGATTTGGATAGAAGGGGGGCAGGCTTAGACACTGTTGGACCCAGAGCCGCTTTAATGCCATCAAATAGAGCTTTGCTATTTCCTGAGTGGAGACTGTCTTGGATTCTGTTGTAGGTATCCCTCCAAAAGTTGTTAGCACATTTTCTAGCCATTTGTTTCGCCTCTTTATTAGCACTTTTGAAGGCCTCCAAAGATTTTGTACTAGGCTTTGTCTTGTGAGCGAGGTGTGCAGATCTCTTTTTCTCTATGCAAGGTTCCATATGTGCTAGATTCGCCTCAAACCAGTCTATATTTTTGTGTTTTTGGAGGCCCAAAGGCGGTGATTGCCGAACTGTAGATTACATCTCTTAATTTCTCCCATCTGATAGAGATGTCTTCTTCATCACTTATCGAGGGGATTGAACTGTTGAAATGTTAATTTGCCTAGTTCTGCGTGTGACAAGTTGGATTAAGATTTGGCCATTTTGGGTGTCTAGGGGATTTTATAGTATGAGAACCCACACTTGCACATATAAACTACAAACACAGCGTTAAAATGCAGGCAACAATACTATATTTAAATGTAAAAATATGTACAGTTTATTATACAAAGATAATTAAAAAGTCCAGAGAGTTCGCCCAGGTGGTCAGAGGATATAAAAGGGGGGGGGGGATTATCAGAGCTCTGCCAGATCAAGGGAGATTATACCTTGATAATGGCTAGTGCTAGACGAAAAGCGTTGCCCGAGGCGTTGAGTTGAATGGGCACTTTGAAGTGACCAGACATTCCCGGAAGGGGGGCTCAACGGATGTTTGTCAAGATAGATGGGGGGAGTGTACTCTTGTCAATAGTCTAGTGTGGCACGTGTCAAGGTGGGGATGGTAAAATGTGACATCGATGCCGAAGGGGGTGGGGTTGGAATGGAGGGGTGGTGGCTCTGTTTTTAGCGCTTGATCGCTAAATTAGTACAATTGATGATTAATAGCATGCAAATAAATTAATTAAATGCTTTGTCTTGAGGGATATCTTGAGTGAGCTAAGACAGTTTGTCACACTGGGTTGAGTGGAAGTATAAGCCTTCTTGAGAAGTAGTTTGATTTTGCTTAGCACTGGTGAATGGGCTGAGTTGCAGTCCGCACCATGATATGAACGGGTGTGGATGACACTTTTCAGATCCATCCTTTGGGTGATGCAGAGGTCAAGCTGGTGCCACCTTTTTGAGCGTGGGTGCTGTCAAGAGACTTTATGGCATTCCTTGCCAGAGAAGAATGTATTTGTTACACACAGTTCATGAGAGCTACAGAACTCGAGTAGCCTTTGGCCATTGTCATTGTTTGCCAACACCATGAGGTCCTAAGCATTTTGGCCAAGCATCATTTCCATCACCAACACGGGCATTAAAGTCTCCATTTATATAGAGGTGCTCAGATTTTGGAATACTTTTAATTACGTCCTCTAGAGCTTGAAAGAATCTGTCTTTGTCCTCTTACGGTGCAGCAAGGGTTGGTGAGTAAGCACAGATTATATTAACTTTGCCTTGCGGTGATGCTAATTTCATGTGTGCTACTCTTTCATTGCCAATGGGAAACATCGCAATGCAGGGGACGAGACTGTTTCTTATTGCGAAGCCGACGCCATGTATTCTAGGGCTTTGTTCTGGTTTTCCTTGCCAGTAGAATGTATAGTTGCTTTCTGTAAGAGATCCACTGTCTGCCAGTCTGGTTTCTTGCAGGCAGGCCACATCAATGTTTAGTCTGTTGAGTTCTCTGTCGATGATAGCTGTTTGACACATGTTGGTGACGAGTTCAGGGTCAGTATTGAAGCCAGGATACATTGTCCGTATGTTACAGCTTACTAAATGCATTAATATTGAGGGTTTTCTTTTGATGTATATGCAGGTGTGGGTGAGCAGCTTGCTTTTTGATTTTGTCTTAGCACCAAGCACCCAGTGGTGCGGCAAGCTGTGGCGGGATAGCACTTTATTGTCCAAGTCTGCTCAACTTGAGGCAGGCAGTAGCTATCCAGTGAGGCTAAAAAGCCCCTCCTACCGTCAAGAGTTGTCCCTGGCGTTCCATCTTACGCCAATCAGCTAGGAACTTATCACCAGTAACTACCACTCTCCGTGTTTTTTCAAAGACATTACTGTCAGAGATGGAGTGACCTCTCCATTGCTGGGGGAAAGCCTGGACGGTAAATTTGCGAGTGCTGGGCTGCCCACACGTCAGCACACGCCTCTCTTCCATACTGACCGGGTCCAAAGGGATGGCGAGCCATCACAATTTGGGGACAGGTGGCTGCAGGAGTTTGCCAGAGAGCAGTAGTCTTACTACTGTCCCCCTGCCTACGGGGCTCCAGGACCGGATTTTCTGTTAGGGTTTACTCCCTTAGCCTTAGACCTTACAGGGACACACACACAAGGCAGTGCGGCTATTGACCTATAGCTAGGGGTTTGGTTTGTGGGCAACAGGGCATGTCCGCACGCCGACGGGCCAAACCTCCTCCGAGACCCTTGCAGTTTAGCCTGAGGCTTCGCAGCCTCAGTTTCCATCTGCCACCACGAGGAGGTACTGCATAGCACTTGCTGTGGAGAGGCTATGTTCTGGCAAGAGAGACTTACAAAATTGCTCCCCTTTCACAGATGCTAGCCAGCGGTGGCAACAAGTCAAGCTACCACACTAGACGCTTCACACAGCCAATGAACACATTAAAAAATCCACATGGAACAATGACAAACCAACTCCAATAGCTAGTTTCAAATTAGTTATAAAGTTAGTAGCTTATATTCATCTTTCTGGATTGTTTCTGACATTAAAAAATTAAATTATAGCTTTTATATAGTGCTACTTTCATGCTTATAGCATGCTCAGAGCGCTTTGGTCCAATTTCAGTTGTGGACCAGTGGGGGAGGTGTAAATAGAAGAAGGTTTTCCGTCTGCCTTTAGGTGCATAGTAAACACAACTCTGCCCGAGTCGGGTGTTGAATCTCGAGCCCCCCTTCATAGGTAGCCAAGCTAAGTTCAAGCGCACTTAGCCTCTCGACCACGCTTCCCACCGTTAATAGTAAGTTCTATCACTTTCCAATAATTCCTCATTTACTAGAATAATCTGCTTTTATTTTCCCCACACTAACTCAATGTGGCCTTAATAATACAGACAGTTCACATGCTGTCATTGTGTGCCGTGATGTGTGACATTATGCATATTACATTACATTATATTACATTGTCCTGTATGATTTCACTGACTCTTCTTCATCTTGTCTTCATATTTTTGATTTTCTAATATTGTTTTTCCAGATTGAGTTTTTTGCAGAGCATTTACAAGTGAACACAGTTAATGATCAAATATTTCCACATGTTAACAGTGGCTTCATGGATACCAACCCAATGGTCAGAGAATGCACTATCAAAGTAAGTCAAGAGTCTGCTTCATTTACTGTAGTACATTTGACCTTCATTCATTGTTTGCTATGTTTCAATGATTCTGTTGTTTCTATGTTACAGGCAATGCTTCACTTGGCACCAAAACTTAACTATAAAAATTTAAATGAAGAATTGATGAGACAGTTTGCAAGATTGCAAGCAAAAGATGATCAGGTTCAAGATATTCATTTTTATTGAAATCTAGGGAGAGAATATATTTTTTTTTAATCTTGTGGCACTAACATTTAAATATAAATAAAATATATTATACCTTTTACTGTACAGTATCAAATATAATCTATCTCTATTACTGTATTGTATAAAATAAAAGTTTTACTGTACAGTAAAAATACAATTTACAGTATAAGATGCAAGATGATGTGGTAGATATCTTAGCCACTGAACTAAAAGTCATATGCTTCAAATCTTTGTGGTTTAGAAGACCTGGGCCTACCTATTATCTATCCAGCTCTTTTAAGTATTTGACAACTGTTGCAGAGAGTAAATACATTTAAAATCACATTACAATACCTTAATAGACTAATGTCTACTCTAATAAACAATTGAAAGAGATTAACTCTGACTGTGGGGTCTGAACAAGAACTACTCTTCTTGTAGCGCCCTGGCAAGAAACTGCTTTGGGGGGTAAATTGAGGAACTTTTCGAACTTAATGGCCCTAAAGTAAAAAATTTTTTTTTTCACCTAAATAATATGTATATATAAAAGCAGGTAAGATATTATTATGCATTCTTAGTTTTTTCTACTCTCCATGTTAAATTGTTTTTCTTGCTGTAGGGTGGAATCAGAACAAACACAACAGTCTGTTTAGGGAAAATTGCTTGTTACATCAACCCGGCGGTAAGTTACACTTTGTATGAGTAACAAAAGTTTAACATGTTTCATTCAATATTTTTGTAGATATAACAATTAACAATAACAATTTTTTTTAATGTTTGTTCAAATAAAGTCTTTCATTCTTCAGTGACAGCTAGATCTCATAGTATTCACTTTGATGGTGTACATAAATAGCAATACTTTTTTGTTTGAGAAGAAAACAAATGTGTGACTAAAGCTGTCATTGTGTAAGCTAGATCAGAAAAATACATTAATGCATAAAAAGAAGTAAGAATAGAGTAACTTTCATAGCCTAGTGTGAATACTTCTGATATTTTAGCCAGAAACAATCTAGTTAGTTAGTTCACAATGTTGCAAAATGAGTTTTGTATTGCAGAAGATAGCTAACTAGTAGCTCAATATTATGTAACATATTTATATTTTACAATTCATGGGTTATTTAGAAAACAAAAATCTTTCAACTGAATGAAGTGAAGGTCCAACTACTCAAGTTAGATAACATCCAGCTCTATGTAGAACATTCTTATTTAGTTCAACCTATTTATTGCCTAACTCTTTGAAAAATAGTTTGAATCATTTTAAACAATTTTTTTTTTTTACAGATTCGGCAAAAGATTTTATGTTCAGCTTTCATGAGGGCAATGAAAGATCCTTTTCCTCCAGCTAGGCAAGCTGGGATACTAGGTATTGCAGCCACTCAAAATTTTTATAACCTCTCTGAAGTAGCCAATCGTCTTCTTCCATCTTTATGTTCCCTAACACGTGACCCAGACAAAGGAGTAAGAGATCAGGTGTGTTGTTTAGTTGTTTCAATAGTGTATGTTTGGAATATTAACTATGCAGAACTATGTTGGTAAAATTTGGAGCTATTGAAAATCTGATAGCACCATATTTTGTAGGGTGCTGAAACAGCTGTGTTAACTTCTTTTGTCCATTTCCAAAGGCTCTTTTTGTATTTTTAAATTAATAAGGCAAACCACTTTTAGTACAAATACACCAAATTTAATAAAAATTATTAAATAGAATGTACTCATAATGAAATAATAGTAACTGTTGGAGCAACAACAAAAAGGAATGGAAAGACAAAATTTGTTGTTTTTATTTCCAAACATTTTAATTAAATTTTTTTTTTCTAAATAATATTATACAAACTATATATTATTTATATGTTTTATGATGTTCTAGCTACTAGTGGTTTACAAAAAACATTTTTTTTAATTTTTGTTGAAAAAAAACAAACTAATACAATAAACCTACATAGATGAAATCCTCCTGGACCAAATAAAGGCAAAGGACAATTGGCCACAAGGCCTTCATCAGCAACAGAGAAAAAAGACAAACACTAAAAACAAAATAGCCTTTATAGTTCTGTCTGATGTTGCCTATCGAGGCAGAAAAGAAAGTTACGCTGGTGTAAAAGCGCAGGAAATTGAAGGAGGCGGTGCGGTCTGACTAAAATAAATGGAAAAAAGGGCGAAATGTTTGTCATTTTAAAGAAAAGTTTGTTGGTTGTTGATCTCGTTAGGGTGGATGGTGCCCGACATGTTGAATGAACATACTAAGTATTTGCAATAATGTTTTCAGTTTATTAGTGTAAATAAATTTTATAATATCACTATCAGGCCTATCTAACCTAACCCCAACCAACCACATAACTATTTAACTTCATATTTCAGGCTTTCAAAACAATTAAAGGTTTTCTTTCAAAACTGGAAAAAGTCTCTGAAAATCCAGAACTTGAAGAAGACTATGGTGAGCCAAATATTCTGAAAAGAATTTTGAGTACTAGCTAATAACTCTTTTTGTCTTAGAATTATTTTCCCACCTTCTGTTCAGTTATGCACTTTGCCTTATTCTAGTGTGTTCAAAATTAATTTTTTGGTTTTATTTTATCAGAAAATGTTGCTTTTGGTTAAAAAAATGAAAGAAGAATACCTTCCCTTTTATATGATGGAAAGTAATTTTTACTGAACATAAAATGAATACAATTTTAGATTATGAAAATATAAAAGACCGTGAAGGCTGTTTCAGAGAAATAGAAAGTATTTTATGGTCTCAATAGAATAACCCATTTTTTTTAAGGTGCTATGCTTTGGTTTACTAAACAATAACAACACATTCTAACACACATATAATAGAAATCTGAAAATCATTATCCCAGTTCTGAAAATTAATCTTATAAGAAATTAGAAATTTAAGCAAACTGCTTTCAACACAGCAACTTGGTTTTAAAAAAGTTGAATAAAAAAAAATTCAGATGTTTAACAAAGGGAAAATATTCCAGATTAAGTTAAGACAAAGACAAAAAAAAAGATTGATGATGGAAGTGTCATTTCAAATTGTGATTAGGAGCAGAGATTTAATATTCATATTTGAACTCAGTTGCATGAATCAAAAAATGTCTGCTTATGCTGTCATATCAAACCTCAGATAACTAGTGAAAATTGAAGCTCAACATTGAAAGTTGAAACATATATCTCAATATCATCCCTAATCCTTTCTTTCAGTGAAGACATTATTCTCATGCTTGTATTTTATTGTTTTCAGAAAAGGAAGTGATGTCAGGAACTGCTACAGCTGCTTCAGCCTCTGGTTGGGCTGGATGGGCTGTGACTGGAATGTCAACTTTAACATCTAAAATATATAGTAAATCAGGGGTCACCAAACCTACTGGAGACACAAGTTGTAAGCTTTCCCACAATATGTATCCACTTTATGTTTCCTAATGTCTGCTTTACTTATTTCTTGTTCTTAGCTTAAATAGTTTAAACAAGGACATCATCAGATGTTATTTGTTCTAAAATTTAGAATATTTATTACCTTATATTTTTTTCAAAGTAAAGAAAACCATCAATTTAAAAATATTGAACTGAAATCTTTACATACTACTTCTTCTGAGGATAGATATTCTTTTTTATTGTTAATAATCTTTTGTAGGCCATTCATCATAAACAGTATGCAATTTAAATGAAAGCTTTGGACTGTGGTGTTTCTTTTGGGGAGGGGAGGGCTTGGCTGGTGGAACTTCTCAATAAAAAAAAGCTTTGAAAAATTCAGGCTCTTATACTAACAAATCAGAAAGAATTTTTAACAGCGATTAAATATTATGGCATGTGAATTGATCCTAAAGCATGCTTTTCATAAAAGAAAGTAAAAAAAAAAGATACTGGTAAATATAAAACTTAATAAAAACTTTTTTTTTAAAGTTGATGTTTGTCTTTCTAGTCCAAACCTTTGATAAGATTCTAGTTCAAACTGTATATCTGGTACTGCCTGTGCTATCAATTGCCATATTATTAATTTACAACTATTACATTGAAACTACTATAGTCAATAGTGAGAAATGAGACAATAAAACTAATTATTTTTATGGTGTAACAACAGCACCTGTCGGTAACAAACCCAGTGTGCAGGCTGTCCCGTCCAAACCTAGTTCTGCCTTACCAGCTTCTGAACCTTCCAAACCCATTCAAAACCAGACTGCAGCCACTGATGTTGAAGATGAAGAAGACACTAAAGAGGATGGAACAGGCGATGGCTGGGAGGAAGATGACTGGGGAGATTTAGATGTATGCTAATTAGTTAACTGTATATTTATTACTTAAACTGTTTTTTTTTTATAATGATCTTAGCTCGTTAAAGGGAATTTAGACTTAAATTTTGCATTTTAATTAATAGAATTAATTACTTTTTTTTACATTTGAAAAAAATATTTTTACTAAATATTCTTACTCATCATTTCTGCAGTAAGAAAAGGAATTTAAATAATAGTCAATAATTGTTACATTTTAAAAACTTATGTACTATTCATAGGACACCAGCAAGTCCATTAAGATTGAGGACACAGAGAAAGATGTCAACTGGGATGATGATGACAATTGGGATGCCATTGAAGACACCAAAGAAACTAAGGTGAATAGTTTTTTGATCATTTTTTATCTGAGTTTGTGGCATCTGGTTGGTCTTATTGGCTGGTTATAGAATAAATTGTTTAAGACAGCTTCTTTGGACTGAAAGTTTAATCTGTATGTAACCAGTATCATTGACCTTCCAAAATTTTGGTATTCCCAGTGTAACACTGTATATTGGTGACATCTAGCATATTAACCAATTACCTTGACCTTATTCCATAAAATCTAAACCTAACATGTAAGAGAAGGGACAATAGCAATTATGGCAAAAAATGAATGGGGCTGCTATCCTAAGGATCTATAAAGAGTTTGTTGTTTTTTTTTTAGAAAAATGCTGATACAATGAATACAGAGTTGTATAATTTATAAACTGGCTTTATTTTCATTATGACTAGTACATTTTATTAATGCTAGAAACAATAAGCACATTTTATTAATGCTAGAAACAATAAGCAAAGTATTAAAACTTTTTTCCTGTAACTTAGCTCATTAATACTACATAATAAATTGTACAAAATGTCTGCAGTAATTGTGTATGTATGTTTGTGTGTGTGGGTATATATATATATATACATACCATATCATTAAATATTTTTCTCTGAGATGATATCAGAAACATTATAACATAGCTCATCACTGTAAAATAAAATAAAAAGTAATCTTATTTCACTTAACTTAGTGGCCATAATAAGTCGATCTAATTATGTCAGCAGCCAGAAGATTTGAAAAGCAAATTTGCTCCAAAACCCAGTGAATTTGTGTCCACCAAACACACAGGTCTCCCCACCACAGACTCTTACAACTGGGGAGGTGGGTCTGGCACACAAGATGATTTCTTCTCATCAATGGTGGTAAGTGTCACCATATCATAGCCAGATATTGAGATTTAAAAAGTCTTAGCAACATTTGATTGTACTTTTTTTTAATTACTGGTAGTAGTTCACTTTTATTTGTCATTCTTTGATATGTCAAAGCTGTCTTGTTCACCATTTCATAATTCATCAATAATTACTGTAGACTCCAGCTGCTCAAAGGTCAAAGTCCACAACACCAGTTCGAGAAGTTCCACCAGCCAAGACCACTCCTCCTAAAGAAACAACACAGTCCAAACCATCTCCAGCTCAACAGAGTCTTGCTGCTGCCACAGTGACCAAAGGGAAGAGCTCAACCCCCATTAAGCCAGACAGCGCTGGATGGGATGATGGGGGTGGCAGTGGCTGGGATGATGGAGATGATTGGGGAGGGGAGAAATGGGGGGAGATGGGAGGTAAGTCTGAAGATTTTTATGCTTTTTAAAAAGCGATCACAGTAATATTCACCCAGATGACCCGCCTTTTCCCAACTGGTCCAGACAAGTGATAGGATCATTGTGCATTGAAAAAGTTAAAAGTATGTAATTCAACTCCCTTTGAAGCTATCTCAGGTAATGATGAGCACAATCTCATTTTCTGTCAGCTTGAGAATGAAATGATCTTATCTTTGCTTTAGAAACAATAGTTTTTCTTTGCCTGCATTAAAAGTAAAGGTATTCATTTGCTGTGCTGTTCACATAGCAGGCACATAGACAATAGACTTATATTTGTATATGCATGCATAACAAAATATAATGGGCATGATCATTACAAGTTACTAATATGACATTGGAAATCCACCTATATAGTTGAAATAAATCAGTACCAGAAAATGACTTTCATAATAATTATAATGACAAAAAAAAAGATAGTGAGAAAAGCTGAATAAACCCAAGAATATTCTCATAACCAGATGCTGTGGACCGGCTTTATTGTAAAAAAAATAATTCATTGGGAACTACAATGAAATTTGTTTTCCTTTAAAAAATCTTTATTTCTGACAGCGTCAAAGAATTACAATTAGCACAAGACCATAATAGTCATAGTATTAATAATAAGTTATTGTTGTTAAGTGAAAAGTTTAAGGAAGGTGGAAATAATACACATAAAATTGTGTCAATTTGTTCTTCACAGAATCTAACAGCAAAGAAACAATGGCTGATAAAATGAAGAGAGAAAAGGAGGAAAAGAAAAAACAAAGACAGAAAGAGATTCAAGACAAAAGAGAAGCCAGAAAAGGAGGTGGGGCCATGAAGCTGGGTGCCAAAAAAGTGACAGATTTTGATTTTTCTTGACACAATAATGTTAGCACTATTTTGTCAGCTGCTTTATGTGCACTCAGCAGATACAGTCAATTACTAATTAGGAAACCTAACCTTTTCTCTTGACATTTATGGGAATATTGGTAATTTTGTTTTCAAATTTCAATATGATTCATTCTAAGACAAGTGGATTAATTAATATCACATTGGGTACTCTCATATCTGTTGAACTGAAGGTCCTTTGGTTTAAATAGATTTTTTTTTCTTGTTCATTATACTTAGTAAATGTTTTCTGAACATATCTTCCTTGATCAATTTGAGAATGAAATTTCACAAAATAAACCAACGGAATAGAAGTGCAATATGAAAGTGTTTGGACCTTGTAATTGTCCCTCATTGAAACTGTGTTAAGTATTATCCTTTCTTCATAACAAACCATTATTTTACAGTTGTATTATAAGATCACTTCATTTTCTTTCACCTTTTAAGTAAAAAAAAATATTTTTTTCTAATACTTAAAATGAAGATCAGATGTATATATAAAAATTTATACAAAATGTTTCTAAAGAGAATGCACTTTTAAAACTGGCAGGAAGTGAATACTGGTTTAAGGGTAATAGCACTCCCGAAGAAAAATGTTTTTGCATGAATGACTTTTTAGTAAAAAACAATATTTACTTTCTGAGTGTCTCAAGAGAAAGAAACTTTGTATTATGTGCTTCTGATGGTAATACTTTTATATGGAAACATGTTTGGATGTGTCTTTAATATGTATTCTTTCTGTGGGCATGTCCGATAAAAACAATTTTTATGAAGAACATCATAACTGCCATAAGTAGGACATGACCATTATTTATTTTTCAAATGAAATAAAACATGATCGAATTTTTGGTGGCTTATTTGTGTTGCTAAACATGGAGGTATGGAGAAATGCATAGTTTCAATAAGTACTGAATTTAATGTCTGGATTGTCAGACTTAAAATCAGCAAGAAGCCACCAACAAAGGATATGATTAGAGCAACTAGAACTTGATGTGAGGATGGCATCAAAAATAAAACAGGTCCAATACAAATAATATTTGCATATTTAGAGACAAAACAGAATATAATTACAGTTCACTATTAGTTTTAGGATTTATCAAATGTCAGATGCTAACATGTTTTAACTGTAGAGCTTACAAAAACAAATCAACTCTTCTATTTAAAATTCTGAAATCTTTTTGGAGTTAAATTTGTTTATTTGAAATTATTTTCATTGTAAGAAAGATCTATTTACAAGAATTCAATATTAAAAAAAAAAAAAAAAGAAATATCACAATTATATACAAACACTAAGTGAACAAAACTTTCTAGTGCAATGTTTCTGTAATACTTGATATTGAGCTGCTAACTATAAGTTGATATGGTCTTTTTATTTCTTCATTCAAAGCATCAAAATGAGCATTGAGTTCTGATAGATTGGTGACAAGGTCAGTGTGTTTCTTTCTCAAGGCTTTTACAACATCTGAAACAGAACATACTAATTTTTTAAAACATATTTAAATTTAGTTTAACCAGAAGACACACGCATTATAATAAGATTAAATTCAAGATAATTTAGGATACAGTTTAGCCCAGGTCACAATTTCTGCCTTTATTAAGTGGTTGTTTTTTTTAAATTTTCAAGGTTTTGCATAGAAAGAAAAATTAATGATTATGAAATCTACATTTAGTAGTTTCATATATTAATATTAGTTTTTTCTTAATATTTTAAAAATTGGAATCTGCATACTTGAAAAAAAGAATCAAAACCAATAAAGTAATGAATTTCAACTTTTAGTGTTTGTTCCTTAAAAAAAAAAATTTGAGGTACAATTTATTAATTTTTGAAAGTTAAGGCCTTGTAAAGCGAAAGCATCTAATTAAGGAAGAAGAATACAAAATATTTCATGCATTTTGTAAGGCTGATTTCATTTATTAAAAAAATAATAGTCATCAAAATTTAATTTTTTTTTAAGACTTAAGATCCTAAGTCCACTCAACTCTAAAGGGTACCTGACATTAGTTGGGGAAAGTAAAGGCAGTTGGTCCTTGTGCTGGCCACATGAAACCCTCATTAACAGCCAGCCATAGAAACAGAAGACTTTCATAGACCACAAGGTAAAAGGGTGCTTGACTTTTTACTTGAGATTTTGTGAAACCGAATTGCATTAAACTGGAATAAGGCAATTAAGTGGGAGATTTTCAGTATGGTCCTTGAAAACACGCCCATATTATGATTGGAAAACATTAAAGTTTTATGCTAATTGCTTAGATAAAGTTATTATGGTCTGGTCTTATGAATTGTCAACAGGGTTGAAAGAGAAATCTAGATGAAATTAAATATCTTTAAAATGAAACTTCATATTTTATCATTTGATTTTTGTGAGAACTTCAAAATGTACATAGACTAGATTTAATTAAAATTAATTATTCTTAAATGTTCTACTTAGTTCAAGCACTCTTTCTTAAGTAATGTAGTCTACCAATCCTTGCTCCAGAAACGCATAGCGCATAGCAATAATATTTTTGTTTTTTTTATTTATGAATGAATTTTTATTAAAATTTTAGAAAATAAAATTTTAGTTGTATTTTGTTTCAATTAAAAGTTACCAAAAGAATTAACTATGAAATAGTAGAGCACATATATTGTTACTTTAATTAATGTGATGTTGCAAGACATTTTAGTACATAAAAAAAATAAACTTTGCCCACCAAATTTAAGATGAAAAATTGTTTGAGAAAATACTTTAAATGTATTCTACTGACCTAAATGTATTTCTTTTTCAAATCACAAATGAGATAGATTTCTACATACCTTCTGTTAAGTGGGGAAACTCTGCTAACTTGATGCTGATTTCCAGAGCTTGATCTTCACAAGACTGAGTTATTCTATTACCATCATCATCAAAACACCACTTTCTTTCTAAGTTAAGCAAGTTTATCTCCTAAAATTAGAAGAAAACATTTTACACAATTTAGGCTTGCTTACTTAGTATTAAAGACAATCTGCACTCATTAAACCACTGTTACATAAAATCTGAATGAAGTGGTCATCTCCTTTCCATTAGGACTAAAACAGAAAGATATAAAAACTCCTTTATCCCACTTTCAGTCAAAGTGTTACAAGACCATCTGTCGTCATCGAGAAAAACATAGAAGTCTAATTCATAAAGCGCTATTTGTGAGTGTGTATGCGTTTCGTGTATGAATGTTGTTCGTATTTTTCATCTATAGTTATTATACAGTAGTTACGACGAGGTTGTCAATTGTAGTCAAACTGAATTTCCATTTGATTGGATCAATAAAAATTATCTTATTATATCCAGACTCTAGTACTATAGTAGTAAGTATAGTACATTAGATCTAGTATGTATTAATAAAATTATAGATTAAATTGTTTAGAATATAGATATATCTAAACTCTATAGATCTAGACTAGCATTACACACTGGCTATGGCTCTTGATTTTTATTTTTTAAATTTTGCACTTCCATTAAAATGGCTCACATTTTCATGATCCCCTTTTACTTTTCAGCTTGTGAATTCTAGTATCTCTTTCATTGAATTGACCCCC
Organism: Biomphalaria sudanica; assembly: GCA_036873155.1. Classification (NCBI taxonomy): domain Eukaryota; kingdom Metazoa; phylum Mollusca; class Gastropoda; family Planorbidae; genus Biomphalaria; species Biomphalaria sudanica. Next base: position 4,085,134 of record JAZGLO010006728.1, on the reverse strand, counting down.
GCCCCTTTTTTTCTTTCTTTAATTCCCACAATGGCAAGTTATCATTATGCACAAACAAGGAATTATTGATTTCATTTTATTTTTATAAACTTTGTACACATCAGAAATAATCGACACATGCATTCATACAGTTAATAAGTTATTTCATATTTTAGGGAAAAAAAATATGGCTAAATTTTAAAAAATATATATATATGTAAGTCTAATAAATTCTAGGTCTAGGCCCAGCTAGGCCTACAAGTAGACTGCAATGGCTACTAACTTAACTAACCTAATAGTAGATCTACATAACATATACTTGTAAAATTTTTTTAACTTTGATTAATTCGATACTAATACTACACTAGTAACACTACATTCAAACATTGCCATGCCAATGGCTACATAAAATATAATATACTGTGATACGGGTTACAGACAGTAACACAGTGTATCTACACTAAGTACACTACGTCTACTACTACTTCTAATTACAGTCTACGGCTACGCCGGCTACGGTACTTAACTTAATCAATATTTGATTTATTGATTATGATAGAGCCATTAGACTTGATTAGAGTCTTAGTCTTAGAGTTAGAGTACTTAGTTTAGAGTTCGGTATCATCTAAAATATAATTATTGAAAATTATTCTAATTTAGATAAGATCTAAATCTAGACTAATGTCAACCTTTTTTAAAAGCCCAATTTCACGTTTCATTTCTTCCAATTCTTTCTCTTTTAATTTGCAAAGATGTGAAAGCGATGCTAACATCTTGAAATCACTCTCAATGTTTTTTTGATTTTCTGTCTCGTATTCTTCCATCATTAAATCTCTATAGATAGATCTAGTCTAGATCTAGTGTTTATACATTCATAAAATTGCTTGGAGTTTTCTCGCTTTTTCACTGATCTACATATATTTATATTCATACCGGTACTTGTGAAGTGTGGCTTAATGATAAGGGTTAGGGTTAGGGATCTATTATTATGCTAGACTTGAGAAGGTAAATTTAAGGCTTTCCACACAGCTGCTAAATGTTTCTTCCACCAAAATATGTGCAGTTCAACGGCGCCTGCTCCGAAAGTGTCAGTATAAACAGCGGAGTCCTTTGCCTCAACCCTCTTCAAAATACTCTTTTTGTTATATTATCAATATCAATTAAGATGGAATAACAACACTGCTGTTTAAGTTACAACTCCATTTTATTGACATGACAAGAAAGTGAAAACTAACTGGAGACTTTAATACACACTAATAACATACTTAAGAAAAAGCATGTGAACATACTGAACAGTAGAACAAGAAAGACTACAAGTAATTTAAACAAACACAACAAACATAAACACAAGTACACATATAAATGTAACATCCTCCGGTGTTTGAGGTTAATCATATACATATATTGTCACTAGTTCTTGTGGACTTTACCACGTTTGCCCCATGCCATCCCCATAAGGGTTCCATCAGGGCTTCACCTGGGCCCCCTGATCCCAGACTCAGCCCTTAGGGCCCCGTTTGGGCCAACGTTCATCCCCTAAATTGGGCCCATGTGTTTAGCTCTTTCTGGACCCTCAATGTTTGCCCCATACTGGCCCCATGAGGGTTCCATCACGGCTTCATCTGGGCCCCGTTTGAGCCAACGTTCATCCCCCAAATTGGGCCCATGTGTTCAGCCTTTTCTGGCCCCTCAATGTTTGCCCCATACTGGCCCCATGAGGGTTCCGTCAGGGCTTCATCTGGGCCCCCTAACTGAGCCCAGACTTGACCCTTAAGGGCCCTATTTGGGCTTTCATTAATTGTCCCCAAAGGGCTAAGTATCTGTTGGGGCCCACAAGTCCTTCCCCTTACTGGCCCCACAAGGGTTTAACACGGGAATTTTCTGGGCCCCTTGACTGAGCCCAGACTCAGCCCTAAGGGCAAACGTTTGGGCCAATGTTCATCCCCCAGTAGGGGCCCATATGGTTAGCATGGGCTGGCCCAGTTGGGGCCCTTACTGGGCCCAAAATCTTTGCTATCAGCCTGACCTAATTGTATAGGATGTTGACCTTTTTTGACTGGTCATCTATATGGCTCTCAGGTCTCTGAGCCGTACCTTCATCTGTGCTGGGTGTATCCAAATGTGCGAGATTATTAAACTCGGTTGTATAGGCTAATCCACCACACGTTTGACAATCCACCAAAGGCATCTATCTTCATTCCAGATTTGATGGCAAACGTCTAAATATTGCCAGACTGAGGGCCAAAACTAAAATCAGAACCACCCTTGTAAGAGATATGCTATTCGCGAACGCCGCAGCGGTAGTGGCACACTCACAAGAGGAGCTTCAGTCACTTATGTCCCGCTTCTCAGGCTTGTAAAGAATATGGTCTAATCATTAGCACAAAGAAAACTAATGTTATGGGACCACCTGCTAAGGCACCACCCTCCATCCTCATTGACGATAAAAAGTTGGATGCCGTTAATGAATTCTGCTATCTTGGACCTACAATACAAGATGATCTGCCTCTAGAAGAGGAGATAAAAAAAACACAAAGAAGGCCCGCATTGACCTTCGCTAGACTCCGAAGAAGAGTTTGGGCAAACCAGAAGGTCTACAAGGCATGCGTTCTTAGCACACTACTGTACGGCAGTGAGATGTGGACTACCTACGCAAAGCAAGAGAGAAACTTAAACTCATTCCACTTGCGCTGCCTCCGAAAGATCTTGAAAATAACACGGAAAGAAAGAATGTGCAATATTGAGATCCTCGCACGAACGGGCCTTCCCCAGCATCTTTACAGTCCTCAGCCAACGCCGCCTGCGCTGGCTCGGATATGTTCGCCGAATGGAGGACAGTCGCATCCCGAAAATCATTCTCTACGGGTAACTCGCGTCTGGCTCAAGGAAAACTGGTCGCCCCCACCTCCGTTACGTGGATGTGATAAAACGTGATTTTAAATCAGTGAACATTGATCCTGACCATTGGGAAGACACAGCCCTAGACCGCACTAGTTGGAGAGAGACGGTGACCAAGAAAGCTATGGACAGCGAGAAAACATGGGCCTCAGTTCTGGAAGAACGTGCCATACGAAAAATGGCCGGCTCCTCCACCACCAAAGTAAAAGCCATTTTGACCTGCAATATCTGTGGACGGGAGTATCTCTCTAAAAGAGGGCTCAAAATGAACCATAGTCGTTCTACGACTGAAAGAGACCAATGATGCTGGACTTGAGTCTTTATTCTAGATCTATGTTTAGATCTATGTCAAGTTGAAATGTTACTCTGTCTCAAAGTGGCGCCCGGGTGGAAATGGTCATAAGAGGAAACGATTAGACCAACCGGGTAGCGAAACTCCCTTGGGAGTTCTTATTAAGGGGTGCACTGTACAGTGTACGGGGTTATATTACTGCTAGTAAAAGAACTCCCACGACCGCGTCACAATCCAGGCGCCGTTCCTCAAGGGTCCGTTTCATAACTGGCATGTCCCGCACGGTATAGAAAAGGAAAATGGCAGTGATTCCCGGTGTGCTCGGCCTTCGGTCGCATCTCTAGCCAGCGAGTCCGGAGTGACCGAGTCACTGGACATGACAGTGTCAATCTAGACACTTGTAATTCCATCTTCTAGACATAATTCTCTGTTCAATCATGCCGGTGGTATGGAACTCTTTATCGCTTTTGCTGACCTAGAGTTTCAAGAGCCTAGGCTCAATTCTATCTGACAGTTTCAAGGTGTGGCGAAATAAAGATCACTACATCTGCCAATAAAAATCCTTGCCCATCAATCCATGGTTCTCACTACTGAATTATACTGATGTAAATCAATTAGGAGAAATGCTAAATCTATTCAACATTTTTTTTAATGAGTGATTGACGGCATGGTTCCGGAGGAAGTAAATGAAGTGTACATTGTACTTTTTTTGTGTGGTTATTGTTAAAGAGTTTAAGATGTTCTTCAAACACTGTATCAGACTTAGAAATACAATATATCACAGTAAACAATGATCTTTAGTACTCGAGTCAACTAAATGAGAATCATTGCAATGGCTGCAAATTGAAAGGTTGTCGCATCATTGGCTTTAGTTATTTCACATTTGTTATTTATTTTAGAAATATAAAAATAATATGAATGATACGATTCCTAATTTCATATATATATTGTAATAACTGAAGGGAGGCACTCAATGAGACAAAGATGTATATTGACACGGAGACTGACAAACACATAGGACATCTGCCTTGAACACAGCATCTTCATAGTGGTTCTAGACTTGGGCAGGAAATTCTTGTTCTCTTCTCTATAATGTCAATCAACATCCTTCCTAGTCTAGTCACTAATAGTGCGCACCTTCTGCACTATCTTGGATGGCGGTGTTATAACAATATATAAATATGATACATTTAAATTCATACACTCATTTAGTTTCAACTTTTTAAAACCCCTTTTAATGGTTTCTACATGCATCAACTACACTGCCTCACACAACAGGTAAGCGACACCTGTCTGCCAAATCTCTTGCCAAACACTTACCCGCACTGCTGCAGCATGGTGTGCATATAAAAAAGAATTAATTAACACCAAAAAAATACAATAAAGAGACCAAAACCAAGCATCAACTAGTGTTGAATATAATATTGTGTTTCCTTTATTGCTAACTTTCATTCCTGACTTCATCAATTTTAGCAACAATCTCATTTAGTTTATCTTTTATGTTTTGACAAGTTTCAGTAACTTCTGAGGATAATTCATGAGTCACTGGATCTGTGTGCTGTTTCTGTGGAAAGAAAAAAAAGCAAGTTTTTCATATTGTTATTTACAACTCAGTGCTGACAAAATTGTGCAATAATCTCAAATTTCCACATTATAAATGATAAGGTTAAATATCCCAAGAAAATAGTTTTAAGGACACTTAGTAAACTTAGTAACACAGACAAAAAAAACAGTTACAACTTAATTGCTCAGATGTCACAGTTTTGTTCTTTTATTCTACGGGCAAAACTTAAACATTACTTTTAAAATTATTTATTTTGAACAGTCACAGATAATGATAGAATATTTAAAGGAGAGATACAATGCCAACAGATCATTAGTGGTGCCTCAATGGTTCAACAGACTAAGGGCTAGGTGAAGGTGAACAAAAGAGATGCAGGAAAAAGCTACTGGAGAAATTCAGCTCATGAACAAACTTTAAATAGAAGAACTATAAATATACAGTAATACTCTTTCTAGCTAGATACAAATTATAATAATTATATAAGGCATACCAGTATATCTAAAGCTTGAAAGGTATTGGTTCAATATAGCTATGGAAAAAAAAGATTGGATATCAAGTGGGGAAAATGTAACACATACAAATGGTTAAGTAGAGAACACAGTGTCCTCATTTGTAAAGCACTTGACTATTGAGTTCAGGGCTTAATGGAAAGTTAAGATTTTGACTAAAGAGGACTGAATACAATCAGCAATATTAAAAGCCAGACATCTGTTGGGCTCAAGCTGATCAATTCTAGCAATCCTTTCTCTCCACACAGGTATAGATGTCCTACAGGCTAGAATGTCTCCTAGAAAAACTTCACTTAAAAGAATGAAAAAAAAAATCAAGCCTTCATACAATCATTTATTCTCACCATAAATACATATACGACAAAATTTTAAAAGTTGTGAGCAGGATAAAATACAAAAACAAAACAAATAATAAACCCAGCATCAAACCTGAATTTTGACTACAGCTCCATTTAACATAATTTTGGCAGCAGATAAAAGTTTTAAACTCTCAGTCTGTGACTTGCCTGATGCACATTGCAAATGAACTGGAGTGGACAGAATGAAGAAGAACAATTATTGCATATCATTTTATATTAGAAACTGAAGTAAGTAAGATAGAAAAGAAATGTCTTTTCTTGATGTTTAATTTTATTTAAAAAAAAAAGTCAATTCACTAATATTGGTCAAATAAAATATAATAATAAAGAATATTAAAGGATTTACCAAAATTTAATGGCATATAATAAAAACTATTTATAAATTCTGAAAAAAACAACAACAAAGAACTAACTTTGTGCCAAGTTTACAGCTTCATCCCCAACCTTCTTACAGATGACTACATCTTTCTCCCAGTCCACTTTCTGTGTATAACATCTGTAGGACTTTTGCAGAAACTGCAGAGCCTGGTAAAAGTTTTAAACACACAATGGCATTAGTCCACCATACTATGACTATAATTCTTTGTCAAACTCAGAATAATCTTAATAATCGTAAAAAGCTTTTTTAGTCCAGAAAGTAAACATTAAATAGGGCCAATTCAAAAATATCATCAATAAGTCCCAATACTTCAAAAATATCTTCAATATCTTTAAAATTGATAACTCTCTGAATTTGCCTCTCCATCCTCAAACATTAATTTTTTTTAATGAGTTAATTCACTTAAACCCCCTCCTCCCCCATTAATGTCCTAAATTCTGCATCATGTAAAAAATCTTTAGAATCACACTTTTGCTGTGAAATATTACAACTCAAATAGCTTGGAAAAAATTCTCTAAGCTTGGTAAACTGTCAAATCCAAAAGACAAAAAAAAAACAAAAAAAAACCAATGACTGCGTCCAAGTGAAAGAATTTACCTTTTCAAGGTCTGGCTCTTTGCCTTGTATTTTATTACTGCTTAGTTTGGCATAGTTGGCCCAGATCTCTCCTTCAGATGTTACCTATAAGAAAAATACAATAGCACTATTACACACTGTTAGATTACATGATTTCTAGCACCTTAATTTCTTAGCTGGGGAGTTCTTACTTTGGATGTTATTCGACCAAACAGCTCTGAGAGTTTGGAGTCTAGTCTTTCAGCAGAGCGTCCATCTGCATCTGGAATTTTCTCCAACACAGCTCTGGTTAGAATGTTAAGGACCTATCAAAAATGAAAATTCTGAGAGTAAACAAAATGTAAATAATTAAAATGTAACAGAAACCCTGTCCTGTCTGTCTATAACTTATGATTGAACATAGGTTTTGGAATAAAGTTAATACACTAGTAACACTTTTTGTGTAAAAAAATAATTAATTCATTTGTGGAGTTAACAGAATGAACATCTATTAACCTTATGTGATAAAAGAAATTGTAAAATGTCATTCTTTTCTTTTTTTAAAGAAATCAAAAGTTTGACTAATCTTGATTTAACATGATATGAATATTTCTTAGATCATTTCTGTCATGTTGGAGGCTATTGACACCTTGGGGCCCTAAATAAAAAAAAAGCTTAAATCTAAAGTTGCCTGTATAAGTCATGAAACCTCTTAATATAAAAAAAAAAATTCATTGATCATAAATGAGAATGAGGTTTGTAATTAATTTTTTTTATAGTTCATTATTTTATCATATTTAATAATAATTAATTACCTTTTTTAAAAATTAAAATTCACATTAATAGCTTTTTTTTATATGTATATTCGTTCTGCTTAAAAACTAACAAAAATGTATGTAAGGATTTATTTGTTCTTAATCAGTGTCAGTGGCACATGCTAAGCAATGAATGAAGAAGCATTAGAATTAGACTATTCTGCATTATCTTTGAAGTGTGTCTTTAGTTTTTTTAATTAATAGGTTCACATTAACTTTTTTTTTAAAAAGCATTTTTAATTTCAATTGATTTAATTTTTATTTTTTTTTAATTCTATAGCCAGGATCTTTTTTTTTTTTGTCATCACTTTGTGTAACACAAGTCAGCCACTCAACAATTGCTTTGCATCACTTAGGCTTTAACCAATTTAAAAAAAAATACATATACATAGTTTTACAAGGTCAGCTGTCGTCATCAAGAAGTACATAGAAGTCAAATTCATAAAGCGCTGGTTGTGAATGTGTATGTGTTTCGTGTGTGAATGCGTTTTGAGTGTGAATGTTGTTTGAATTTTTCATCTATGCTGTTATTGTACAGTAGTTACGCTGATGTTGTCAATTGCAGTCAAACTGAATTTCCATTTGATTGGATCAATAAAATTATCTTATCTCTTATATATATTTATACATATATATATATATTATATTTAAATCTAATTCAAAGTTAAACATGATAAAACATGGAAATATTACAAAAAGAAACCATTTATTAAAAAAAAATATACTGGAGCAGTGATTGGTTAATATCATTGTTTTATAATGACAATATCAATGAGTAGAATTAGGTCATATTTAGTAAAGAAAACTCATAAGTTTAAAAAACTTAGTTTTGATAAATATTACCTCATTGTCCACCCATTTTTCTCTAAGGTCCAAGAGCCGATGGTAGGATCTGATCACATCTTCAAACTCTCCACAATCTGTGCCAATCTAGAAAAGCACAAGTTTTAAAGTTACACACAAATCAATCTGTGGTAATCTGGTTAATTCCATTGTATACATAGTTACGATTAGGAAGATGAAGAACAATAACATCTATTCATTTGGTAAACACAATTCAATAATTTAAAAAAAAATGGTTTCATTTGAGAATGCAAATAAACAGGATCAAAAACTAAAAATTTCTTACAATAAGGTTATTTTCCCAGAGTCGCCAGTTGTCATAGTTACACTTCAAAGCATCTTGCAGTGTTGCATAAGCTTTCTTCCTGAGAAATATTTATCACAGATCATAGTTTACATTGACTTTCATTTAATCATGCAATAGTTTTCTTTTGGTCCTAAAACTGTTTTACAGAAGACCAGCAAAGTAGCTGTTGAACTTTAATAACTCCTCCACAATTAAACAGGGCCAATAATCATTAGCTGAATGTTGGCGTATATATTTTATAAATAATGCTTGTATAAGAACTTTTCTGAGGTGTTTTACTAAAGATTTGTTTAGCCTAATATCTTGTTTAGTGAAATTAAAGGCAAATATTTATTATCTCATTTTCAAATTTGTAGATATATGACTAAAAGATTCCTCCACAACTAATTCATGATCTGGTATTTAGCTCTAAATTATTAGTGTGCACTTACGATGCGAAAACAACCCCCCAAAGCTTGCGAAACTCTGATTCCTCTTATATTAAAAACCTCAGAACAGCACTTACAAAGCTCAACAACAACAGCAAAAAAACTGTTATTCAATGGATACCAGCTCATATACAACTAGAAGGAAATGAGAAGGCTGACACACCCGCCAAGAGTGGAGAACTAACTGACAAATAAACTCTGCACTCTATCCAGAAGAAATTAATTGTAAATAAAATAAATGAGAAATGGACGAGCTCTCATCCAAATCACAAGAAAGATGATGCTTATTATAAGCTATCCCGACAAGACCAATGTCTAATCTTTTGACTCAGGACCGGACACAACAGAATGAGACAACACATGTACCGGAAGCTCAAAATTGGAACCAGTGAAATGTGGAGTATCACCAGAGAATGCCGACCACGTCCTCCAAAACTGCTCTCTTTACCAAGAGGCCTGTATAAGACATTGGCCCCAAATCACCCCAATAGAAAGAAAACTATATGGAGAGCTCCCTGATTTGGAAACCACTGCGCAGTTCATCTCGTATTGGTCTAGTCATATGAACACTCCAAAATAACAATGAGAACGAAGAAGAAGTGTGCACTTACTTTTCCTTCAGTCTAACATAACATGTTGCCAAGTTACTCCAAGCTTCAAAGTTCTATATGAAAAAAACCCAGATGTAAACTTGTTTTAGGAAACATTTCAAAAATATTTTTTAAGCTATTATTTTAATGAGCACTACTAGCGGCATAAATATTTATTCAAACTGTTGTGTATGCAATGACTCCTTTTACTAATTTTCTTTCCAAGTGGAAGTTTAAGTAGTTGTTTCGTTTATTGATAAAACAAAAGTTAGCCTAAACTTCATAACATAATGAAAACTTTAATGTCAACAAAACCTGCTACAGAACTGTACAGCATTTCTCAACATAAACTCTTAAATTCCAAACTTATTGTTTAGTTACTCACAATCATTATCACAAACTGCATTTACAAAGCATTCCCATTCCTTAGTAAACTATACTTATTTATTGATAAAAAGCACCTTCAACTCATCCATACATTTATATTACAAATAATAATAAAAAAACTTATTGACTTACATCAAAGTCTAAGTTGACACAACGCTTAAATGCCTTGGCTCCTTCTTCAAATTTTTGACATGCCATTGAAGCACAGCCATAGGTGAACCACACAGGAATCTGAGGATGGAATTTTGTACGGGCCAGTGTAATATTTATACATGTGTTTAAATTTAAACAATAAATTTGTACTTGACCATAAAATAAATTTTAGAATTATCAATTCATAAATTCTCAAAAAAATTATTATAGGTTCATGATAATTTCTTTTTTTTTTCTTTCAAATTATAGAATAATGATGTGTTTAAAAAATTATTAAGTTTTAAGTGTTTAATGTGTATGAATTATTTGATGAGTGTATAATGTATGACATATTAGTTATAAAGTAATTTACTGAGTTACAAAGAAAAACAACATTTCAAATAAAGTCCTATTTAACTAAAGTGACTGAATATTTTAAACTAACCTGCAGTGAGTTAATCTTAAGAGACACTGAAAAACTTTCAATGGCTTGTTCATACTGAAATGTATAGAGAAACTAATGTTTATTTTCAAATTACTCTAAAAGCTAAGTTTATATAATTCTTACCATTTCAACTCATAAAAAATATATCATAGTGCATGTATTAAAAAAACAAACAAACTTTAAGACCTGTAGATCTCTTGTGCAAAAGATATAAAGTTGCCAATTTCTGTAACAATATTATATATAAAAAATAGAATTTATAAATATAAACCAACTTTTTCTTCCTGGAAATAGATGTATCCCATACATCTCTTGGCTCTGGCACTCTTATGATTGGACAGCTCCCAAGCACGCTGATAGTGCTGAATGTCACGGGTGATATCACCGAGGTAACACAAAAGTGATGGAGTTTCTTCTATAGCTAGCCTTTCTTTTATTAATGTCTCTGCCTAAAAATAATTTTAAAAAAATGTAAACAGATGATATAATAATAGGACTTTCTGAATTCTGAATGCAAAGAGAACATCAGTACCAATTCAAAATTTCATTTCAAAACATTTGAAGTTTCAAGTCAGTTATAAAGTTACAATATAGCACAAATTAAATGACTGATTTGAATGAACTGAAAAAAAACAAACAAAAAAAAAAAAAACAATACAGAAAAACAAATTATTATTCTCCTTTTAAAAAAAAATATATTTTCATATACAAGAGAAGAATATACTCATGCTGAAAGGTACACATTGAGGGATGCAATTTTATTGTAGCTAATTTTCTTGTACTAGGATGTAATTTCATAATTATGGGGTTCTTGAAAAAAAAATATGTACTATGAATTTCTATTTTGCTAAGAGTAATTCATGTTTCTTTATTTTGTTTGTGAATAAGCTGTATCCAGTCCATGACTCAGCAGCCAGTTATTTGTAGAGAATTTTTGTAACAGTGTGCAGCAAAAATGAGAACACAATAGTACACTTTTCCTAATAGAACTTTAAATTTTTTTTTATGTAAATGACATCTTGATCCAAATAAGTCATAATTCGTATTTGAGATCAAACACAATGGTTAAATATTTTCACCAAAGTTAAAAACAATGCAGGTAGTGACATCATTTCAACATGTCCATGTGGAACTAAAGCCAAGTCATTCTTAAAAATGCAACTCAAAAACTTGACCAACACTAACCCTGTCACTTTTGCCCATCTTCTGATAGCAGGCTATGACATCTTCCCACAATTCCAGTTTCTCAAAAACACTGAGAGCATCTCCCAGACAGCCAAGTGAGAGTAGCAATGATGCAAATTCTCCCTGAAATTAGTTTTTCAAAATATTTATAGAATCTAAGATTTTAAGAAAAACAATTTGTCAAAAAAAGAAAATGAATACAAAATATAACTTTTAAATCCCAACAAAGAATATTTTTTAACCATAATCTTCTTTTAAATTTAACAATAATTTTCAGTCATAAAATAAGTAAATTTGTTTTAGTGATTACAAAATACTGAATGCGAGAAGATGTGAAGAGATTAAGTGACATATTTTTTTTTTACACTTTTATTTTTATTGATCTTTTTTGAATAATATATTTTAGCATATTTCAGACCCTTGCTTATTAATTTAGACACAGAAAGACTTTTTTTAAAAAAAAGTGTACTTACTTGAATTTTCCAAATCGCTGGGACTTGACAAGCATAAAATAAAGGGATACGATGCCATATATCAGGTTTTGTGTTAGGTGTTGTAGAAATCTTGACAAGCTCCTAAGAAAATACTTAATAAGAATTTAACTTTGCAAAACAAAAGTTAAAAAAAAAGCAACAAAATTAGTTGTTTTTTTTTAAATTGAATTCTCAATGCTGAAAATGCAAGAATTTTTTTTTTATAGAATCACTGAATTTGTGAAATAATTAAAAATGAGACCTAGGAGAAACTAAAACTACCTCAAGTTGCATCATAGACCTTTCAACTCTTCTTCTGCTATCTCGCTCTAGCCTTGACCTCAAGTTCAATGCCATAAAGGATATGTTCCAATTGTTTGTTTGACTTAAAATAAACTATGACAATATGGTATTAAAAAAAAAATTAATTTATAAGATGACTTCTCTTACTAGAAGAAGAACAGAACAAAAAATTGTAGAAACTTACAGCAAGATATGTCAGCACTTCTTCATCTGTAAGACGATCTTGTGCACAGCTGCGCCTGTAACTTTCCCTGTTTGTAGGATAAAATAATGATGTGATTGAGGAAGTGTGCAGTAGGTACAGGACTCTATGCAGAAAAAGATTTTGTAGAGTGTCCAAAATGAATACGGCTAAAGGTCCTTTAGAACCTTGAAAAAGATTTCTTCAAGTGGCTTGGAATGAGAGTGTGTCTCTTCACTAATCCCTCTGAAATAAAGTCCCCAATCCAATAGAGCTGACAAATTTTAGTGGGAGTGCCACCATCACAAGTGTGCAATTTCCATGAGGAATGGTGTGGTAGAATGGACAGGGATGTGCAAGTTTTTTTCCCTATTCACCTATCCATTTCCTCTAATGAACATTTCCAAAAGGTTCCACAATGAGTATTCACCTCTATGCCTTAAATACTTAAGCTAGTCTTATAAGTTGTGGTAAGGATATGCTTATTTAAAAACAAAAACAAAATAAAAAAAAAAAAGCAACAACATTTAATCATATCTTTTAAATAAATTAAACAAAGTAGAAAGCAGCTAAATATTATGAGCATTCCTGCAAGATATAATTATTTTGTTAATTAAAAAAAAACCTCACAAATGAGTGACGTTGTATAATTAAAATACCCTTTACGTCTGAGTATCTTGAGTTTAGATAGGAATGAATGCTTGGATTTATCATCATCATGGAGAAGGCAAATCAAAATTTACTTAAAACTATTGTTAATGACTAAGAATGGTGGCAGATACAATGACCAACTTTCATTATTTGTCCCAACAAAAGTCAAGGTATTCATTAGATTTTCATTAGACCTTTAGAACCTCAAACTTTAAAAATACTTTGGTAACAAATAAATACAATAAATGGAAAAAAATGGTTTCTTTCAAAAAGACTTAATCAATCAATGTATTAATTTATTCAATAAAAGACAACAAAAAAGCTATTATAACCCATTGCAAGACAGGCCTTTGCTTCATTTTTTCTAAATTGCATGTTTCAAGCTGAACTTTGACAGTATATAATGAAAATATTAATGAATAAAGACAAATTAGACTAAGTATTAGTGCCAATTCTACAGGAAGAAACTTACATAAGACCAAAAACTAATGCCAGTTCTATGGGAGACAGCTTTGGAGACTCCACCGCATCCTCATCTATGAACTTAATATCATTTAAAACTGTGTCATCATCAAGTGGAAGATTCTAAAAAAAAAAAAAGCCATTAGAAAGATTATAAATTATTAATAATAGAAAATTTCAATCATAGTGGGTAGAAAGTATCTAGGGAGTTATATAAAATATTAGTTTTAATAGAAATAAAAGCGTAATAATCTGTATCATAGCCTACAATACATTATTTATTGTATATACAAACTCAATAGAAAAAGTTGAGAGAAATGTATGAAACTAGATGACAATGTTCAAGTATTTATATCAGATCTAGGAGGCAAGTGATGCAAATTTAGTCTCTGGTCCACTGATTGAATGGGACATATGGCTCGCACAACAACCAACTCTATTTGATTTCTCATACTATCAGCCACTGATAAGAATCTCAAAATTCTGAATTATAAATCCAAGCATTCATTCCCATCTTAACAAAAGATACTCAGCAGCTAAGCCTTTCACTCCTCTGACTACCATATTGCCATTCAAGTTGACTACTAGATATTAAAACTGTCACATTCTAATTATTACCTTTGGCAAGTCACAAATGTTGGTACTCAATGTCTCATTCCAGTCATTGACTTCTTTCCTTTCTACCCTCAGAACCAACTGAGCTTTGGCATCCTCTTGATAACGTGTACGTCTGCCCATGGCTCCTAAATAACGATAAAATTATGACTTCTCTTATGAGCTTGTGTTAGGGAAACACTGGTACTAAACACAGAAACAAGTAACAAACACACAAAAAAAAAATTATTTTGTACAAATCAGGACTCTAGTACATCTTTTGAAAGATGGGACATAGTGGCATAAAGCTTGATCACCAAATCAAGTCTTGGGTTTGAATTTTGGTAAAGGGCTAGAATTTTAACATTTGACTACTCATCTTTGAAGAGTGACTTTGATTGAAAACTGCAAAAATGTAAGATTATCTGCCAATGTTCTATCCAAATCTCACTTTTCTTAACTGTAAACAAGGGAAAGAAAAAACATCATCTACCCACTGCCTTCAAGGCTCAAAGATAAACATTTAGTAAACATCATCTACCCACTTGTCAGAACTGAGTTCTGGTCAGCCTGGGTCTCCTGTTTACTGTAGAGGAGAAGGGTTGTTTATTCAGGTTGTTACTTCAAAACTGTTTTTGTTTTGGATTGTTTTTACTTGGTGAGATGTTTTTTTTAATAGAATGTGATTCATAATAAAGTAGTGGGGTTTTGTTCCTAGTCCAGGACAGTTGGACTTTTGGATATAGATAGAGTCGAAGTGTAGACTCTAATTATTTTTCTGTGTTGTCACTATTCAGTCTATGGAATATTAAGCTGTTATATTTTAATTGATACTGGATATTTCAATTGTCTCAACTGATCCTGTGTTATAGTACAGCATATGTAATAAACATGTTCTATGTCTGTGAATTGGCATTCTGAATCTTTGTTCTGTCATTGTATCTGTCATTGTGGTATTTCCCAGGACTTGGGTACATTTAGTAATCAGCATTGGAGTACACATACGTATATTAGAGAGGAAAGGAGTCTTGACACCACTGACTTCAAGGCTCATAGATAAATATTAAATAAACATCATCTACCCACTGACTTCAAGGCTCAAAGATAAATATTAAGTAAACATCATCTGCTCACTGACTTCAAGGCTCAAAGATAAATATTAAGTAAACATCATCTGCTCACTGACTTCAAGGCTCAAAGATAACATTAACTGCATTTTTTAAGGGGTAATGAAAGAATAATTATAAGTGATAAAAAATGACTTTTAAAAACTTGTTAAAAGTTACTACTGAACTTTTTTGTTCACTTCATTATATCATGGAAAAAACAACAAACAAATGGGCATGAATCAAACAAAAACAAAACATAAACCAACAACTTGGCTTAAATCAACCATTAACACACATAAATGCTCAATGAAGAACTGCTGGTTACACTTGCCTGTTAGGCTCACTTCAAGGGCAGCGATTTTCTTGCCAGAAGCAAAATGCTCTGCAGCTTTTCTGTACTCCAGATATGTGTGATGAGCATGACCAGCTTCAATGTGAAACAATAGTTCAATGTCCCTGGAAGAATGATCAACAATAAAAAAAAAAAAATCTTTCGATATGAAGTGGGTTGGAGATATTGATTAATTAGCAGAATAAAATTTCAATTAGAAAACAAGAGAGTATTCATAAGGCTTTGAATATATTAAGTTTTACAGAGAATGTATAAAAAAAAAAAAAAAAAAATATCACACAAAATGTTTTGACTACAAAATGATTTCACAACTTACTTGTTAGAATCATCAGTCATTAAAGGTTCTTTTTTAGATACTGTAGATGATATGTTTTAAAAACATGAATACAATGTTTTGATTGTAGAACACAAATAGATCAGCATGGGTAACTAGTATATGTACGGGTATGTATGTCTGTTACAATTAGTTTTTTAGTTCTCTCAATGTAACTTTATTAAAAGTTTGCAAATCTTTAATTGGTATATGACCACTAGCTTCAATGTGAATTCTTTAGTTTTCTGAATGTAATTTTATGTTTAACACGAATAGATCACCAGTCTACACATCTCTAATTGGTATGTGACATTAGTCTGGAGGAGTGAAAGGTAGCAGGTCATTATGCCAACCTCAAAACACCTGCTGTAAAGATATCAATATACTAAAAGTAACTTGTATTACAAAGCAGTAACTCACACTCTTCAAAAATGTCTAGAACAGTTGCTTTTAGTGTTGGAGATCTCTCTGACAATAAACTTTGTTGAATTAGAAGACATCTCGCCAGCCACCAGTCCCATGTCTGAGGATATTTTTTTTTTTTAAAGTCAGTTTTTTTTTACTATACTTAATGTCATGTTAAAACAATGTTAATATTATATAATGTATTACAACCAGTAAGCTTATAAGTGAAGGTGGTGTAAATAGAGATTTACATGGTGATGAAAATATTGGTTCATAGGGCCAGACAATGGTACAACATTTAGTGATAGTCTACCACCAAAACAAGAAGGACATTTAGGCACTGCAGTAAATAATTAACAAATTTATATGTTCATTTAAAATTATGCTTTTTTTCAAAATATACTATGTGTGTTTGTGATCTAATTGTGTATTTTGTATGCATCGAACAGGTTTTTTTCCCAATAAAAATTTTATCAGACTAATGACAGTGTAGTTTGTTAGGGAATGTTACATTGCTATATGTATAGTATATTTGTATAGATAGAGGTGGGATATTAACCCTTTCCGGTCGAATGTCCCACTCAGTGGGCCATAATAATTAGGATCGAATTAAAATTGAATATCAAACTTTTTGTTCCCCTTCCTGATTCTTAAATTTTAAATTACTATTTTATACAGGAGAAATGGGTGAAAAGGGGAGGGGGGGGGGAGGAATCCAACCAGAGACTAAACAAAAGAAAGCATTTCAGAGCTGACTAAACAAAAGAAAGCATTTCAGAGCTATCGTTCTAAACAGAAAGTCTAAAGACTGCAGTTTTTGAAGTAACAGAAAAACAACTGGCAGTGGGCATAAGACAATATTCTACTGTGAAACTTACAATGTTAGTCAGTTACGTCAGACTGGATTGCACCCTTGTGAGTGCTTCATAAAGTACCATACACAAATAAATTTTCAAAAAATAAACATTCAGACATCATGTTTAGAAAATTTTTCATTGTTATAAATAAAATATTAGTTGAAAATTAACTGGATGTCTGTTTTATCTGATTTTTCTACTTTCTTGTAAAATACTAAGAATCAGCTAGAATTTATTTCAGACCTGGCTGCCAACTCCTCAAAAAATATTAAAGACTGGTAAGGGTTCAGATCCTTCACAGTTATGATAGGAAGTGGATAAAAGGTAACCAATGGACCAGACAATATAGAGGGACACCAGAGGGGCTTGGAGGTAAGTGATTGAGAAAGAGTGGAAATGCTGGTCACTACTGTGTAAGAATGTGTTAGCTTATGATTATACAAATAAATAAATAAATATGGAACATTAACAGAAGTCTTGTTTTTATTCTAATATATCCATTGACAAGCCTGGTGCCTCATTTGATAATATATTGATTAAATACGCTGACAGAAATGTAGACTGTGAAATTAAAATAAAAAGTTTTTGTGCTTCCTGAATAATTGTCAGAATTTTAAAAAGACATAAGTTGAATAAAATTAATATTTTTAGCTTTTCAATTGGCATATAAATATAGCAGTTAATACAAAACAACCTAATACATGTTCAGTACACAACTCTATAGTTGCCTAGTACCACTAACTAGAAAGACACTATCATTGCTTACTTGAACATGTGTAAACTGAGCTCTACACTCCAGGAGAATGATTCTTGCTATGTACAGAAAAATGATGTGCCTGGTTCTTGGATATACAGTTTCCCCATCTATTGAAAGCCCACTGAAAGCTTCTTTTTCTATTTCCTTAAGAAGAAGCGTAAAGAGAATTAAAGCATACATTTGACTAGATAAACAAACCTTTTCAGATATGACCAAGTGTGAAGAATGATTGCATGAAATATTGCATTTACCAGAGATTGCTTAAGAAAATGCTCATGGCAGTATTCCAAAGGAGATGTAGATGTTGGTGGTCCCAGAAAGTTATTTTGTATAAACAAATGCAAACAGGATATAGCCAAAATAAGGACCTCAATGTCACTGTAAGAAGAATGAATTGATTTTGATCATTTTAATTATTTTTTTAATTAAATGTATTTTGTAATTAAATGAAATTTTATTAGCATAAAAAATAAACTATTACCAAATAAAACTATTTTATAAATAACAATTTTAAAACTTGAATTCATAGAAATCAGAATCAGTTAACTTTGAAAATAAATGCAGAATTTAGACAAGGTATTTAAAATATTTTTGAAAATGAAAACAAATATATTTATAATTGATTCACAATAATAAATCTAACAAAGACAATTTTACATAAAAAGCTATAGTTTAAGGGTTTAAAAAAATTTATCAGAAAACCTAATTTCTTTGACAACAGTAAACAATACTTTTCATTAGTCAATTTAAAAAAATCATGATCAAAAAGATTGATCAATTACCCCAAACTTCTAGCCAATCAATTTACAATTTAGCCACAATGTTTGCCTAAAATAAGAATTTAAAATTACTAAGTCTAATGGAAGGAGAAGTAATTAGCTCTGTTTGGAAAACAAGTGGAATGAAAAAAACAATTCTTTTGAAAAAAACAATCTCTCCTTTAAGAAGCTGGTGACAGTTCCAAAACAGCAAATATTTTACTCTTAATAACTCATGAATGATACATTAAAACAAAAATGGAACATTTTTTACCCCACCCCTATTCCCCCTCCAAAAAAAAATAAATCCTGGTTAAACATATGTAGAAATCTACTCAAGAGTATATAAAATACTAATGATAGGCCTATAGATATAGACTTAGAAGATCGCGCACAAAATGTTTCTAAATGTTTATTAAACTTTTTAATGAATAGCGCCTTCTTGCAGAAATACCCAAAGATGTAGTCTATTCAAGATAAAGATTTTGTAGTCCTCTAGCCAAATTTAAAAACTTTTTTTTTTATACCTTGAAATATTATAACAGTCAAACTAGAGTTCTCCCACTGTGGCCAAATAGCTAGTAATTCTTTTCCCAAAGATATACATGACCTTTCTAGAGCTGTTTTCAAGAACTGCATCCACCCACCCACCTAGTGTCCATGAATGTGCAAGCTAAATAGAGGAATTGTAAAAAAAAAAAGTTGTTAAATAAAATTAAGAAATTATTACCTTATTTGCTGCTCTTTGTTATGTAACAAATATTCTACATTGCATAAAATTAAACTTTCTAATGAATTCAACAACTGATCCTTATGATTGGTTAACAATATTTGTTTTGAAATACAAGATAACTCTAATATAGTTTCATAAAGGCCTTCCTGAAACCATTGGACAATTGCTTCAGCATCTGAAAATGTAGAAACAATCTCTTATTAGGTTCAAAATGATAAGCCTATATGAATTTGACAAGGAAAGTCGAACTAATTTTATGAGATAAAAATGTTTGCAGGAAACTTCATAATTACACGATTTCAAAATGATTTGAAATGACTAAAAGAGTCAAACATAACACTTAATAACGGAGTGACATGAACACTTCTTTCTACCGTATAATCAACAAACTAGTTGCTGACACATTGTTCATGATTGTGTCTAAATCAATTTCTTGTATAACATCTTTATCGATGCTGTCATACAAAGTGGCCCATTTGGCGACGTCCCCACCAGCCCATTCTGTGCGGCCCACCAGATATTTTCCAGAATGGCAGTATGGCCAGTCCACTCCAAGTACTATGTTTTGTAAAAATAAAATATACAGCCTTAAAGGTGGATGAATCCCTTAGCATGATGTGTTACTCTCTCTCTCTCTCTCTATATATATATATAGTCTATGCTTATGGATTCGGACCCCGCATTTGACACTCACCTGGGGCCTTTCATTCTGCCTCTGGGAAGCTTTATCTCTTGAGATGTAAAATGCCACAGACAGAAATACCTTAGTAAATGACTCACCAGCACACTTACAGAATTACTCATCACTCCAGTAACACTAACTCTCATGAAATTATATTAGGCCTATAGCCTATATAGATAGGCTAGGTCTAGATTAATTTAAAAAAGTGAAAAGAAAAAAAAAAAGTGCAACAACAACAAAATTATTTTATTAAAATATAAATAATATATATAGTCTATTGTTTTTTAAAAAAATCAATATTTTAACATAATTGTTATATAAGTTAAAGTTAACCATATAAGTTAGCAACACCACTGAAAAGTCATTGGCAACAAATAGGGATGTTACAATTTTTTTTTCCAAAAAATTAATTTAAGAATCATGTAGATTTGAAAGAACTTTCTAGTTTAATATAAATTATATATGTATGACTCATGGTTGAAAGAATATAATTTTTTAACGTGTGCTTATCCTTAACATGGCAACCAATGGGCACTGGCGGCACCAGGGGAGGGGGCGTGATAGGGGCGATCGCCCCCCCCCCCCCTCAAACCCCAAAGGACACATTTTTGTAAAGAAATCACACAATTTGTATATGAACTTATTAGTTATGTTAATAATATATACTAATTATTTAAATTTCAACCTACTTTTAGATTATTTTGTCCCCCCCCCCCCCCAAGTATGTTGGCCGATTTGGTGGGGTGGGGAGGTGGTGATAGCATCAATCCCGCCCCCCACCATAAACTTTGAAGTGGGGGTGGGGGGTCCAATTTATTTGAAGAAATCACAGCTTGTTAACAGAATCAATTAAATATCTATATAATTAAAACTTGTTATTGATATTTTAACCGATCTTTATATTATGTCATTCCCCTGTTAGCCGATTGGGTGGGGTGGGGGGCGAATACATCTACTGTCCTTCCCACTTAAACCCTTTGAAGGGGGGTGGTCCTACTTTTATTTAGAAATCATAGTTTGTGAACAAAATTAGTTGAATTATTAAATAATTTTTATATTATGTCGCTACACTTCTGGCATCTTAGCCAATTCGGTGGGGGGGGGGGGGATTACTTCTACTGCCCTCCATACTCTTGCCCTCTGAGGGGGGGGGGGGGGGGGGGGGGCTGTCCTATTTTTATTTAGAAATCATAGTTTGTAAACAAAATTAGTTGAATATCTATATAATATAAGGTACATGTTGATGTTTTAACCCATTTGTATATTATGTTGCACACAGACCCTGATCTCAAATTTTATCATTAGTAAATATAAAATGAAAAGGGGTTGTACCAGGTGGGAGGGGCCATACATGCAATTGCCTTCCGCCCATTGGACAAACCAATACTTTTTTTCTTTTTGTATTTTAGTTAAGAAATTACAAAATTAAAAATATATGTCACTAATAATTATTTAATGTCACATGATAAATCTAACCAATCACTATTATCTCGGCATGTAAATAAGATGGCTAAAATTACAATGAGTAACAATGGCCACCAACATTAGATTCAACTTCTAAATATTAAAAATTATTAAGATTCAATGCACTCAAAATTCTGTGAAAAGTAAAGCACTGAAATTTAGCCTGAAAAATGCTCTACAATACTAGAGAGTTAAAAAAAGTGGATCTATTAAACTGTTAAAACCAAACACAGGGAAATTTAGGTCTAATAAAAAATAATCTTCTGCTCCACATGGCAAAGTGTAATTTTTTTCCCATCGCCATTTTTATTGGTCAATCAAAAACTATAACTTTCTTACAAAGAAGTATTCAATTGGTAGGTTTATTTTTGCGCTTTTGATGTGTGTCTCAAAATGTCAGAAAAAAAAAGTTGAAACATTTTTTTACTTAAAATTGAAGTATTATAACCAAATCTATTAAAACACTAGATCTATAGACATTTTTGTCTTATGAACATCTCTGATATTCTGATATTAGGTTTATTTTTTGCGCTTTTGAGGTGTGTCTCAAAATGTCAGAAAAAAAAAGTCGAAACATTTTTTGACTTAAAATTGAAGTATTAAAACCAAATCTATTAAAACACTTATAGACATTTTTGTCTTATGAACATCTCTGATATTCTGATATTAGCGAACACCCCACAATATTTGTTAAAATGAGCCTTTATTTTGATAACTATGACAAAAACAAATCTATTGTTTTTGTTCCAGCTTCATTTCTTGAATTAAGACACATTTAGTCTCGTTGACTCTGAAAAACACAGGTATGACTATGCCACTTTTTCCTTCTAGGATAGAAGGAGGGTAGGTCCAGGGTTAAGGAGATTTCATAGAAAATTTAAGTACCAGCTAAATATGACCTATCTAAAATGCTTCTAAATAGGCCCAAAAACACATACATGTCATAGCCTTTGTATAAATAGGGGGTGTTCACTAATGTTCATTTATTACTATCAATGCTATTAACGAACGCTATTTTAATTATCATTGAGCTGTTATAGACTTGTGAGGCGGCGCTAGATCTACATTTTTGTTAGTGATAAAGCAAAAAAATATGCTAAAATAATTAAAAACAAACACAGTGATTGGTACAACCTTGCTCTCCCTCTCTCTTATTCAGTTTCTCCTTGGTGCCCAAATTATTAATTGATCAGGTTGGCACTATATAAGCATGGTATCATCAACACAGTACCATAAAAAAGCGTGCTCAGTTTTTTTGGGGGGTCAACTAGGTAAGCTAGTAAGCTAAAGTATCTATATAAGTAAAACTTTTGTCTAATGGCCTGGTTGTGTCGTCCGTTATAAACAGAGAAGGAAGCAACTGAGAGAGGGAAAAGTAACACTGACCTGTCTTGAGTTGGTTAAAAAAGAAAATGATATAAAAAAATAAAATAAAAAATAATAACATTTTTAAAAATACAATAATTATGAAGTGTTCATTTGCGCACTCAGAGTGTTCACTAAGTTACAACGTGGGGAATGGTGTTCGTAAATGTTAACGCTTAATCTCATTGACCTAACACTCTTTGACATTATATTTTTAGTGAATATGCATAGCGTAACAAAACAACATATTTATTTTTACTGACAAATGCCAATGGATAACAAGTTTAAAGATTCTATGTTTGCAGCTTTTTCATAAGACTAACCATTATGGAGCTATACAAATTAAAAACGTAAAAATTGCATTGGCAGGGCTTTTGTTAACCTATATAGACGGAAATGACTAGATATTTTGTCACTAAATGTACATTTATTAAATGTAGTCTATTTAAAATTATTTTTTGTTAATTT
Organism: Biomphalaria sudanica; assembly: GCA_036873155.1. NCBI lineage: Eukaryota > Metazoa > Mollusca > Gastropoda > Planorbidae > Biomphalaria > Biomphalaria sudanica. The sequence continues at coordinate 4,061,540 of JAZGLO010006728.1, read as the reverse complement.
TCAGCTTTCCAGTACAAGACACTAGAAATCTAACCTTCACCTTCATGACTCATGAAAGACATAATAATTGATTACTTATCACTGATCACTCATTTTGTGACCTGATGACTTATCACAGAGATCAGATAAATTTATGATTTATAATATTCATATAACTAAATTTTAAGATCCCAAGGCATAGCCCCTCACATGAAATAATTAAGATGTTTTCAAATTATGCAAAAAAACAAACACAAAAATGAAAATATGAACACTTTATTCAATCAAAATTAGGTCACTTGGATAGTGACTTCTACACTGACTTTTAGACTTATTTTATGTTTGCATGATTAGATTTGTGTTGAATGTTTGTGTTTTTTTTTTATTCATTTAATAAATTTCTAATACAGATGATCTTTTGTAGTATAGTACAGGCTAGGATGGCTTATCTTGCCTAAATAGCTGAATCCTCTATATTTTCTCTTTATAAATCTAGATCTATTATTATTATTATTATTATAGCTTTATATAGCGCTACTTTCATGCATATAGCATGCTCAGAGCGTTTTTGGTCCAATCTCATTTGTGGACCGGTTGGGTGGGGGTGGGGGGGTGTATCTAGAAGTTGGTTTTCCGTGCTGCCTTTGGGCGCTCAGTAAACACAACTCTGCCCGAGTCGGGTGTCAAACCTCGAGCCCCCTTCTAGGTAGCCAAGCCAAGTCAAGTTCAAGCGCACTTGGCCTCTCGACCACGCTTCCCACCTATCTTAACTATCTAGGGCTATTAGGTCTAGGTCTAGGCATTTAACTTCATTCAATGTATCAAGCTCATTCCTAACATTTGCCCAATTATTCTCTATAAAAAAACATCAGATTTTATTACATTTTTTTGGGGTATAAAATCAAACAACTTGGCTTATAAATGAATAAAAAAAATGAGCTCCATAAACAAAATAAATATTGTGGGCTCATTAGCATCTATAGACTTAGCCAACCAAAAAATTATAGTCTTAACTTGACTTAACCTTAGGAAGAGGTAAAAGTCATCCTGGTAACATAAAAAAAAAAAAAACCTGACTTACAACTTACACTTACAGCATGCTAGTTTCATATTAAATATCAAAATAAAGATGTAAAATGTAATGACCACAAAAACACAAGACAGCGAGTTGTACGGATTCATCATTCATGTAATGTCTGGAATAAATAAAACTACTCTAGAATCCATCTATAGATATAGAGACTATTTTCTAGATCTAGAAAATAGCATCTATCACTAAAATCTAGATTAAAAAAGAACTGTACAATACTACACAAGTATTACAATAATTACAATTACATATGTGTGATGTACTGAATTTTAATGATCATTAATCATTTAATGTGACATGTCTATGATGTAATTAATCGATTACCCATTTGGTAATTTTATGTAACTTTGTAAATGTAACTTGTTAGTCTTGTAACTTTTCTGTTAGTACTGTTACTGTTACCTTCAGCACATTTTGACATTGTAACTAATCTAATGTAACTTTGTTACATCTTATTATTCTTTATTACTTTTATAGATCTATCTATCATCTAATATAACTATAGACATAAACTAAGTGAAGTCTAGTATAAATTTTTGAGTAGTAAAATACTATTTAAAAAAATAGACTATAAATAATCATATAATAAATTAAAATTTAAATAATAATGATAATAATCGTAACTTAAATTTTAATCTACTTCTTGACTTCTAGATCTGGCTGGATAGACTCGAAGACTTACATTAAGATATCTAATTACTCTAGATTAGTATCTACTTATACTTATAGATCTAGATTAAATATATTTTTCTTTTTTAAATATGCCTCTGTTTTTACCTTCATCTTTATTATAAACTCCAGTTAAAATACTCTTCTCCCTTCGTGTCGTGGGCGCAGCCATCTTTTTAGTAAGGGAATTTACTCTATGGACAACAACCAAAAACAGTAACAAAATATTGGCCTATAATCAGGTTTTTTACAAGTAGCATAGATGATGGGGCATGAGCTGATACTGAAGTGTGAGTGACAATTGCTGCACATGTCTTTAATAGGCGTATACATCGTAATTTATCTTTATGTTAAGCGAGACTTCTTGTAGATGGCCTGTTTTGGTCAGCATATGATGTCAACAGAGCGGTATCTGGAAATTTAGGCACCGGATATTTAGGCACCCGGAAATTTAGGCACCGGATAATTAGGCACTTTTTGACAAGGCGGAAAATTAGGCACCGGATAATTAGGCACTCTTTAATTAGCGACCTTAATTTTGAAAGTAGTTTTAAAGTGTTAACGTATATGTTATCCTTAGGCTATGGGCTATCGGTGACGTTATAAAAAAAAAAAAGCAACTAAAACGATTCTTACTGAATTTTCATGATATAAAAGAGAAGCTGACAAAACGAGGAAAAAAATGACAATCGTGAGAATGTGTGGAAAAAATGACTCCAGATTAATAGTCATTAAAAAATATAGACCTCACAGGATTCAGGGAAAGGGAGGTAGAGTTGATTCTCCTCTCATTGCTTTCTGACCTTAGCCCTTCCTCCTCTACGCACTCTCACTAAAAGGAGACGATTTGTCGCTGGTACATGTTGAACTAGGTCTTGAAAAAGACGTAATGAGTCTCAAGGCTACACACTGGAGTACAGTGCAGGGTACAGCATTGTACATAACTGCTAAAATGGAAGTCTGGAGAAAATTCTTATAGTGGGAATGGGAATGAGCAGGAGGAATTTGCGCGCGTTACTTATAGGAATTAAATATGTTGATAAACTAAAGCAGCATACATATTTTATAATAGCATTAATATCTATTACCAACAATCCTTCTTTTATATTGTTAATGGGTAACCTCTTCAGGAAGATCTATTGTGTGAGTGTATAGGTGTCCTTCAAATGTGGTAATTAACTTTTATTGAATATATATGTAAATTTATGTAATATAATATTTATATAAATTGCAATGGAAATCGCAAAACGGGTAGAAATTACGATAAAATATAATGCTTTGAAAATGTAAAAAAAAGTTTATGGAAAAGACAGATGAGTTAAAAATTTAAATATCATTTTTTTGGAATATTGATATTTTATTAATACTTATTCTGCTTATAGAAGATTGTTGATGTTCCAATTTAACACCGCCTTTTTGATCATAAACCAAACATATTTTCTACAATTTTCGAGAAGGTATAATTCCCCCATTCCTTTTGTGTTCAGTTCCAGAGACAAGTTTTGTTGGTCTTCAGAATGAAAAAAAAACGACAAAAAAGGTTTCATACACACATTATTAAACACACACACACACACACATATATGATTAAAAAAACACAAAAAAAAACACTCGTTTCCCTTTCAACACTGCCTTATGAAATTTAACTATCTGCATTTCCCTTACATATTATTATTATGTTTATTACTGTAATTATTATTATGATGGTTTTAACAGAAATGTGTCTACCCAAGTTTTTGGAAGGCCTCTAAAATGTAATCCCAAGACTTCCATTGTAACACCTTTGTGTTTCCATACCCTTTAGTCCAGTGTCTAGCCTTCAGATTCACTACGTAATTTTACGACCTAGTTTACATCTACCTGCGAGAAATCCTCTCATTTAAGTGAGAGTGTGTGCGCCCCACCCTGCCCATCCCATTTTAAAAGTACGACTCCTCCCTTTCCCACAAGCAGAGGGCGATTGCGATTATATTTATCGCCAACACTCCCCGACATAATAAAAATATTTTATAATACTTTTTAATTCTAAGTATTTACATTAGTAACTAAATATTTACACAATTTGCATAATCATCAATTTAAAAAACTCACCAGTCAACCTTAGGGGTTGGTGATGGACGGAAGCAATGAGCGGAGAATCATCTCTACCTCCCCTCCCCTGAATCCTGTAATGTCTATATTATATAATGACTCTTTTTTTTCACACATTCTCATGATTGTCATTTTTCCCATTTTGTCAGCTTTTCTTTAGTTAGAATCGTTATAGTTGCTATTTATTATAACGTCACCGATAGCCCATAGCCTAAGGATAAAATATACGTTAACATTTTTTTTTCAAAACAAAGATCGCTTATTAAAGAGTGCCTAATTTTCCGGTGCCTATTATCCGCCTTGTCAAAAAGTGCCTAATTATCCGGTACCTAAATATCCGGGTGCCTAAATATCCAGTGCCTAAATTTCCTACATTCCAACAGAGCTGCTGCCAACTGAAGAGGTTCTGGGGTCAATCACAGAAACCGTTTTAATACTTGTTTTCTGTAATATAATGCTTTAAAAACGTGTATGCAAAATATTTTCAATAACTTTTCAGCCGTTAATGAGATATTAGCATTTTAATGTGGGTTTTAGGGACACTAAAAAGTCTTAGTCTCGTAGCCATTCGAGATGTCTTTCTCCCTCACTACACGGGTCCGTGACGTCATAGTATGGAAATTAGGTCACGCTACTAAATTTGGAGGTAAGTTAATGTTCGCCGGATTAGCCTAGATCCAGTCAAGTATCAAGTCCAGTATCGAGTTTTAGTCCACCGTACAACGTGGATCAGTCTGCTTTATCTCTTGTTACAGTCCACGTGTGGTTTTTTATGACTATGAGTGTAAGCTAATCACAATTAACTTAGATCCATTCATGCGTACCTAGTATTTGACCACAACACAGTGTTTATGTCCACCATATCGTGCAGTACACCTGCAAAACTTTCAATTACCGGTGTTTTTCGTTCTGATAACGATGATAGTAAAATAGATCTATATTCTAGAAACTATGGTGGCAGAAACAGCTCATTGACTAATGGAATTCACTTATTCAAATGCCCCTGGAATGATAATGTGTAATTGTGTGTAGAGATGGGGTGGGGAGAAACAAGTCAAAGCTAGATAGTTACTTGCACACTAAGTACAAATTCATCTTCTTTAACTTATATGATTTAAAAATTTAAGAGTAATCCCCATATTGGAAGCAGTTAGCGCAATGAAAAGCTGAATTTGTTTTTCGTAATGCAGTTTTAAAGCAGTGAATAGCTAACTAATAGTTAACTTTTACTTTTTCTTATATTAACATATTTTCAAAGTAATATTAGAATATCAGAATACTTTAATTTAAATAAGATAGTAAATTTAAGAGCAGAAACAGCTGAGGTAATATATTTGATCAGTTAGGTTCAAGCTATTAAATATTTCAAGTTCTAATATTAAATTATTTATCTAGCTATATAACTTTTGGGTGCTAAATTTTCTTTAAAATATCTTTGTAAACAGTGTCTTACTGGAAATATTTACATTTCATTAACTAATTTATAAATATAAACAAACTATGCATTCCGCATTTATAATAATTTTTTTTTCGTCGTCTGCGTCCGTCTTTAGCAAGCTCGTGAGAGCTTTTCAGTTGTTTCTTTCAAAGGCAATCTGCTTTCCTATATGCCTCAAAGAAACCACTGGTTTGTCTGCCATGCATAATGAATTAGATATGACAAAATATACAAGTTGCAACTGGGTTCAAGAGAAATGCTGCATTCATCCTTAATCTTCGGAATCGAAGATAATGCCTTATAACTTTATGTTTGCATTAAATATAAAGGGCATGTTCCACAAAGTTGAAATTTATCCAAAAGAATATTTTTTCACTTTTGAGTATTTTTAAAGAAAATTTAACAAATTTGTTAATTCTAAAAAATTAAGACAATGTTAGCTTAAAACAAACCATCTGAAAATATGATAATAATAATAATAATCTTTATTGTCCTTGTATAAGACTTATTTATTAAAGATTATTGTCATGACCATATAAAACTGACAGGATTTCTTCTAAGCCATTGAGTGTCATAGCATCAGCTTTTAGATTAAAAAGTAAAAGATGCTCAACAGTCTTATAAAATTACAGTCCAGCTGGCATAACACACAATCAGGCAGCCATCCACTGTTGGACGCGTCAGATCATCTTTTAGCCAATGTCAGGTTTCTACAATAAAATTATATATATATAGTAATATATACATAATAGATACACAAATGAAAAATTAAGTAATATTAAATGAATATGAACATTAATATCAGCCTAGAGGAATCTAGTGCTACTTTACTAGAATATAACTTAACTAGATTATATACTATACTAGCAAAATACCCGCGCTTTGCAGCGTGAGGATTATTGCATTAACATTTCAAATTTGCTTTAATTAATAGGCCTACATGTAACAACAAAACATTCTCATTTGTGCCAGGAGTGTTACCGCAGGGAATGTAGCGCATGTATTTTTGGAATAACCGGAACAACGCAGTTTTTGTGTGGCTTTTTGCAATGTTAGTCCGATAAGTAAAAATAATGTGTCATATGTACTGCCTTAAATATTTCATTACTAAGAAGAAAAGTAAACCTTTTGAAATAGAGAAGAAACATGCATGTACCAATACACAGTTATTTGTTGAGGATCTCTTTGTACACCACGTTGTCAGTTCGGCCCTCCGGCTGCAGTATGACCAATCCCTGCGCCGAGCTTACTCTTGAGCATGCGACGTACAGTTGCCCATGTGAGAAGCAGTCCTGTCTCAAGTCAATGCCAACCTTTTGTAGTGTCTGTCCCTGAGACTTGTTGATTGTCATGGCGAAGCAGAGCCTTACTGGGAATTGGAGGCGTTTGAATTGAAATGGGAGGTCAGAGGGGATGACGGGGATGCGAGGAATCAAAACTGTCTCTCCTGAGCCACTGCCAGTGAAAATAGTTGCCTCAATGAGGTTCTTCTGCAGAGACGTGACTTGAAGTCTGGTGCTGTTGCACAGTTTAGGTGGCTGCAAGTTCCTCAGCAACATTATCGGTGCCCCAACCTTCAAAATGAGACGATGCTCAGGAGTGCCTGGAGGATTCAGAGAGTTGAGAAACTCTACCGGATAGTGCACCGCGTCTTCCATTTCCACAACTGAATCCACAGACTGGTATGTTTTAGATTGTGAGGGGAGTTCTTGGAGTAAAACGTGGTTTATGGCCGTGGTCATGTCGTTTCGTGGTGTTAGGATAGCTCTCTCCCTCAACCATGACACGTCTATATGCTGGAGAGTTCTTAGATTGGGATAAACATTGTAACGAAGGTTTTGCAAGGTCTTCACCAGGAGACAGAGATTTGAGGGAATTGCTATTTTAGAATTTTCTTGACTGAAGCTGCCATCACCAATACTCATCAGAAGATCAGAGAACTCTCCGGCTCTTGTGTCGCCATTCAGATGAACCCTCATGTTTATTCTTAAAGTGACGACAGTGATTTGACGCCACAGGTACGAAGACTTCAGACAGGCTTTCACTTCGTCGGCGCGTGTTCCTCTGGGCACGACTGGTAGGGTTTGCCGAAAGTCTCCAGCCAGCAACACTGTCAAGCCTCCCATACGTGTGGTGGTGTTTCGGATGTCTTGGAGGGTCCTGTCCAAAGCCTCGACACACCCTCTGTGTGCCATGGTGGACTCATCCCAGACAATCAGCTTGCACTGTCTTAGAACTTCAGCCATGTTGCTATGCTTTGATATGTTGCACGTGGAGGGCGAATCAGTGGTGTAGCTGAGGTTGAGAGGTAGCTTGAAAGCTGAATGAGCAGTTCTCCCACCCTGAAGAAGAGTTGCTGCAATGCCAGAAGAAGCCACAGCTACAGCAATGTCACCTTCCGCTCGGACTTTCGCAAGCAGAAGGTTTATGAGGAATGTCTTGCCAGTTCCTCCTGGAGCATCAAGAAAAAACACCGTGCCAGTGCCCGAGACAACGCTCCTCATGACTTGCTCGTAAACTCTCTTTTGGTCACCATTCAGCAAAGGCTCGTTGTTTGAGACTACATTGGCCAACTCCGAGGTGTCGTAAGAGATTTCCCTCAAGTACTCGGGATTCGACGTAACCTCTGCCAGTTCTCTCGAAGGTGAAGGCAGCCCGTAATGATCGACAGAGAGACCTCCGATAGCAATGACGTAGTTTTCAAGCAACTGAAGACACTTGTTGTAGATCATAGGCAACCACTGTTGGACTTCTGTTCCTCCATGATCTCTTTCAGTCTGTCTCCTAACATCTTCTGCCATGCTGTCTCAATGTTTTTCCCAGAGATTTAAGGGGTTCTCTATTTGGCAGAAGACCAGCATTACAGCGAACAGTTCACGGATCTTTTGAGGTGAGCGAGACAGAGCAGCTTCCTGGAGAGTCTCGTCCCAGTTGACATCGTCCTGTAACAAACCAAGTGCCCTGCGAGGCCGACTTGTAGGTTGGATGGACAACACCGTCAACTGTTCTGAGAGATTCGAAAGAGGTGGGACCTATGATTTTGTAGTTGTTGAGCACATACACAGCAGTCGAATGAATGAGTTCACTGTGATAGTGCTCATGTGTTGTGTAATTGTCTCCCGTACCATCATCTGTCCACACCTTGAACCTGTCCCAGTTGTTGAGCACATACAACACAATGTCCCTATGGACATCAGCAGTGAGTCTGATGTGGCCGTGCAATGTGTAGCACAGAGCGGACGTTGTCGACCGTTACGACCGTTACGCGTACGATTGGGAAACGAAACCTGCTGCACTTTTGTAAGTAAGCTGTAGGGAATGCGCCTGCCAAATTTCACCCTTGTACCTACACGGGAAGTTGCAGAATTAGTGATGAGTCAGTGAGTCAGGGCTTTGCCTTTTATTAGTATAGATAGGTCTTTGTATATTCGACCGTTTTAATATATGCGAGCAAAAAAGGTAGAATTGGTTTGGCAGAAACATATTAGAATGTATAAGAATCTTTTGATAATGTTTTTGCTTGATAAATATTATAATATAAATTTGTAGTACTTAATGCATTTGCAATTACAACCGAATTTTCGTTTCTAGAAAAAAAAAAAAGGTCTAACTTCAACGCCCCTCCCCCGCCCTGTCAGCAAAATGCAGACCAAAGATGGAGAAAAGACATCAAGACATGGGGCGGGGGTCATCTCGAAAAAAAAAAGTTAATGTCTTTGACAAATAATAATTGAAAACGACGTTCATTTTTAGCGGCCCCCAAAAGAGGAAAAGACGCTATTATATTAAGTTTTGTGTGGTCTGTCCGTCCGTCCGTCCCGTTTACATCTCGTAAACTAGAAAAGATATTGAAAATCCGGCATCATGATATTGTAACGAATCTCACTATCCAGGCTCTCCGCAAACTGCACCACACGACACCAACTTGACAACTCAGGGCTCCAAAAATAACGTAATTGTTTAATGTCAAATAAATCACAGCCAATACTGTACAATTGGCAACACGTAACACAGACTGTACAAATATCTTCACTCTCCGACGTATCAACTCTGTATCAGCTCCACGCCTCTTCCTAGACTTGCACTTGGTTCAACTGTTCCCCCCCCCCCTTTTTTTTTTTTCGTAAGGTAACTCTAGTTTGTCCGGCTTGCAGAAATAAAAGTGTGATCATTCCTTTACTTCTTCTTGTGTGTCCAAACTCTTGAGCCATGAAGAGAATAGTTATATATATTTTAGACCTTTCAAAGTTCTGATGCAACGGCTACTTTTTTTCTTTTCTGAAATGAAAAATTTAATTTTTAAAATCAACTATGCAAGCAGTTTTTTCATAAAAATACTCATTTTTACGGTTCCACGACAATTCGTTCACTGACATTTTTCTTCACCGACAAATCGTTCACGACTTTTTGTTCCCCCGACATTTCGTTAACCCGACAATTCGTTCAGTGACTATTCGTTCACCAACATGTTGTTCACATACAAATCGTACACTGGATTATAGTATATATTATAATTATATTTTAATCTAAAAACTGACCGCTGTTTGGCGCATAAAGTTTCTCTGTTCTTCCACGAAATGCGCAGTTTGCAAGATACTGAACGATCGCTAGATCTCTTGCTAAAACTGCGTGCCACTCCAGTTTCCTTTATATTTTTTTTCAAGTTATACATTGCACTACCATTGGACATTCTCGAAGCTTAATCCAACTACGCTATGACATAAGTATGGATGGCTGCTTGGCCGTTCGGAATGTGCGCTGGACTGTTGTTCGGTCGTCTCGATGGTCCCGGGTCTGCCAATTGGCCTCCAGCAGCTCTCGTGCTAAACAACTTACTAGGAAATAAAGTACTGTCTTTGGTATCAATAAAAAGTGTACGATAGGAGCTACAGTAGTTCATTGACTTTCGCAGATCCGACTTTTAAATGAGAAAAAAAACATCCTTATTTTTTTTTTATTTACTGAAAAATGGGTTTCACACGGCCACAAGTTGTGTATGCACAGTATCTTATAGGGGATTATTTGCAGATGATTGCATAATATATAGAACAATAAAAACAACACAAGACACAGATATTTTACAAAGAGAATTAGATGAATTACAGAAATGGGAATCAAATTGGAGCATGTCTTTCCACCCAGAAAAATGTCAGTTGTTAAGAGTAACAAAAAAACTAAAACAAATTAATTCCACTTATCTTATTCATGGCAAACCAGTAACACAGACTAAAAACTCAAAATACCTAGGTGTTATAATAAATGAAAAACTGTCATGGAATCCACATATTAATGAAACTATAAAAAAAATCCAACAAAGCATTAGGGTTTATTAAAGGAAATTTCTATAAATCAAATAAGAACATAAAACTAAAATGTTATTTAACCTTGGTTAGGCCAATAATAGAATATGCATCCACCGTGTGGGACCCCTCAACTCAAGAAAACATTAAGAAACTGGAACAAACACAAAATAGAGCAGTGAGATTCATAACAAACGAATATTCACATTTGACTAGAGTAACACCATTAGTAAAATCACTAAATTTAGAAAGCCGTCAGGACAGAAGACTCAAAAGTAAAGTAGCAATTATACATAAAACACTGAACCATAATCTTCAAATACAAAAACAAAATTTAATAAAATACTCTGAAAGACACAAAGATAAAGGCACATTCCTCGTCCCATATGCTAGGACAAATTTGTACAAATACTCCTTCTTCCCTAGTGCTATTAGAGCATGGAATGGGTTGCCTGAGCTAGCCAGAAAAACCAGTGACTTGGCAGAATTTAAGTCATTGGTTAATATGCATGACTAAATGCATGACGTGTAGGACGTAATCATCTTCTTTTTTGAAGTAACGTCTGTATTATATAAGATAAGAAGGAAAAAATGAATACGTCATCAAACTTTTTGGATGCTGATTGGCCGCATTAACTATACGAGCTAGGCCACAATACAAAACACGGAATCCTTTTCACACATACCCCGTGCCGTTTACTCTATATATGTACCGATTCATTTATACTGTAATACAACAAAATAGTAGGCTACTGTATGAGTCTTTATTTACGAAATATACTTTTTTGATTGGTTGCTTCCGAGTTGTTGTTTTTTTTTATGCCAAGGTGAAATGTTAAAAGGTACTGCCGCTTAAAAAGTACAGGTCATAAGAAAATATCTTTATACTGAAACTGAATGGTATTTAAGAAACAAAAATGTCGAGTTAAGAATTTACATGGTTATTGATATCATATAGATACCAGAAAATATTGACAAGTCCTAATTTCTGACAACTATTCGGGTTTTCGAACAATGCGGTGACAAGGGAATCTCCTCTTGCTGGGCCTGGAGTGGTTACCCCAATTGCAGCACCCTAAGGCCGCTACTGTCTGTGGCATTTTACATCTCGAAAGATAATCTTTTCCCTTTGCAAATTCTTGTGAGACTAACGATGTCAATCCTTGATGCACAGCTACGATCAGAAGTTGTTCGTATGTAATCATCAGGCGACGTTGCATTTTCACCCTTCTTTTTACTTTCATGCCATTTATTATATCACCATCCTTAATGTTTTGTGGAAGTCGACCTTGTGGCAATATGTGACTTATAATAAATGCCAATAAAAAAAGCAATGTCTTTCATTTGTTTCACTTTCATTGTTTCTTTCGTTAAAACAAAATACAATGATCTAAGTTCTAAGATTTTTTTGTCTTCTACTAAATAAGGTTTATAAATGTTAAAAGTCTTAAACTAAAATATAATTATATTTGTTACAAAGGCTGATAACAAATTGTAAAAGTATGGGATTCAAACAGGGTTATGACATTTAAACTTACATTTTTTTAAAAAGTACATTCCAAAACAAACAAAAAATATTTTTTTCTCAACATGTCAAAGCCAAATTATGCCTGTATTTAATCTTTTCTTCTTCGACCAATGCCAATAGAAGTGTTACTTTTTTAAAATAAAAAATATATAGAAACAATATGGAAAGATTATCAAACAAATTTCAACAAAAAAAGTGTCTACAACACGTGGTGTTCCCAAGCGGTCACCCATCTAAGTACTAACCACGCCCGACGTTGCTTGACTTCGGTGATCGGACGAGAACCGGTATTTTCAACGTGGTATGGCCGTAGACATACGTATATATCTAATTTATGTTAAATAGTTTCAATATAATGTACAGTTGGTTTCGAAAATGTTATCTAACATAACCAGGATAAAGCCGTCAGTCACACTGCAATTGCATTGGTTCTTTCGTTAAAACAAAATACAATGATCTAAGTTCTAAGATTTTTTTTGTCTTCTACTAAATAAGGTTTTTAGATGATAAAAGTCTTGAACTAAAATATAATTATATTTGTTACAAAGGCTGATAACAAATTGTTGAAGTATGTGATTCAAACAGGGTTATGACATTTAAACTTACATTTTTTTAAAAAGTACATTCCAAAACAAAAAAATTTTTTTTTCTCAACATGTCAAAGCCAAATTATGCCTGTATTTAATCTTTTCTTCTTCGACCAATGCCAATAGAAGTGTTACTTTTTAAAATAAAAAATATATAGAAACAATATCGAATGATTATCTAACAAATTTCAACAAAAAAAGTGTCTACAACACGTGGTGTTCCCAAGCGGTCACCCATCTAAGTACTAACCACGCTTGACGTTGCTTGACTTCGGTGATCGGACGAGAACCGGTATTTTCAACGTGGTATGGCCGTAGACATACGTACATTCCTAATTTATGTTTAAATAGTTTCAATATAATGTACAGTTGGTTTCGAAAATGTTATCTAACATAACCAGGATAAAGCCGTCAGTCACACTGCACTTTCATTGTTTCTTTCGTTAAAACAAAATAAAATGATCTAAGTTCTTAGATTTTTTTGTCTTCTACTAAATAAGGTTTATAAATGTTAAAAGTCTTAAACTAAAATATAATTATATTTGTTACAAAGGCTGATAACAAATTGTTAAAGTATGTGATTCAAACAGGGTTATGACATTTAAACTTACATTTTTTTTAAAAGTACATTCCAAAACAAACAAAAAAGATTTTTTTTATCAATATGTTATATCCAAACTATGCCATTATTTAATCTTTTCTTCTTCGACCTATGCTAATAGAAGTGTTACTTTTTAAAATAAAAAACATTTAGAAACAATATGGAAAGATTATCTAACAAATTTTAACAAAAAAAGTGTCTACAACACGTGGTGTTCCCAAGCGGTCACTTATCTAAGTACTAACCACGCCCGACGTTGCTTGACTTCGGTGATCGGACGAGAACCTGTATTTTCAACGTGGTATGGCCGTAGACATACGTACATATCTAATTTATGTTAAATAATTTCAATATAATGTACAGTTGGTTTCAAAAATGTTATCTAACATAACCAGGATAAAGCCGTCAGTCACACTGCACTTTCATTGTTTCTTTCGTTAAAACAAAATACAATGATCTAAGTTCTAAGATTTTTTTGTCTTCTACTAAATAAGGTTTATAAATGTTAAAAGTCTTAAACTAAAATATAATTATATTTGTTAAAAAGGCTGATAACAAAATGTTAAAGTATGGGATTCAAACAGGGTTATGAAATTTAAATTTACATTTTTTATATAAAGTACATTCCAAAACAAACAAAAAAGATTTTTTTTATTAATATGTTATATCCAAATTATGCCTGTATTTAATCTTTTCTTCTTCGACCTATGCCAATAGAAGTGTTACTTTTTAAAATAAAAAATATATAGAAACAATATCGAAAGACTATCTAACAAATTTTAACAAAAAAAGTGTCTACAACACGTGGTGTTCCCAAGCGGTCACCCATCTAAGTACTAACCACGCACGACGTTGCTTGACTTCGGTGATCGGACGTGAACCGGTATTTTCAACGTGGTATGGCCGTAGACATACGTACATTCCTAATTTATGTTTAAATAGTTTCAATATAATGTACAGTTGGTTTCGAAAATGTTATCTAACATAACCAGGATAAAGCCGTCAGTCACACTGCACTTTCATTGTTTCTTTCGTTAAAACAAAATACAATGATCTAAGTTCTTAGATTTTTTTGTCTTCTACTAAATAAGGTTTATAAATGTTAAAAGTCTTAAACTAAAATATAATTATATTTGTTACAAAGGCTGATAACAAATTGTTAAAGTATGTGATTCAAACAGGGTTATGACATTTAAACTTACATTTTTTTAAAAAGTACATTCCAAAAATAAATTATTTTTTATTCTCAACATGTCAAAGCCAAATTATGCCTGTAGTTAATCTATTCTTCTTCGACCAATGCCAATAGAAGTGTTACTTTTTAAAATAAAAAATATATAGAAACAATATCGAATGATTATCTAACAAATTTCAACAAAAAAAGTGTCTACAACACGTGGTGTTCCCAAGCGGTCACCCATCTAAGTACTAACCACGCCCGACGTTACTTGACTTCGGTGATCGGACGAGAACCGGTATTTTCAACGTGGTATGGCCGTAGACATACGTACATTCCTAATTTATGTTTAAATAGTTTCAATATAATGTACAGTTGGTTAAGAAAATGTTATCTAACAAAATCAGTATGAAGTCGTCAGTCACACTGCACTTTCATTGGTTCTTTCGTTAAAACAAAATACAATGATCTAAGTTCTAAGATTTTTTTGTCTTCTACTAAATAAGGTTTATAAATGTTAAAAGTCTTAAACTAAAATATAATTATATTTGTTACAAAGGCTGATAACAAATTGTTAAAGTATGTGATTCAAACAGGGTTATGACATTTAAACTTACATTTTTTATATAAAGTACATTAAAAAACAAACAAAAAAGATTTTTTTTATCAAGATGTTATATCCAAACTATGCCATTATTTAATCTTTTCTTCTTCGACCTATGCTAATAGAAGTGTTACTTTTTAAAATAAAAAACATATAGAAACAATATGGAAAGATTATCTAACAAATTTCAACAAAAAAAGTGTCTACAACACGTGGTGTTCCCAAGCGGTCACCCATCTAAGTACTAACCACGCCCGACGTTGCTTGACTTCGGTGATCGGACGAGAACCGGTATTTTCAACGTGGTATGGCCGTAGACATACGTACATATCTAATTTATGTTAAATAATTTCAATATAATGTACAGTTGGTTTCAAAAATGTTATCTAACATAACCAGGATAAAGCCGTCAGTCACACTGCACTTTCATTGTTTCTTTCGTTAAAACAAAATACAATGATCTAAGTTCTAAGATTTTTTTGTCTTCTACTAAATAAGGTTTATAAATGTTAAAAGTCTTAAACTAAAATATAATTATATTTGTTACAAAAGCTGATAACAAATTGTTAAAGTATGTGATTCAAACAGGGTTATGACATTTAAACTTACATTTTTTATATAAAGTACATTCCAAAACAAACAAAAAAGATTTTTTTTATCAATATGTTATATCCAAACTATGCCATTATTTAATCTTTTCTTCTTCGACCTATGCTAATAGAAGTGTTACTTTTTAAAATAAAAAACATATAGAAACAATATGGAAAGATTATCTAACAAATTTTAACAAAAAAAGTGTCTACAACACGTGGTGTTCCCAAGCGGTCACCCATCTAAGTACTAACCACGCCCGACGTTGCTTGACTTCGGTGATCGGACGAGAACCGGTATTTTCAACGTGGTATGGCCGTAGACATACGTACATATCTAATTTATGTTAAATAATTTGAATATAATGTACAGTTGGTTTCAAAAATGTTATCTAACATAACCAGGATAAAGCCGTCAGTCACACTGCACTTTCATTGTTTCTTTCGTTAAAACAAAATACAATGATCTAAGTTCTAAGATTTTTTTGTCTTCTACTAAATAAGGTTTATAAATGTTAAAAGTCTTAAACTAAAATATAATTATATTTGTTACAAAGGCTGATAACAAATTGTTAAAGTATGTGATTCAAACAGGGTTATGACATTTAAACTTACATTTTTTTTAAAAGTACATTCCAAAAATATATTTTTTTTCTCAACATGTCAAAGCCAAATTATGCCTGTAGTTAATCTATTCTTCTTCGACCAATGCCAATAGAAGTGTTACTTTTTAAAATAAAAAATATATAGAAACAATATCGAATGATTATCTAACAAATTTCAACAAAAAAAGTGTCTACAACACGTGATGTTCCCAAGCGGTCACCCATCTAAGTACTAACCACGCCCGACGTTACTTGACTTCGGTGATCGGACGAGAACCGGTATTTTCAACGTGGTATGGCCGTAGACATACGTACATATCTAATTTATGTTAAATAATTTCAATATAATGTACAGTTGGTTTCAAAAATGTTATCTAACATAACCAGGATAAAGCCGTCAGTCACACTGCACTTTCATTGTTTCTTTCGTTAAAACAAAATACAATGATCTAAGTTCTAAGATTTTTTTGTCTTCTACTAAATAAGGTTTATAAATGTTAAAAGTCTTAAACTAAAATATAATTATATTTGTTACAAAGGCTGATAACAAATTGTTAAAGTATGTGATTCAAACAGGGTTTTGACATTTAAACTTACATTTTTTTTAAAAGTACATTCCAAAAATATATTTTTTTTCTCAACATGTCAAAGCCAAATTATGCCTGTAGTTAATCTATTCTTCTTCGACCAATGCCAATAGAAGTGTTACTTTTTAAAATAAAAAATATATAGAAACAATATCGAATGATTATCTAACAAATTTCAACAAAAAAAGTGTCTACAACACGTGATGTTCCCAAGCGGTCACCCATCTAAGTACTAACCACGCCCGACGTTACTTGACTTCGGTGATCGGACTAGAACCGGTATTTTCAACGTGGTATGGCCGTAGACATACGTACATTCCTAATTTATGTTTAAATAGTTTCAATATAATGTACAGTAGGGTTAAGAAAATGTTATCTAACAAAATCAGTATGGAGCCGTTAGTCACACTGTACTTTCATTGGTTCTTTCGTTAAAACAAAATACAATGATCTAAGTTTTAAGATTTTTTTGTCTTCTACTAAATAAGGTTTATAAATGTTAAAAGTCTTAAACTAAAATATAATTATATTTGTTACAAAGGCTGATAACAAATTGTTAAAGTATGGGATTCAAACAGGGTTATGAAATTTAAACTTACATTTTTTATATAAAGTACATTCCAAAACAAACAAAAAAGATTTTTTTTATTAATATGTTATATCCAAATTATGCCTGTATTTAATCTTTTCTTCTTCGACCTATGCCAATAGAAGTGTTACTTTTTAAAATAAAAAATATATAGAAACAATATCGAAAGATTATCTAACAAATTTTAACAAAAAAAGTGTCTACAACACGTGGTGTTCCCAAGCGGTCACCCATCTAAGTACTAACCACGCCCGACGTTGCTTGACTTCGGTGATCGGACGAGAACCTGTATTTTCAACGTGGTATGGCCGTAGACATACGTACATATCTTATTTATGTTAAATAATTTCAATATAATGTACAGTTGGTTTCGAAAATGTTATCTAACATAACCAGGATAAAGCCGTCAGTCACACTGCACTTTCATTGTTTCTTTCGTTAAAACAAAATACAATGATCTAAGTTCTAAGATTTTTTTGTCTTCTACTAAATAAGGTTTATAAATGTTAAAAGTCTTAAACTAAAATATAATTATATTTGTTACAAAGGCTGATAACAAATTGTTAAAGTATGGGATTCAAACAGGGTTATGAAATTTAAACTTACATTTTTTATATAAAGTACATTCCAAAACAAACAAAAAAGATTTTTTTTATTAATATGTTATATCCAAATTATGCCTGTATTTAATCTTTTCTTCTTCGACCTATGCCAATAGAAGTGTTACTTTTTAAAATAAAAAATATATAGAAACAATATCGAAAGATTATCTAACAAATTTTAACAAAAAAAGTGTCTACAACACGTGGTGTTCCCAAGCGGTCACCCATCTAAGTACTAACCACGCCCGACGTTGCTTGACTTCGGTGATCGGACGAGAACCTGTATTTTCAACGTGGTATGGCCGTAGACATACGTACATATCTTATTTATGTTAAATAATTTCAATATAATGTACAGTTGGTTTCGAAAATGTTATCTAACATAACCAGGATAAAGCCGTCAGTCACACTGCACTTTCATTGTTTCTTTCGTTAAAACAAAATACAATGATCTAAGTTATAAGATTTTTTTGTCTTCTACTAAATAAGGTTTATAAATGTTAAAAGTCTAAACTAAAATATAATTATATTTGTTACAAAGGCTGATAACAAATTGTTAAAGTATGTGATTCAAACAGGGTTATGACATTTAAACTTACATTTTTTTTAAAAGTACATTCCAAAAATAATTTTTTTTTCTCAACATGTCAAAGCCAAATTATGCCTGTAGTTAATCTATTCTTCTTCGACCAATGCCAATAGAAGTGTTACTTTTTAAAATAAAAAATATATAGAAACAATATCGAATGATTATCTAACAAATTTCAACAAAAAAGTGTCTACAACACGTGATGTTCCCAAGCGGTCACCCATCTAAGTACTAACCACGCCCGACGTTACTTGACTTCGGTGATCGGACTAGAACCGGTATTTTCAACGTGGTATGACCGTAGACATACGTACATATCTAATTTATGTTAAATAATTTCAATATAATGTACAGTTGGTTTCGAAAATGTTATCTAACATAACCAGGATAAAGCCGTCAGTCACACTGCACTTTCATTGTTTCTTTCGTTAAAACAAAATACAATGATCTAAGTTATAAGATTTTTTTGTCTTCTACTAAATAAGGTTTATAAATGTTAAAAGTCTAAACTAAAATATAATTATATTTGTTACAAAGGCTGATAACAGATTGTTAAAGTATGTGATTCAAACAGGGTTATGACATTTAAACTTACATTTTTTATATAAAGTACATTCCAAAACAAACAAAAAAGATTTTTTTTATCAATATGTTATATCCAAACTATGCCATTATTTAATCTTTTCTTCTTCGACCTATGCTAATAGAAGTGTTACTTTTTAAAATAAAAAACATTTAGAAACAATATGGAAAGATTATCTAACAAATTTTAACAAAAAAAGTGTCTACAACACGTGGTGTTCCCAAGCGGTCACTTATCTAAGTACTAACCACGCCCGACGTTGCTTGACTTCGGTGATCGGACGAGAACCTGTATTTTCAACGTGGTATGGCCGTAGACATACGTACATATCTAATTTATGTTAAATAATTTCAATATAATGTACAGTTGGTTTCAAAAATGTTATCTAACATAACCAGGATAAAGCCGTCAGTCACACTGCACTTTCATTGTTTCTTTCGTTAAAACAAAATACAATGATCTAAGTTCTAAGATTTTTTTGTCTTCTACTAAATAAGGTTTATAAATGTTAAAAGTCTTAAACTAAAATATAATTATATTTGTTAAAAAGGCTGATAACAAAATGTTAAAGTATGGGATTCAAACAGGGTTATGAAATTTAAATTTACATTTTTTATATAAAGTACATTCCAAAACAAACAAAAAAGATTTTTTTTATTAATATGTTATATCCAAATTATGCCTGTATTTAATCTATTCTTCTTCGACCTATGCCAATAGAAGTGTTACTTTTTAAAATAAAAAATATATAGAAACAATATCGAAAGACTATCTAACAAATTTTAACAAAAAAAGTGTCTACAACACGTGGTGTTCCCAAGCGGTCACCCATCTAAGTACTAACCACGCACGACGTTGCTTGACTTCGGTGATCGGACGTGAACCGGTATTTTCAACGTGGTATGGCCGTAGACATACGTACATTCCTAATTTATGTTTAAATAGTTTCAATATAATGTACAGTTGGTTTCGAAAATGTTATCTAACATAACCAGGATAAAGCCGTCAGTCACACTGCACTTTCATTGTTTCTTTCGTTAAAACAAAATACAATGATCTAAGTTCTTAGATTTTTTTGTCTTCTACTAAATAAGGTTTATAAATGTTAAAAGTCTTAAACTAAAATATAATTATATTTGTTACAAAGGCTGATAACAAATTGTTAAAGTATGTGATTCAAACAGGGTTATGACATTTAAACTTACATTTTTTTAAAAAGTACATTCCAAAAATAAATTATTTTTTATTCTCAACATGTCAAAGCCAAATTATGCCTGTAGTTAATCTATTCTTCTTCGACCAATGCCAATAGAAGTGTTACTTTTTAAAATAAAAAATATATAGAAACAATATCGAATGATTATCTAACAAATTTCAACAAAAAAAGTGTCTACAACACGTGGTGTTCCCAAGCGGTCACCCATCTAAGTACTAACCACGCCCGACGTTACTTGACTTCGGTGATCGGACGAGAACCGGTATTTTCAACGTGGTATGGCCGTAGACATACGTACATTCCTAATTTATGTTTAAATAGTTTCAATATAATGTACAGTTGGTTAAGAAAATGTTATCTAACAAAATCAGTATGAAGTCGTCAGTCACACTGCACTTTCATTGGTTCTTTCGTTAAAACAAAATACAATGATCTAAGTTCTAAGATTTTTTTGTCTTCTACTAAATAAGGTTTATAAATGTTAAAAGTCTTAAACTAAAATATAATTATATTTGTTACAAAGGCTGATAACAAATTGTTAAAGTATGTGATTCAAACAGGGTTATGACATTTAAACTTACATTTTTTATATAAAGTACATTCCAAAACAAACAAAAAAGATTTTTTTTATCAAGATGTTATATCCAAACTATGCCATTATTTAATCTTTTCTTCTTCGACCTATGCTAATAGAAGTGTTACTTTTTAAAATAAAAAACATATAGAAACAATATGGAACGATTATCTAACAAATTTCAACAAAAAAAGTGTCTACAACACGTGGTGTTCCCAAGCGGTCACCCATCTAAGTACTAACCACGCCCGACGTTGCTTGACTTCGGTGATCGGACGAGAACCGGTATTTTCAACGTGGTATGGCCGTAGACATACGTACATATCTAATTTATGTTAAATAATTTCAATATAATGTACAGTTGGTTTCAAAAATGTTATCTAACATAACCAGGATAAAGCCGTCAGTCACACTGCACTTTCATTGTTTCTTTCGTTAAAACAAAATACAATGATCTAAGTTCTAAGATTTTTTTGTCTTCTACTAAATAAGGTTTATAAATGTTAAAAGTCTTAAACTAAAATATAATTATATTTGTTACAAAGGCTGATAACAAATTGTTAAAGTATGTGATTCAAACAGGGTTATGACATTTAAACTTACATTTTTTTTAAAAGTACATTCCAAAAATAATTTTTTTTTTCTCAACATGTCAAAGCCAAATTATGCCTGTAGTTAATCTATTCTTCTTCGACCAATGCCAATAGAAGTGTTACTTTTTAAAATAAAAAATATATAGAAACAATATCGAATGATTATCTAACAAATTTCAACAAAAAAAGTGTCTACAACACGTGGTGTTCCCAAGCGGACACCCATCTAAGTACTAACCACGCCCGACGTTACTTGACTTCGGTGATCGGACGAGAACCGGTATTTTCAACGTGGTATGGCCGTAGACATACGTACATTCCTAATTTATGTTTAAATAGTTTCAATATAATGTACAGTTGGTTAAGAAAATGTTATCTAACAAAATCAGTATGAAGTCGTCAGTCACACTGCACTTTCATTGGTTCTTTCGTTAAAACAAAATACAATGATCTAAGTTCTAAGATTTTTTTGTCTTCTACTAAATAAGGTTTATAAATGTTAAAAGTCTTAAACTAAAATATAATTATATTTGTTACAAAGGCTGATAACAAATTGTTAAAGTATGTGATTCAAACAGGGTTATGACATTTAAACTTACATTTTTTATATAAAGTACATTAAAAAACAAACAAAAAAGATTTTTTTTATCAAGATGTTATATCCAAACTATGCCATTATTTAATCTTTTCTTCTTCGACCTATGCTAATAGAAGTGTTACTTTTTAAAATAAAAAACATATAGAAACAATATGGAAAGATTATCTAACAAATTTCAACAAAAAAAGTGTCTACAACACGTGGTGTTCCCAAGCGGTCACCCATCTAAGTACTAACCACGCCCGACGTTGCTTGACTTCGGTGATCGGACGAGAACCGGTATTTTCAACGTGGTATGGCCGTAGACATACGTACATATCTAATTTATGTTAAATAATTTCAATATAATGTACAGTTGGTTTCAAAAATGTTATCTAACATAACCAGGATAAAGCCGTCAGTCACACTGCACTTTCATTGTTTCTTTCGTTAAAACAAAATACAATGATCTAAGTTCTAAGATTTTTTTGTCTTCTACTAAATAAGGTTTATAAATGTTAAAAGTCTTAAACTAAAATATAATTATATTTGTTACAAAAGCTGATAACAAATTGTTAAAGTATGTGATTCAAACAGGGTTATGACATTTAAACTTACATTTTTTATATAAAGTACATTCCAAAACAAACAAAAAAGATTTTTTTTATCAATATGTTATATCCAAACTATGCCATTATTTAATCTTTTCTTCTTCGACCTATGCTAATAGAAGTGTTACTTTTTAAAATAAAAAACATATAGAAACAATATGGAAAGATTATCTAACAAATTTCAACAAAAAAAGTGTCTACAACACGTGGTGTTCCCAAGCGGTCACCCATCTAAGTACTAACCACGCCCGACGTTACTTGACTTCGGTGATCGGACGAGAACCGGTATTTTCAACGTGGTATGGCCGTAGACATACGTACATATCTAATTTATGTTAAATAATTTGAATATAATGTACAGTTGGTTTCAAAAATGTTATCTAACATAACCAGGATAAAGCCGTCAGTCACACTGCACTTTCATTGTTTCTTTCGTTAAAACAAAATACAATGATCTAAGTTCTAAGATTTTTTTGTCTTCTACTAAATAAGGTTTATAAATGTTAAAAGTCTTAAACTAAAATATAATTATATTTGTTACAAAGGCTGATAACAAATTGTTAAAGTATGTGATTCAAACAGGGTTATGACATTTAAACTTACATTTTTTTTAAAAGTACATTCCAAAAATATATTTTTTTTCTCAACATGTCAAAGCCAAATTATGCCTGTAGTTAATCTATTCTTCTTCGACCAATGCCAATAGAAGTGTTACTTTTTAAAATAAAAAATATATAGAAACAATATCGAATGATTATCTAACAAATTTCAACAAAAAAAGTGTCTACAACACGTGATGTTCCCAAGCGGTCACCCATCTAAGTACTAACCACGCCCGACGTTACTTGACTTCGGTGATCGGACGAGAACCGGTATTTTCAACGTGGTATGGCCGTAGACATACGTACATATCTAATTTATGTTAAATAATTTCAATATAATGTACAGTTGGTTTCAAAAATGTTATCTAACATAACCAGGATAAAGCCGTCAGTCACACTGCACTTTCATTGTTTCTTTCGTTAAAACAAAATACAATGATCTAAGTTCTAAGATTTTTTTGTCTTCTACTAAATAAGGTTTATAAATGTTAAAAGTCTTAAACTAAAATATAATTATATTTGTTACAAAGGCTGATAACAAATTGTTAAAGTATGTGATTCAAACAGGGTTATGACATTTAAACTTACATTTTTTTTAAAAGTACATTCCAAAAATATATTTTTTTTCTCAACATGTCAAAGCCAAATTATGCCTGTAGTTAATCTATTCTTCTTCGACCAATGCCAATAGAAGTGTTACTTTTTAAAATAAAAAATATATAGAAACAATATCGAATGATTATCTAACAAATTTCAACAAAAAAAGTGTCTACAACACGTGATGTTCCCAAGCGGTCACCCATCTAAGTACTAACCACGCCCGACGTTACTTGACTTCGGTGATCGGACTAGAACCGGTATTTTCAACGTGGTATGGCCGTAGACATACGTACATTCCTAATTTATGTTTAAATAGTTTCAATATAATGTACAGTAGGGTTAAGAAAATGTTATCTAACAAAATCAGTATGGAGCCGTTAGTCACACTGTACTTTCATTGGTTCTTTCGTTAAAACAAAATACAATGATCTAAGTTTTAAGATTTTTTTGTCTTCTACTAAATAAGGTTTATAAATGTTAAAAGTCTTAAACTAAAATATAATTATATTTGTTACAAAGGCTGATAACAAATTGTTAAAGTATGGGATTCAAACAGGGTTATGAAATTTAAACTTACATTTTTTATATAAAGTACATTCCAAAACAAACAAAAAAGATTTTTTTTATTAATATGTTATATCCAAATTATGTTTGTATTTAATCTTTTCTTCTTCGACCTATGCCAATAGAAGTGTTACTTTTTAAAATAAAAAATATATAGAAACAATATCGAAAGATTATCTAACAAATTTTAACAAAAAAAGTGTCTACAACACGTGGTGTTCCCAAGCGGTCACCCATCTAAGTACTAACCACGCCCGACGTTGCTTGACTTCGGTGATCGGACGAGAACCTGTATTTTCAACGTGGTATGGCCGTAGACATACGTACATATCTTATTTATGTTAAATAATTTCAATATAATGTACAGTTGGTTTCGAAAATGTTATCTAACATAACCAGGATAAAGCCGTCAGTCACACTGCACTTTCATTGTTTCTTTCGTTAAAACAAAATACAATGATCTAAGTTCTAAGATTTTTTTGTCTTCTACTAAATAAGGTTTATAAATGTTAAAAGTCTTAAACTAAAATATAATTATATTTGTTACAAAGGCTGATAACAAATTGTTAAAGTATGTGATTCAAACAGGATTATGACATTTAAACTTACATTTTTTTAAAAAGTACATTCCAAAAATATTTTTTTTTTCTCAACATGTCAAAGCCAAATTATGCCTGTAGTTAATCTATTCTTCTTCGACCAATGCCAATAGAAGTGTTACTTTTTAAAATAAAAAATATATAGAAACAATATCAAATGATTATCTAACAAATTTCAACAAAAAAGTGTCTACAACACGTGATGTTCCCAAGCGGTCACCCATCTAAGTACTAACCACGCCCGACGTTACTTGACTTCGGTGATCGGACTAGAACCGGTATTTTCAACGTGGTATGGCCGTAGACATACGTACAATCCTAATTTAGTTTTAAATAGTTTCAATATAATGTACAGTAGGGTTAAGAAAATGTTACCAAAAAAAATCAGTATGGAGCCGTTAGTCACACTGTACTTTCATTGGTTCTTTCGTTAAAACAAAATACAATGATCTAAGTTCTAAGATTTTTTTGTCTTCTACTAAATAAGGTTTATAAATGTTAAAAGTCTTAAACTAAAATATAATTATATTTATTACAAAGGCTGATAACAAATTGTTAAAGTATGGGATTCAAACAGGGTTATGAAATTTAAACTTACATTTTTTATATAAAGTACATTCCAAAACAAACAAAAAAGATTTTTTTTATTAATATGTTATATCCAAATTATGCCTGTATTTAATCTTTTCTTCTTCGACCTATGCCAATAGAAGTGTTACTTTTTAAAATAAAAAACATATAGAAACAATATGGAAAGATTATCTAACAAATTTCAACAAAAAAAGTGTCTACAACACGTGGTGTTCCCAAGCGGTCACCCATCTAAGTACTAACCACGCCCGACGTTACTTGACTTCGGTGATCGGACGAGAACCGGTATTTTCAACGTGGTATGGCCGTAGACATACGTACATTCCTAATTTATGTTTAAATAGTTTCAATATAATGTACAGTTGGTTTCGAAAATGTTATCTAACAAAATCAGTATGAAGTCGTCAGTCACACTGCACTTGCATTGGTTCTTTCGTTAAAACAAAATACAATGATCTAAGTTCTAAGATTTTTTTGTCTTCTACTAAATAAGGTTTATAAATGTTAAAAGTCTTAAACTAAAATATAATTATATTTGTTACAAAGGCTGATAACAAATTGTTAAAGTATCCGATTCAAACAGGGTTATGACATTTAAACTTACATTTTTTATATAAAGTACATTCTAAAACAAACAAAAAAGATTTTTTTTTTATCAATATGTTATATCCAAACTATGCCATTATTTAATCTTTTCTTCTTCGACCTATGCCAATAGAAGTGTTACTTTTTAAAATAAAAAACATATAGAAACAATATGGAAAGATTATCTAACAAATTTCAACAAAAAAAGTGTCTACAACACGTGGTGTTCCCAAGCGGTCACCCATCTAAGTACTAACCACGCCCGACGTTGCTTGACTTCGGTGATCGGACGATAACCGGTATTTTCAACGTGGTATGGCCGTAGACATACGTACATATCTAATTTATGTTAAATAATTTCAATATAATGTTCAGTTGGTTTCTAAAATGTTATCTAACATAACCAGGTTAAAGCCGTCAATCACACTGCACTTGCATTGGTTCTTTCGTTAAAACAAAATACAATGATCTAAGTTATAAGATTTTTTTGTCTTCTACTAAATAAGGTTTATAAATGTTAAAAGTCTTAAACTAAAATATAATTATATTTGTTACAAAGGCTGATAACAAATTGTTAAAGTATGTGATTCAAACAGGGTTATGACATTTAAACTTACATTTTTTTTAAAAGTACATTCCAAAAATTTTTTTTTTTTCTCAACATGTCAAAGCCAAATTATGCCTGTAGTTAATCTATTCTTCTTCGACCAATGCCAATAGAAGTGTTACTTTTTAAAATAAAAAATATATAGAAACAATATCGAATGATTATCTAACAAATTTCAACAAAAAAAGTGTCTACAACACGTGGTGTTCCCAAGCGGTCACCCATCTAAGTACTAACCACGCCCGACGTTACTTGACTTCGGTGATCGGACGAGAACCGGTATTTTCAACGTGGTATGGCCGTAGACATACGTACATTCCTAATTTATGTTTAAATAGTTTCAATATAATGTACAGTAGGGTTAAGAAAATGTTATCTAACAAAATCAGTATGGAGCCGTTAGTCACACTGTACTTTCATTGGTTCTTTCGTTAAAACAAAATACAATGATCTAAGTTATAAGATTTTTTTGTCTTCTACTAAATAAGGTTTATAAATGTTAAAAGTCTTAAACTAAAATATAATTATATTTGTTACAAAGGCTGATAACAAATTGTTAAAGTATGGGATTCAAACAGGGTTATGAAATTTAAACTTACATTTTTTATATAAAGTACATTCCAAAACAAACAAAAAAGATTTTTTTTATCAATATGTTATATCCAAACTATGCCATTATTTAATCTTTTCTTCTTCGACCTATGCCAATAGAAGTGTTACTTTTTAAAATAAAAAACATATAGAAACAATATCGAAAGATTATCTAACAAATTTCAACAAAAAAGTGTCTACAACACGTGGTGTTCCCAAGCGGTCACCCATCTAAGTACTAACCACGCCCGACGTTGCTTGACTTCGGTGATCGGACGAGAACCGGTATTTTCAACGTGGTATGGCCGTAGACATACGTACATATCTAATTTATGTTAAATAATTTCAATATAATGTACAGTTGGTTTCGAAAATGTTATCTAACATAACCAGGATAAAGCCGTCAGTCACACTGCACTTTCATTGTTTCTTTCGTTAAAACAAAATACAATGATCTAAGTTCTAAGATTTTTTTGTCTTCTACTAAATAAGGTTTATAAATGTTAAAAGTCTTAAACTAAAATATAATTATATTTGTTACAAAGGCTGATAACAAATTGTTAAAGTATGTGATTCAAACAGGGTTATGACATTTAAACTTACATTTTTTTTAAAAGTACATTCCAAAAATAATTTTGTTTTTCTCAACATGTCAAAGCCAAATTATGCCTGTAGTTAATCTATTCTTCTTCGACCAATGCCAATAGAAGTGTTACTTTTTAAAATAAAAAATATATAGAAACAATATCGAATGATTATCTAACAAATTTCAACAAAAAAAGTGTCTACAACACGTGGTGTTCCCAAGCGGTCACCCATCTAAGTACTAACCACGCCCGACGTTACTTGACTTCGGTGATCGGACGAGAACCGGTATTTTCAACGTGGTATGGCCGTAGACATACGTACATTCCTAATTTATGTTTAAATAGTTTCAATATAATGTACAGTAGGGTTAAGAAAATGTTATCTAACAAAATCAGTATGGAGCCGTTAGTCACACTGTACTTTCATTGGTTCTTTCGTTAAAACAAAATACAATGATCTAAGTTATAAGATTTTTTTGTCTTCTACTAAATAAGGTTTATAAATGTTAAAAGCCTTAAACTAAAATATAATTATATTTGTTACAAAGGCTGATAACAAATTGTTAAAGTATGGGATTCAAACAGGGTTATGAAATTTAAACTTACATTTTTTTATATAAAGTACATTCCAAAACAAACAAAAAAGATTTTTTTTATCAATATGTTATATCCAAACTATGCCATTATTTAATCTTTTCTTCTTCGACCTATGCCAATAGAAGTGTTACTTTTAAAATAAAAAACATATAGAAACAATATGGAAAGATTATCTAAATAATTTCAACAAAAAAGTGTCTACAACACGTGGTGTTCCCAAGCGGTCACCCATCTAAGTACTAACCACGCCCGACGTTGCTTGACTTCGGTGATCGGACGAGAACCGGTATTTTCAACGTGGTATGGCCGTAGACATACGTACATATCTAATTTATGTTAAATAATTTCAATATAATGTACAGTTGGTTTCGAAAATGTTATCTAACATAACCAGGATAAAGCCGTCAGTCACACTGCACTTTCATTGTTTCTTTCGTTAAAACAAAATACAATGATCTAAGTTATAAGATTTTTTTGTCTTCTACTAAATAAGGTTTATAAATGTTAAAGGTCTTAAACTAAAATATAATTATATTTGTTACAAACGCTGATAACAAATTGTTAAAGTATGTGATTCAAACAGGGTTATGACATTTAAACTTACATTTTTTTAAAAAGTACATTCCAAAAATAAATTATTTTGTTTTTCTCAACATGTCAAAGCCAAATTATGCCTGTAGTTAATCTATTCTTCTTCGACCAATGCCAATAGAAGTGTTACTTTTTAAAATAAAAAATATATACAAACAATATCGAAAGATTATCTAACAAATTTCAACAAAAAAAGTGTCTACAACACGTGGTGTTCCCAAGCGGTCACCCATCTAAGTACTAACCACGCCCGACGTTGCTTGACTTCGGTGATCGGACGAGAACCGGTATTTTCAACGTGGTATGGCCGTAGACATACGTACATTCCTAATTTATGTTTAAATAGTTTCAATATAATGTACAGTTGTTTAAGAAAATGTTATCTAACAAAATCAGTATGAAGTCGCCAGTCACACTGCACTTTCATTGGTTCTTTCGTTAAAACAAAATACAATGATCTAAGTTCTAAGATTTTTTTGTCTTCTACTAAATAAGGTTAATAAATGTTAAAAGTCTTAAACTAAAATATAATTATATTTGTTTGAAAGGCTGATAACAAATTGTTAAAGTATGGGATTCAAACAGGGTTATGACATTTAAACTTACATTTTTTTAAAAAGTACATTCCAAAACATTTTTTTTTTCTCAACATGTCAAAGCCAAATTATGCTTGTATTTAATCTATTCTTCTTCGACCAATCCCAATAGAAGTGTTACTTTTTAAAATAAAAAATATATAGAAACAATATCGAATGATTATATAACAAATTTCAACAAAAAAAATGTCTACAACACGTGGTGTTCCCAAGCGGTCACCCATCTAAGTACTAACCACGCCCGACGTTGCTTGACTTCGGTGATCGGACGAGAACCGGTATTTTCAACGTGGTATGGCCGTAGACATACGTACATTCCTAATTTATGTTTAAATAGTTTCAATATAATGTACAGTTGGTTTCGAAAATGTTATCTAACATAACCAAGATAAAGCCGTCAGTCACACTGCACTTGCATTGGTTCTTTCGTTAAAACAAAATACAATGATCTAAGTTATAAGATTTTTTTGTCTTCTACTAAATAAGGTTTTTAGATGATAAAAGTCTTGAACTAAAATATAATTATATTTGTTACAAAGGCTGATAACAAATTGTTAAAGTATGTGATTCAAACAGGGTTATGACATTTAAACTTACATTTTTTATATAAAGTACATTCCAAAACAAACAAAAAAGATTTTTTTTATCAATATGTTATATCCAAACTATGCCATTATTTAATCTATCCTTCTTCGACCTATGCCAATAGAAGTGTTACTTTTTTAAATAAAAAACATATAGAAACAATATGGAAAGATTATCTTACAAATTTCAACAAAAAAAGTGTCTACAACACGTGGTGTTCCCAAGCGGTCACCCATCTAAGTACTAACCACGCCCGACGTTGCTTGACTTCGGTGATCGAACGAGAACCGGTATTTTCAACGTGGTATGGCCGTAGACATACGTACATATCTAATTTATGTTAAATAATTTCAATATAATGTACAGTTGGTTTTGAAAATGTTATCTAACATAACCAGGATAAAGCCGTCAGTCACACTGCACTTTCATTGTTTCTTTCGTTAAAACAAAATACAATTATCTAAGTTATAAGATTTTTTTGTCTTCTACTAAATAAGGTTTATAAATGTTAAAAGTCTTAAACTAAAATATAATTATATTTGTTACAAAGGCTGATAACAAATTGTTAAAGTATGGGATTCAAACAGGGTTATGACATTTAAACTTACATTTTTTTAAAAAGTACATTAAAAAACAAATTTTTTTTTTTCTCAACATGTCAATGCCAAACTATGCCTGTATTTAATCTATTCTTCTTCGACCAATGCCAATAGAAGTGTTACTTTTTAAAATAAAAAATATATAGAAACAATATCGAATGATTATCTAACAAATTTCAACAAAAAAAGTGTCTACAACACGTGGTGTTCCCAAGCGGTCACCCATCTAAGTACTAACCACGCCCGACGTTACTTGACTTCGGTGATCGGACGAGAACCGGTATTTTCAACGTGGTATGGCCGTAGACATACGTACATTCCTAATTTATGTTTAAATAGTTTCAATATAATGTACAGTAGGGTTAAGAAAATGTTATCTAACAAAATCAGTATGGAGCCGTTAGTCACACTGTACTTTCATTGGTTCTTTCGTTAAAACAAAATACAATGATCTAAGTTCTAAGATTTTTTTGTCTTCTACTAAATAAGGTTTATAAATGTTAAAAGTCTTAAACTAAAATATAACTATATTTGTTACAAAGGCTGATAACAAATTGTTAAAGTATGGGATTCAAACAGGGTTATGAAATTTAAACTTACATTTTGTATATAAAGTACATTCCAAAACAAACAAAAAAGATTTTTTTTATTAATATGTTATTTTTAAATTATGCCTGTATTTAATCTTTTCTTCTTCGACCTATGCCAATAGAAGTGTTACTTTTTAAAATAAAAAATATATAGAAACAATATCGAAAGATTATCTAACAAATTTTAACAAAAAAAGTGTCTACAACACGTGGTGTTCCCAAGCGGTCACCCATCTAAGAAATAACCACGCACGATGTTGCTTGACTTCGGTGATCGGACGTGAACCGGTATTTTTAACGTGGTATGGCCGTAGACGTAATTCCTAATTGATGTTTAAATAGTTTCAATATAATGTACAGTTGGTTTCGAAAATGTTATCTAACATAACCAGGATAAAGCCGTCAGTCACACTGCACTTTTATTGTTTCTTTCGTTAAAACAAAATACAATGATCTAAGTTATAAGATTTTTTTGTCTTCTACTAAATAAGGTTTATAAATGTTAAAAGTCTAAACTAAAATATAATTATATTTGTTACAAAGGCTGATAACAAAATGTTAAAGTATGTGAT
This sequence comes from Biomphalaria sudanica, assembly GCA_036873155.1. Classification (NCBI taxonomy): domain Eukaryota; kingdom Metazoa; phylum Mollusca; class Gastropoda; family Planorbidae; genus Biomphalaria; species Biomphalaria sudanica. Next base: position 4,029,304 of record JAZGLO010006728.1, on the reverse strand, counting down.
TCAAACAGGGTTATGACATTTAAACTTACATTTTTTTAAAAAGTACATTCCAAAAATAATTTTTTTTTATCAACATGTCAAAGCCAAATTATGCCTGTAGTTAATCTATTCTTCTTCGACCAATGCCAATAGAAGTGTTACTTTTTAAAATTAAAAATATATAGAAACAATATCGAATGATTATCTAACAAATTTTAACAAAAAAAGTGTCTACAACACGTGGTGTTCCCAAGCGGTCACCCATCTAAGTACTAACCACGCCCGACGTTGCTTGACTTCGGTGATCGGACGAGAACCGGTATTTTCAACGTGGTATGGCCGTAGACATACGTACATATCTAATTTATGTTAAATAATTTCAATATAATGTACAGTTGGTTTCGAAAATGTTATCTAACATAACCAGGATAAAGCCGTCAGTCACACTGCACTTTCATTGTTTCTTTCGTTAAAACAAAATACAATGATCTAAGTTATAAGATTTTTTTGTCTTCTACTAAATAAGGTTTATAAATGTTAAAGGTCTTAAACTAAAATATAATTATATTTGTTACAAACGCTGATAACAAATTGTTAAAGTATGTGATTCAAACAGGGTTATGACATTTAAACTTACATTTTTTTAAAAAGTACATTCCAAAAATAAATTATTTTGTTTTTCTCAACATGTCAAAGCCAAATTATGCCTGTAGTTAATCTATTCTTCTTCGACCAATGCCAATAGAAGTGTTACTTTTTAAAATAAAAAATATATACAAACAATATCGAAAGATTATCTAAGAAATTTCAACAAAAAAAGTGTCTACAACACGTGGTGTTCCCAAGCGGTCACCCATCTAAGTACTAACCACGCCCGACGTTGCTTGACTTCGGTGATCGGACGAGCACCGGTATTTTCAACGTGGTATGGCCGTAGACATACGTACATTCCTAATTTATGTTTAAATAGTTTCAATATAATGTACAGTTGGTTAAGAAAATGTTATCTAACATAACCAGGATAAAGCCGTCAGTCACACTGCACTTTCATTGTTTCTTTCGTTAAAACAAAATACAATGATCTAAGTTCTAAGATTTTTTTGTCTTCTACTAAATAAGGTTTATAAATGTTAAAAGTCTTAAACTAAAATATAATTATATTTGTTACAAAGGCTGATAACAAATTGTTAAAGTATGGGATTCAAACAGAGTTATGACATTTAAACTTACATTTTTTTAAAAAGTACATTCCAAAACATTTTTTTTTTCTCAACATGTCAAAGCCAAATTATGCTTGTATTTAATCTATTCTTCTTCGACCAATCCCAATAGAAGTGTTACTTTTTAAAATAAAAAATATATAGAAACAATATCGAATGATTATATAACAAATTTCAACAAAAAAAATGTCTACAACACGTGGTGTTCCCAAGCGGTCACCCATCTAAGTACTAACCACGCCCGACGTTGCTTGACTTCGGTGATCGGACGAGAACCGGTATTTTCAACGTGGTATGGCCGTAGACATACGTACATTCCTAATTTATGTTTAAATAGTTTCAATATAATGTACAGTTGGTTTCGAAAATGTTATCTAACATAACCAAGATAAAGCCGTCAGTCACACTGCACTTGCATTGGTTCTTTCGTTAAAACAAAATACAATGATCTAAGTTATAAGATTTTTTTGTCTTCTACTAAATAAGGTTTTTAGATGATAAAAGTCTTGAACTAAAATATAATTATATTTGTTACAAAGGCTGATAACAAATTGTTAAAGTATGTGATTCAAACAGGGTTATGACATTTAAACTTACATTTTTTATATAAAGTACATTCCAAAACAAACAAAAAAGATTTTTTTTATCAATATGTTATATCCAAACTATGCCATTATTTAATCTATCCTTCTTCGACCTATGCCAATAGAAGTGTTACTTTTTTAAATAAAAAACATATAGAAACAATATGGAAAGATTATCTTACAAATTTCAACAAAAAAAGTGTCTACAACACGTGGTGTTCCCAAGCGGTCACCCATCTAAGTACTAACCACGCCCGACGTTGCTTGACTTCGGTGATCGAACAAGAACCGGTATTTTCAACGTGGTATGGCCGTAGACATACGTACATATCTAATTTATGTTAAATAATTTCAATATAATGTACAGTTGGTTTTGAAAATGTTATCTAACATAACCAGGATAAAGCCGTCAGTCACAGTGCACTTTCATTGTTTCTTTCGTTAAAACAAAATACAATTATCTAAGTTATAAGATTTTTTTGTCTTCTACTAAATAAGGTTTATAAATGTTAAAAGTCTTAAACTAAAATATAATTATATTTGTTACAAAGGCTGATAACAAATTGTTAAAGTATGGGATTCAAACAGGGTTATGACATTTAAACTTACATTTTTTTAAAAAGTACATTAAAAAACAAATTTTTTTTTTTCTCAACATGTCAATGCCAAACTATGCCTGTATTTAATCTATTCTTCTTCGACCAATGCCAATAGAAGTGTTACTTTTTAAAATAAAAAATATATAGAAACAATATCGAATGATTATCTAACAAATTTCAACAAAAAAAGTGTCTACAACACGTGGTGTTCCCAAGCGGTCACCCATCTAAGTACTAACCACGCCCGACGTTACTTGACTTCGGTGATCGGACGAGAACCGGTATTTTCAACGTGGTATGGCCGTAGACATACGTACATTCCTAATTTATGTTTAAATAGTTTCAATATAATGTACAGTAGGGTTAAGAAAATGTTATCTAACAAAATCAGTATGGAGCCGTTAGTCACACTGTACTTTCATTGGTTCTTTCGTTAAAACAAAATACAATGATCTAAGTTCTAAGATTTTTTTGTCTTCTACTAAATAAGGTTTATAAATGTTAAAAGTCTTAAACTAAAATATAACTATATTTGTTACAAAGGCTGATAACAAATTGTTAAAGTATGGGATTCAAACAGGGTTATGAAATTTAAACTTACATTTTGTATATAAAGTACATTCCAAAACAAACAAAAAAGATTTTTTTTATTAATATGTTATTTTTAAATTATGCCTGTATTTAATCTTTTCTTCTTCGACCTATGCCAATAGAAGTGTTACTTTTTAAAATAAAAAATATATAGAAACAATATCGAAAGATTATCTAACAAATTTTAACAAAAAAAGTGTCTACAACACGTGGTGTTCCCAAGCGGTCACCCATCTAAGAAATAACCACGCACGATGTTGCTTGACTTCGGTGATCGGACGTGAACCGGTATTTTTAACGTGGTATGGCCGTAGACGTAATTCCTAATTGATGTTTAAATAGTTTCAATATAATGTACAGTTGGTTTCGAAAATGTTATCTAACATAACCAGGATAAAGCCGTCAGTCACACTGCACTTTTATTGTTTCTTTCGTTAAAACAAAATACAATGATCTAAGTTATAAGATTTTTTTGTCTTCTACTAAATAAGGTTTATAAATGTTAAAGGTCTAAACTAAAATATAATTATATTTGTTACAAAGGCTGATAACAAAATGTTAAAGTATGTGATTCAAACAGGGTTATGACATTTAAACTTACATTTTTTTAAAAAGTACATTCCAAAAATAATTTTTTTTTATCAACATGTCAAAGCCAAATTATGCCTGTAGTTAATCTATTCTTCTTCGACCAATGCCAATAGAAGTGTTACTTTTTAAAATTAAAAATATATAGAAACAATATCGAATGATTATCTAACAAATTTTAACAAAAAAAGTGTCTACAACACGTGGTGTTCCCAAGCGGTCACCCATCTAAGTACTAACCACGCCCGACGTTGCTTGACTTCGGTGATCGGACGAGAACCGGTATTTTCAACGTGGTATGGCCGTAGACATACGTACATATCTAATTTATGTTAAATAATTTCAATATAATGTACAGTTGGTTTCGAAAATGTTATCTAACATAACCAGGATAAAGCCGTCAGTCACACTGCACTTTCATTGTTTCTTTCGTTAAAACAAAATACAATGATCTAAGTTATAAGATTTTTTTGTCTTCTACTAAATAAGGTTTATAAATGTTAAAGGTCTTAAACTAAAATATAATTATATTTGTTACAAACGCTGATAACAAATTGTTAAAGTATGTGATTCAAACAGGGTTATGACATTTAAACTTACATTTTTTTAAAAAGTACATTCCAAAAATAAATTATTTTGTTTTTCTCAACATGTCAAAGCCAAATTATGCCTGTAGTTAATCTATTCTTCTTCGACCAATGCCAATAGAAGTGTTACTTTTTAAAATAAAAAATATATACAAACAATATCGAAAGATTATCTAAGAAATTTCAACAAAAAAAGTGTCTACAACACGTGGTGTTCCCAAGCGGTCACCCATCTAAGTACTAACCACGCCCGACGTTGCTTGACTTCGGTGATCGGACGAGAACCGGTATTTTCAACGTGGTATGGCCGTAGACATACGTACATTCCTAATTTATGTTTAAATAGTTTCAATATAATGTACAGTTGGTTAAGAAAATGTTATCTAACAAAATCAGTATGAAGTCGCCAGTCACACTGCACTTTCATTGGTTCTTTCGTTAAAACAAAATACAATGATCTAAGTTCTAAGATTTTTTTGTCTTCTACTAAATAAGGTTAATAAATGTTAAAAGTCTTAAACTAAAATATAATTATATTTGTTTGAAAGGCTGATAACAAATTGTTAAAGTATGGGATTCAAACAGGGTTATGACATTTAAACTTACATTTTTTTAAAAAGTACATTCCAAAACATTTTTTTTTTTCTCAACATGTCAAAGCCAAATTATGCTTGTATTTAATCTATTCTTCTTCGACCAATCCCAATAGAAGTGTTACTTTTTAAAATAAAAAATATATAGAAACAATATCGAATGATTATATAACAAATTTCAACAATAAAAGTGTCTACAACACGTGGTGTTCCCAAGCGGTCACCCATCTAAGTACTAACCACGCCCGACGTTGCTTGACTTCGGTGATCGGACGAGAACCGGTATTTTCAACGTGGTATGGCCGTAGACATACGTACATTCCTAATTTATATTTAAATAGTTTCAATATAATGTACAGTTGGTTTCGAAAATGTTATCTAACATAACCAAGATAAAGCCGTCAGTCACACTGCACTTGCATTGGTTCTTTCGTTAAAACAAAATACAATGATCTAAGTTATAAGATTTTTTTGTCTTCTACTAAATAAGGTTTTTAGATGATAAAAGTCTTGAACTAAAATATAATTATATTTGTTACAAAGGCTGATAACAAATTGTTAAAGTATGTGATTCAAACAGGGTTATGACATTTAAACTTACATTTTTTATATAAAGTACATTCCAAAACAAACAAAAAAGATTTTTTTTATCAATATGTTATATCCAAACTATGCCATTATTTAATCTTTCCTTCTTCGACCTATGCCAATAGAAGTGTTACTTTTTTAAATAAAAAACATATAGAAACAATATGGAAAGATTATCTTACAAATTTCAACAAAAAAAGTGTCTACAACACGTGGTGTTCCCAAGCGGTCACCCATCTAAGTACTAACCACGCCCGACGTTGCTTGACTTCGGTGATCGGACGAGAACCGGTATTTTTAACGTGGTATGGCCGTAGACTTACGTACATATCTAATTTATGTTAAATAATTTCAATATAATGTACAGTTGGTTTCGAAAATGTTATCTAACATAACCAGGATAAAGCCGTCAGTCACAGTGCACTTTCATTGTTTCTTTCGTTAAAACAAAATACAATGATCTAAGTTCTAAGATTTTTTTGTCTTCTACTAAATAAGGTTTATAAATGTTAAAAGTCTTAAACTAAAATATAATTATATTTGTTACAAAGGCTGATAACAAATTGTTAAAGTATGGGATTCAAACAGGGTTATGACATTTAAACTTACATTTTTTTAAAAAGTACATTCCAAAAATAAATTATTTTGTTTTTCTCAACATGTCAAAGCCAAATTTTGCCTGTAGTTAATCTATTCTTCTTCGACCAATGCCAATAGAAGTGTTACTTTTTAAAATAAAAAATATATACAAACAATATCGAAAGATTATCTAACAAATTTCAACAAAAAAAGTGTCTACAACACGTGGTGTTCCCAAGCGGTCACCCATCTAAGTACTAACCACGCCCGACGTTGCTTGACTTCGGTGATCGGACGAGAACCGGTATTTTCAACGTGGTATGGCCGTAGACATACGTACATTCCTAATTTATGTTTAAATAGTTTCAATATAATGTACAGTTGGTTAAGAAAATGTTATCTAACAAAATCAGTATGAAGTCGCCAGTCACACTGCACTTTCATTGGTTCTTTCGTTAAAACAAAATACAATGATCTAAGTTCTAAGATTTTTTTGTCTTCTACTAAATAAGGTTAATAAATGTTAAAAGTCTTAAACTAAAATATAATTATATTTGTTTGAAAGGCTGATAACAAATTGTTAAAGTATGGGATTCAAACAGGGTTATGACATTTAAACTTACATTTTTTTAAAAAGTACATTCCAAAACAATTTTTTTTTTCTCAACATGTCAAAGCCAAATTATGCTTGTATTTAATCTATTCTTCTTCGACCAATGCCAATAGAAGTGTTACTTTTTAAAATAAAAAATATATAGAAACAATATCGAATGATTATATAACAAATTTCAACAATAAAAGTGTCTACAACACGTGGTGTTCCCAAGCGGTCACCCATCTAAGTACTAACCACGCCCGACGTTGCTTGACTTCGTAGATCGGACGAGAACCGGTATTTTCAACGTGGTATGGCCGTAGACATACGTACATTCCTAATTTATGTTTAAATAGTTTCAATATAATGTACAGTTGGTTTCGAAAATGTTATCTAACATAACCAAGATAAAGCCGTCAGTCACACTGCACTTGCATTGGTTCTTTCGTTAAAACAAAATACAATGATCTAAGTTATAAGATTTTTTTGTCTTCTACTAAATAAGGTTTTTAGATGATAAAAGTCTTGAACTAAAATATAATTATATTTGTTACAAAGGCTGATAACAAATTGTTAAAGTATGTGATTCAAACAGGGTTATGACATTTAAACTTACATTTTTTATATAAAGTACATTCCAAAACAAACAAAAAAGATTTTTTTTATCAATATGTTATATCCAAACTATGCTATTATTTAATCTTTTCTTCTTCGACCTATGCCAATAGAAGTGTTACTTTTTAAAATAAAAAACATATAGAAACAATATGGAAAGATTATCTTACAAATTTCAACAAAAAAAGTGTCTACAACACGTGGTGTTCCCAAGCGGTCACCCATCTAGGTACTAACCACGCCCGACGTTACTTGACTTCGGTGATCGGACGAGAACCGGTATTTTCAACGTGGTATGGCCGTAGACATACGTACATATCTAATTTATGTTAAATAATTTCAATATAATGTACAGTTGGTTTCGAAAATGTTATCTAACATAACCAGGATAAAGCCGTCAGTCACAGTGCACTTTCATTGTTTCTTTCGTTAAAACAAAATACAATGATCTAAGTTCTAAGATTTTTTTGTCTTCTACTAAATAAGGTTTATAAATGTTAAAAGTCTTAAACTAAAATATAATTATATTTGTTACAAAGGCTGATAACAAATTGTTAAAGTATGGGATTCAAACAGGGTTATGACATTTAAACTTACATTTTTTTAAAAAGTACATTAAAAAACAAATATTTTTTTTCTCAACATGTCAATGCCAAACTATGCCTGTATTTAATCTATTCTTCTTCGACCAATGCCAATAGAAGTGTTACTATTTAAAATAAAAAATATATAGAAACAATATCGAAAGATTATCTAACAAATTTTAACAAAAAAGTGTCTACAACACGTGGTGTTCCCAAGCGGTCACCCATCTATGTACTAACCACGCCCGACGTTGCTTGACTTCGGTGATCGGACAAGAAACGGTATTTTCAACGTGGTATGGCCGTAGACATACGAACATTCCTAATTAATGTTTAAATAGTTTCAATATAATGTACAGTAGGGTTAAGAAAATGTTATCTAAATAAATCAGTATGGAGCCGTTAGTCACACTGTACTTTCATTGGTTCTTTCGTTAAAACAAAATACAATGATCTAAGTTCTAAGATTTTTTTGTCTTCTACTAAATAAGGTTTTTAGATGATAAAAGTCTTGAACTAAAATATAATTATATTTGTTACAAAGGCTGATAACAAATTGTTAAAGTATGGGATTCAAACAGGGTTATGAAATTTAAACTTACATTTTTTATATAAAGTACATTCTAAAACAAACAAAAAAGATTTTTTTTATCAATATGTTATATCCAAATTATGCCTGTATTTAATCTTTTCTTCTTCGACCTATGCCAATAGAAGTGTTACTTTTTAAAATAAAAATATATAGAAACAATATCGAAAGATTATCTAACAAATTTTAACAAAAAAAGTGTCTACAACACGTTATGTTCCCAAGCGGTGATCGGACATGAACCGGTATTTTCAACGTGGTATGGCCGTAGACATACGTACATTCCTAATTTATGTTGAAATGGTTTCAATATATATTGTACAGTTGGTTTCGAAAATGTTATCTAACATAACCAGGATAAAGCCGTCAGTCACACTGCACTTGCATTGGTTCTTTCGTTAAAACAAAACACAATGATCTAAGTTATAAGATTTTTTTGTCTTCTACTAAATAAGGTTTTTAGATGATAAAAGTCTTGAACTAAAATATAATTATATTTGTTACAAAGGCTGATAACAAATTGTTAAAGTATGTGATTCAAACAGGGTTATGACATTTAAACTTACATTTTTTATATAAAGTACATTCCAAAACAAACAAAAAAGATTTTTTTTATTAATATGTTATATCCAAACTATGCCATTATTTAATCTTTTCTTCTTCGACCTATGCCAATAGAAGTGTTATTTTTTAAAATAAAAAATATATAGAAACAATATCGAAAGATTATCTAACAAATTTCAACAAAAAAAGTGTCTACAACACGTGGTGTTCCCAAGCGGTCACCCATCTAAGTACTAACCACGCCCGACGTTGCTTGACTTCGGTGATCGGACGAGAACCGATATTTTCAACGTGGTATGGCCGTAGACATACGTACATATCTAATTTATGTTAAATAATTTCAATATAATGTACAGTTGGTTTCGAAAATGTTATCTAACATAACCAGGATAAAGCCGTCAGTCACACTGCACTTTCATTGTTTCTTTCGTTAAAACAAAATACAATGATCTCAGTTCTAAGATTTTTTTGTCTTCTACTAAATAAGGTTTATAAATGTTAAAAGTCTTAAACTAAAATATAATTATATTTGTTTGAAAGGCTGATAACAAATTGTTAAAGTATGGGATTCAAACAGGGTTATGAAATTTAAACTTACATTTTTTATATAAAGTACATTCCAAAACAAACAAAAAAGATTTTTTTTATTTATATGTTATATCCAAATTATGCCTGTATTTAATCTTTTCTTCTTCGACCTATGCCAATAGAAGTGTTACTTTTTAAAATAAAAAATATATAGAAACAATATCGAAAGATTATCTAATAAATTTTAACAAAAAAGTGTCTACAACACGTGGTGTTCCCAAGCGGTCACCCATCTAAGTACTAACCACGCACGACGTTGCTTGACTTCTGTGATCGGACGTGAACCGGTATTTTCAACGTGGTATGGCCGTAGACAAACGTACATTCCTAATTTATGTTTAAATAGTTTCAATATAATGTACAGTTGGTTTCAAAAATGTTATCTAACATAACCAGGAAAAAGCCGTCAGTCACACTGCACTTGCATTGGTTCTTTCGTTAAAACAAAATACATTGATCTAAGTTATAAGATTTTTTTGTTTTCTACTAAATAAGGTTTTTAGATGATAAAAGTCTTGAACTAAAATATAATTATATTTGTTACAAAGGCTGATAACAAATTGTTAAAGTATGGGATTCAAACAGGGTTATGACATTTAAACTTACATTTTTTTAAAAAGTACATTAAAAAACAAATATTTTTTTTTCTCAACATGTCAATGCCAAACTATGCCTGTATTTAATCTATTCTTCTTCGACCAATGCCAATAGAAGTGTTACTATTTAAAATAAAAAATATATAGAAACAATATCGAAAGATTATCTAACAAATTTTAACAAAAAAGTGTCTACAACACGTGGTGTTCCCAAGCGGTCACCCATCTAAGTACTAACCACGCCCGACGTTGCTTGACTTCGGTGATCGGACGAGAAATGGTATTTTCAACGTGGTATGGCCGTAGACATACGTACATTCCTAATTAATGTTTAAATAGTTTCAATATAATGTACAGTAGGGTTAAGAAAATGTTATCTAAATAAATCAGTATGGAGCCGTTAGTCACACTGTACTTTCATTGGTTCTTTCGTTAAAACAAAATACAATGATCTAAGTTCTAAGATTTTTTTGTCTTCTACTAAATAAGGTTTATAAATGTTAAAAGTCATAAACTAAAATATAATTATATTTGTTACAAAGGCTGATAACAAATTGTTAAAGTATGGGATTCAAACAGGGTTATGAAATTTAAACTTACATTTTTTATATAAAGTACATTCTAAAACAAACAAAAAAGGATTTTTTTATCAATATGTTATATCCAAATTATGCCTGTATTTAATCTTTTCTTTTTAGACCTATGCCAATAGAAGTGTTACTTTTTAAAATAAAAATATATAGAAACAATATCGAAAGATTATCTAACAAATTTTAACAAAAAAAGTGTCTACAACACGTGGTGTTCCCAAGCGGTCACCCATCTAAGTACTAACCACGACCGACGTTGCTTGACTTCGGTGATCGGACGAGAACCGGTATTTTCAACGTGGTATGGCCGTAGACATACGTACATATCTAATTTATGTTAAATAATTTCAATATAATGTACAGTTGGTTTCGAAAATGTTATTTAACATAACCAGGATAAAGCCGTCAGTCACACTGCACTTTCATTGTTTCTTTCGTTAAAACAAAATACAATGATCTAAGTTCTAAGATTTTTTTGTCTTCTACTAAATAAGGTTTATAAATGTTAAAAGTCTTAAACTAAAATATAATTATATTTGTTACAAAGGCTGATAACAAATTGTTAAAGTATGATATTCAAACAGGGTTATGACATTTAAACTTACATTTTTTTAAAAAGTACATTCCAAAACAAACAAAAAAGATTTTTTTTTATCAATATGTTATATCCAAATTATGCCTGTATTTAATCTTTTCTTCTTCGACCTATGCCAATAGAAGTGTTACTTTTTAAAATAAAAAATATATAGAAACAATATCGAAAGATTATCTAACAAATTTCAACAAAAAAGTGTCTACAACACGTGGTGTTCCCAAGCGGTCACCCATCTAAGTACTAACCACGCCCGACGTTGCTTGACTTCGGTGATCGGACGAGAACCGATATTTTCAACGTGGTATGGCCGTAGACATACGTACATATCTAATTTATGTTAAATAATTTCAATATAATGTACAGTTGGTTTCGAAAATGTTATCTAACATAACCAGGATAAAGCCGTCAGTCACACTGCACTTTTATTGTTTCTTTCGTTAAAACAAAATACAATGATCTAAGTTCTAAGATTTTTTTGTCTTCTACTAAATAAGGTTTATAAATGTTAAAAGTCTTAAACTAAAATATAATTATATTTGTTTGAAAGGCTGATAACAAATTGTTAAAGTATGGAATTCAAACAGGGTTATGACATTTAAACTTACATTTTTTATATAAAGTACATTCCAAAACAAACAAAAAAGATTTTTTTTATTAATATGTTATATCCAAATTATGCCTGTATTTAATCTTTTCTTCTTCGACCTATGCCAATAGAAGTGTTACTTTTTAAAATAAAAAATATATAGAAACAATATCGAAAGATTATCTAATAAATTTTAACAAAAAAAGTGTCTACAACACGTGGTGTTCCCAAGCGGTCACCCATCTAAGTACTAACCACGCACGACGTTGCTTGACTTCGGTGATCGGACGTGAACCGGTATTTTCAACGTGGTATGGCCGTAGACAAACGTACATTCCTAATTTATGTTTAAATAGTTTCAATATAATGTACAGTTGGTTTCGAAAATGTTATCTAACATAACCAGGATAAAGCCGTCAGTCACACTGCACTTGCATTGGTTCTTTCGTTAAAACAAAATACAATGATCTAAGTTATAAGATTTTTTTGTCTTCTACTAAATAAGGTTTTTAGATGATAAAAGTCTTGAACTAAAATATAATTATATTTGTTACAAAAGCTGATAACAAATTGTTAAAGTATGTGATTCAAACAGGGTTATGACATTTAAACTTACATTTTTTATATAAAGTACATTCCAAAACAAACAAAAAAGATTTTTTTTATCAATATGTTATATCCAAACTGTGCCATTATTTAATTTTTTCTTCTTCGACCTAAGCCAATAGAAGTGTTACTTTTTAAAATAAAAAACATATAGAAACAATATCGAAAGATTATCTGACAAATTTCAACAAAAAAAATGTCTACAACACGTGGTGTTCCCAAGCGGTCACCCATCTAAGTACTAACCACGCCCGACGTTGCTTGACTTCGGTGATCGGACGAGAACCGGTATTTTCAACGTGGTATGGCCGTAGACATACGTACATATCTAATTTATGTTAAATAATTTCAATATAATGTACAGTTGGTTTCGAAAATGTTATTTAACATAACCAGGATAAAGCCGTCAGTCACACTGCACTTTCATTGTTTCTTTCGTTAAAACAAAATACAATGATCTAAGTTCTAAGATTTTTTTGTCTTCTACTAAATAAGGTTTATAAATGTTAAAAGTCTTAAACTAAAATATAATTATATTTGTTTGAAAGGCTGATAACAAATTGTTAAAGTATGGGATTCAAACAGGGTTATGACATTTAAACTTACATTTTTTATATAAAGTACATTCCAAAACAAACAAAAAAGATTTTTTTTATTCATATGTTATATCCAAATTATGCCTGTATTTAATCTTTTCTTCTTCGACCTATGCCAATAGAAGTGTTACTTTTTAAAATAAAAAATATATAGAAACAATATCGAAAGATTATCTAATAAATTTTAACAAAAAAAGTGTCTACAACACGTGGTGTTCCCAAGCGGTCACCCATCTAAGTACTAACCACGCCCGACGTTGCTTGACTTCGGTGATCGGACGAGAACCGGTATTTTCAACGTGGTATGGCCGTAGACATACGTACATATCTAATTTATGTTAAATAATTTCAATATAATGTACAGTTGGTTTCGAAAATGTTATCTAACATAACCAGGATAAAGCCGTCAGTCACAATGCACTTTCATTGTTTCTTTCGTTAAAACAAAATACAATGATCTAAGTTCTAAGATTTTTTTGTCTTCTACTAAATAAGGTTTATAAATGTTAAAAGTCTTAAACTAAAATATAATTATATTTGTTTGAAAGGCTGATAACAAATTGTTAAAGTATGGAATTCAAACAGGGTTATGACATTTAAACTTACATTTTTTATATAAAGTACATTCCAAAACAAACAAAAAAGATTTTTTTTATTAATATGTTATATCCAAATTATGCCTGTATTTAATCTTTTCTTCTTCGACCTATGCCAATAGAAGTGTTACTTTTTAAAATAAAAAATATATAGAAACAATATCGAAAGATTATCTAATAAATTTTAACAAAAAAAGTGTCTACAACACGTGGTGTTCCCAAGCGGTCACCCATCTAAGTACTAACCACGCACGACGTTGCTTGACTTCGGTGATCGGACGTGAACCGGTATTTTCAACGTGGTATGGCCGTAGACAAACGTACATTCCTAATTTATGTTTAAATAGTTTCAATATAATGTACAGTTGGTTTCGAAAATGTTATCTAACATAACCAGGATAAAGCCGTCAGTCACACTGCACTTGCATTGGTTCTTTCGTTAAAACAAAATACAATGATCTAAGTTATAAGATTTTTTTGTCTTCTACTAAATAAGGTTTTTAGATGATAAAAGTCTTGAACTAAAATATAATTATATTTGTTACAAAAGCTGATAACAAATTGTTAAAGTATGTGATTCAAACAGGGTTATGACATTTAAACTTACATTTTTTATATAAAGTACATTCCAAAACAAACAAAAAAGATTTTTTTTATCAATATGTTATATCCAAACTGTGCCATTATTTAATTTTTTCTTCTTCGACCTAAGCCAATAGAAGTGTTACTTTTTTAAATAAAAAACATATAGAAACAATATCGAAAGATTATCTGACAAATTTCAACAAAAAAAATGTCTACAACACGTGGTGTTCCCAAGCGGTCACCCATCTAAGTACTAACCACGCCCGACGTTGCTTGACTTCGGTGATCGGACGAGAACCGGTATTTTCAACGTGGTATGGCCGTAGACATACGTACATATCTAATTTATGTTAAATAATTTCAATATAATGTACAGTTGGTTTCGAAAATGTTATCTAACATAACCAGGATAAAGCCGTCAGTCACACTGCACTTTCATTGTTTCTTTCGTTAAAACAAAATACAATGATCTAAGTTCTAAGATTTTTTTGTCTTCTACTAAATAAGGTTTATAAATGTTAAAAGTCTTAAACTAAAATATAATTATATTTGTTTGAAAGGCTGATAACAAATTGTTAAAGTAAGGGATTCAAACAGGGTTATGACATTAAAACTTACATTTTTTATATAAAGTACATTCTAAAACAAACAAAAAAGATTTTTTTTATTCATATGTTATATCCAAATTATGCCTGTATTTAATCTTTTCTTCTTCGACCTATGCCAATAGAAGTGTTACTTTTTAAAATAAAAAATATATAGAAACAATATCGAAAGATTATCTAATAAATTTTAACAAAAAAAGTGTCTACAACACGTGGTGTTCCCAAGCGGTCACCCATCTAAGTACTAACCACGCCCGACGTTGCTTGACTTCGGTGATCGGACGTGAACCGGTATTTTTTACGTGGTATGGCCGTAGACAAACTTACATTCCTAATTTATGTTTAAATAGTTTCAATATAATGTACAGCTGGTTTCGAAAATGTTATCTAACATAACCAGGATAAAGCCGTCAGTCACACTGCACTTGCATTGGTTCTTTCGTTAAAACAAAATACAATGATCTAAGTTATAAGATTTTTTTGTCTTCTACTAAATAAGATTTTAGATGATAAAAGTCTTGAACTAAAATATAATTATATTTGTTACAAAGGCTGATAACAAATTGTTAAAGTATGGGATTCAAACAAGGTTATGAAATTTAAACTTACATTTTTTATATAAAGTACATTCTAAAACAAACAAAAAAGATTTTTTTTATCAATATGTTATATCCAAATTATGCCTGTATTTAATCTTTTCTTCTTCGACCTATGCTAATAGAAGTGTTACTTTTAAAAATAAAAATATATAGAAACAATATCGAAAGATTATCTAACAAATTTTAACAAAAAAAGTGTCTACAACACGTAGTGTTTCCAAGCGGTCACCCATCTAAGTACTAACCACGCCCGACGTTGCTTGACTTCGGTGATCGGACGAGAACCGGTATTTTCAACGTGGTATGGCCGTAGACATACGTACATTCCTAATTTATGTTAAATAGTTTCAATATAATGTATAGTTGGTTAAGAAAATGTTATCTAACAAAATCAGTATAAAGCCGTCAGTCACAGTGCACTTTCATTGTATCTTTCGTTAAAACAAAATACAATGATCTAAGTTCTAAGATTTTTTCGTCTTCTACTAAATAAGGTTTATAAATGTTAAAGGTCTTAAACTAAAATATAATTATATTTGTTACAAAGGCTGATAAAAAATTGTTAAAGTATGTGATTCAAACAGGGTTATGACATTTAAACTTACATTTTTTATATAAAGTACATTCCAAAACAAACAAAAAAGATTTTTTTTATCAATATGTTATATCCAAATTATGCCTGTATTTAATCTTTTCTTCTTCGACCTATGCCAATAGAAGTGTTACTTTTTAAAATAAAAAATATATAGAAACAATATCGAAAGATTATCTAACAAATTTCAACAAAAAAAGTGTCTACAACACGTGGTGTTCCCAAGCGGTCACCCATCTAAGTACTAACCACGCCCGACGTTGCTTGACTTCGGTGATCGGACGAGAACCGGTATTTTCAACGTGGTATGGCCGTAGACATACGTACATTCCTAATTTATGTTAAATAGTTTCAATATAATGTACAGTTGGTTAAGAAAATGTTATCTAACAAAATCAGTATAAAGCCGTCAGTCACACTGCACTTTCATTGTATCTTTCGTTAAAACAAAATACAATGATCTAAGTTCTAAGATTTTTTCGTCTTCTACTAAATAAGGTTTATAAATGTTAAAAGTCTTAAACTAAAATATAATTATATTTGTTACAAAGGCTGATAACAAATTGTTAAAGTATGTGATTCAAACAGGGTTATGACATTTAAACTTACATTTTTTTAAAAAGTACATTCCAAAACAATTTTTTTGTTTCTCAACATGTGAAAGCCAAATTATGCCTGTATTTTAACCTATTCTTCTTCGACCAATGCCAATAGAAGTGTTACTTTTTAAAATAAAAAATATATAGAAACAATATCGAATGATTATCTAACAAATTTCAACAAAAAAAGTGGCTACAACACGTGGTGTTCCCAAGCGGTCACCCATCTAAGTACTAACCACGCCCGACGTTGCTTGACTTCGGTGATCGGACGAGAACCGGTATTTTCAACGTGGTATGGCCGTAGACATACGTACATTCCTAATTTATGTTAAATAGTTTCAATATAATGTACAGTTGGTTAAGAAAATGTTATCTAACAAAATCAGTATAAAGCCGTCAGTCACACTGCACTTTCATTGTATCTTTCGTTAAAACAAAATACAATGATCTAAGTTCTAAGATTTTTTTGTCTTCTACTAAATAAGGTTTATAAATGTTAAAAGTCTTAAACTAAAATATAATTATATTTGTTACAAAGGCTGATAACAAATTGTTAAAGTATGTGATTCAAACAGGGTTATGACATTTAAACTTACATTTTTTATATAAAGTACATTCCAAAACAAACAAAAAAGATTTTTTTTATCAATATGTTATATCCAAATTATGCCTGTATTTAATCTTTTCTTCTTCGACCTATGCCAATAGAAGTGTTACTTTTTAAAATAAAAAATATATAGAAACAATATGGAAAGATTATCTAACAAATTTCAACAAAAAAAGTGTCTACAACACGTGGTGTTCCCAAGCGGTCACCCATCTAAGTATTAACCACGCCCGACGTTGCTTGACTTCGGTGATCTGACGAGAACCGGTATTTTCAACGTGGTATGGCCGTAGACATACGTACATATCTAATTTATGTTAAATAATTTCAATATAATGTACAGTTGGTTTCGAAAATGTTATCTAACATAACCAGGATAAAGCCGTCAGTCACACTGCACTTTCATTGTTTCTTTCGTTAAAACAAAATACAATGATCTAAGTTCTAAGATTTTTTTGTCTTCTACTAAATAAGGTTTATAAATGTTAAAAGTCTTAAACTAAAATATAATTATATTTGTTACAAAGGCTGATAACAAATTGTTAAAGTATGATATTCAAACAGGGTTATGACATTTAAACTTACATTTTTTAAAAAAGTACATTCCAAAACAAACAAAAAAGATTTTTTTTTATCAATATGTTATATCCAAATTATGCCTGTATTTAATCTTTTCTTCTTCGACCTATGCCAATAGAAGTGTTACTTTTTAAAATAAAAAATATATAGAAACAATATCGAAAGATTATCTAACAAATTTCAACAAAAAAAGTGTCTACAACACGTGGTGTTCCCAAGCGGTCACCCATCTAAGTACTAACAACGCCCGACGTTGCTTGACTTCGGTGATCGGACGAGAACCGATATTTTCAACGTGGTATGGCCGTAGACATACGTACATATCTAATTTATGTTAAATAATTTCAATATAATGTACAGTTGGTTTCGAAAATGTTATCTAACATAACCAGGATAAAGCCGTCAGTCACACTGCACTCCGGAGGATTTCCAGCTACCCGTCGCCTCAGCGTGGCGCCTCCGGTGGAAACGTCTAGGGGTGGACCTAGATAGGCTAAGAACGAGTAGCGAACCAGGGCTTCTGGCAGGTCTCCCTGGGTGAGCTTTTGTTTTTTTTATCTCACTCGGGGTGGGGATGGAACAAGTAACCTGCAACCCAGTCCAAAAAGTCCGCCGCGCCGTTCCACATGGGGGCCGTCATCAGAACCAGGAGCCTGGAGTGGCGGTCCTTGCACGGAATAGCGGCGGTTACAGTATAGGAATATGAGACAAGCTCCCCGCAGTTAGCACTAGCTCCGGGGCACTCGGGGACGGTGCGCTGTGTACGCGGCACGGCCCGGTTTCGTCCAGTCAGGGAACCGATATGGCCGCTTACCGCTGGGGGCCCTCAGACAGGACAGGGGTGAAGAGCCCCATGTCCAGGCCTGGTGGTTGGATAAAAGCCTTTCTAACCATCAACGGGATAATGGCGCCTACGGCGCCGATTCCCTACTGGACTTCATCGAAGGTCACACTGCACTTTCATTGTTCCTTTCGTTAAAACAAAATACAATGATCTAAGTTCTAAGATTTTTTTCTCTTCTACTAAATAAGGTTTATAAATGTTAAAAGTCTTAAACTAAAATATAATTATATTTGTTACAAAGGCTGATAACAAATTGTTAAAGTATGGGATTTAAACAGGGTTATGAAATTTAAACTTACATTTTTTATATAAAGTACATTCCAAAACAAACAAAAAAGATTTTTTTTTATTAATATGTTATATCCAAATTATGCCTGTATTTAATCTTTTCTTCTTCGACCTATGCCAATAGAAGTGTTACTTTTTAAAATAAAAAATATATAGAAACAATATCGAAAGATTATCTAATAAATTTTAACAAAAAAAGTGTCTACAACACGTGGTGTTCCCAAGCGGTCACCCATCTTAGTACTAACCACGCACGACGTTGCTTGACTTCGGTGATCGGACGTGAACCGGTATTTTCAACGTGGTATGGCCGTAGACAAACGTACATTCCTAATTTATGTTTAAATAGTTTCAATATAATGTACAGCTGGTTTCGAAAATGTTATCTAACATAACCAGGATAAAGCCGTCAGTCACACTGCACTTGCATTGGTTCTTTCGTTAAAACAAAATACAATGATCTAAGTTATAAGATTTTTTTGTCTTCTACTAAATAAGGTTTTTAGATGATAAAAGTCTTGAACTAAAATATAATTATATTTGTTACAAAGGCTGATAACAAATTGTTAAAGTATGGGATTCAAACAAGGTTATGAAATTTAAACTTACATTTTTTATATAAAGTACATTCTAAAACAAACAAAAAAGATTTTTTTTATCAATATGTTATATCCAAATTATGCCTGTATTTAATCTTTTCTTCTTCGACCTATGCCAATAGAAGTGTTACTTTTTAAAATAAAAATATATAGAAACAATATCGAAAGATTATCTAACAAATTTTAACAAAAAAAGTGTCTACAACACGTGGTGTTTCCAAGCGGTCACCCATCTAAGTACTAACCACGCCTGACGTTGCTTGACTTCGGTGATCGGACGAGAACCGGTATTTTCAACGTGGTATGGCCGTAGACATACGTACATTCCTAATTTATGTTAAATAGTTTCAATATAATGTACAGTTGGTTAAGAAAATGTTATCTAACAAAATCAGTATAAAGCCGTCAGTCACAGTGCACTTTCATTGTATCTTTCGTTAAAACAAAATACAATGATCTAAGTTCTAAGATTTTTTCGTCTTCTACTAAATAAGGTTTATAAATGTTAAAAGTCTTAAACTAAAATATAATTATATTTGTTACAAAGGCTGATAACAAATTGTTAAAGTATGTGATTCAAACAGGGTTATGACATTTAAACTTACATTTTTTATATAAAGTACATTCCAAAACAAACAAAAAAGATTTTTTTTATCAATATGTTATATCCAAATTATGCCTGTATTTAATCTTTTCTTCTTCGACCTATGTCAATAGAAGTGTTACTTTTTAAAATAAAAAATATATAGAAACAATATCGAAAGATTATCTAACAAATTTCAACAAAAAAAGTGTCTACAACACGTGGTGTTCCCAAGCGGTCACCCATCTAAGTACTAACCACGCCCGACGTTGCTTGACTTCGGTGATCGGACGAGAACCGGTATTTTCAACGTGGTATGGCCGTAGACATACGTACATTCCTAATTTATGTTAAATAGTTTCAATATAATGTACAGTTGGTTAAGAAAATGTTATCTAACAAAATCAGTATAAAGCCGTCAGTCACACTGCACTTTCATTGTATCTTTCGTTAAAACAAAATACAATGATCTAAGTTCTAAGATTTTTTTGTCTTCTACTAAATAAGGTTTATAAATGTTAAAAGTCTTAAACTAAAATATAATTATATTTGTTACAAAGGCTGATAACAAATTGTTAAAGTATGTGATTCAAACAGGGTTATGACATTTAAACTTACATTTTTTTAAAAAGTACATTCCAAAACAATTTTTTTGTTTCTCAACATGTGAAAGCCAAATTATGCCTGTATTTTAACCTATTCTTCTTCGACCAATGCCAATAGAAGTGTTACTTTTTAAAATAAAAAATATATAGAAACAATATCGAATGATTATCTAACAAATTTCAACAAAAAAAGTGTCTACAACACGTGGTGTTCCCAAGCGGTCACCCATCTAAGTACTAACCACGCCCGACGTTGCTTGACTTCGGTGATCGGACGAGAACCGGTATTTTCAACGTGGTATGGCCGTAGACATACGTACATTCCTAATTTATGTTAAATAGTTTCAATATAATGTACAGTTGGTTAAGAAAATGTCATCTAACAAAATCAGTATAAAGCCGTCAGTCACACTGCACTTTCATTGTATCTTTCGTTAAAACAAAATACAATGATCTAAGTTCTAAGATTTTTTTGTCTTCTACTAAATAAGGTTTATAAATGTTAAAAGTCTTAAACTAAAATATAATTATATTTGTTACAAAGGCTGATAACAAATTGTTAAAGTATGTGATTCAAACAGGGTTATGACATTTAAACTTACATTTTTTATATAAAGTACATTCCAAAACAAACAAAAAAGATTTTTTTTATCAATATGTTATATCCAAATTATGCCTGTATTTAATCTTTTTTTCTTCGACCTATGCCAATAGAAGTAATACTTTTTAAAATAAAAAATATATAGAAACAATATCGAAAGATTATCTAACAAATTTCAACAAAAAAAGTGTCTACAACACGTGGTGTTCCCAAGCGGTCACCCATCCAAGTACTAACCACGCCCGATGTTGCTTGACTTCGGTGATCGGACGAGAACCGGTATTTTCAACGTGGTATGGCCGTAGACATACGTACATTCCTAATTTATGTTTAAATAGTTTCAATATAATGTACAGTTGGTTTCGAAAATGTTATCTAACATAACCAGGATAAAGCCGTCAGTCACACTGCACTTGCATTGGTTCTTTCGTTAAAACAAAATACAATGATCTAAGTTATAAGATTTTTTTGTCTTCTACTAAATAAGGTTTTTAGATGATAAAAGTCTTGAACTAAAATATAATTATATTTGTTACAAAGGCTGATAACAAATTGTTAAAGTATGGGATTCAAACAAGGTTATGAAATTTAAACTTACATTTTTTATATAAAGTACATTCTAAAACAAACAAAAAAGATTTTTTTTATCAATATGTTATATCCAAATTATGCCTGTATTTAATCTTTTCTTCTTCGACCTATGCCAATAGAAGTGTTACTTTTTAAAATAAAAATATATAGAAACAATATCGAAAGATTATCTAACAAATTTTAACAAAAAAAGTGTCTACAACACGTGGTGTTTCCAAGCGGTCACCCATCTAAGTACTAACCACGCCCGACGTTGCTTGACTTCGGTGATCGGACGAGAACCGGTATTTTCAACGTGGTATGGCCGTAGACATACGTACATTCCTAATTTATGTTAAATAGTTTCAATATAATGTACAGTTGGTTAAGAAAATGTTATCTAACAAAATCAGTATAAAGCCGTCAGTCACAGTGCACTTTCATTGTATCTTTCGTTAAAACAAAATACAATGATCTAAGTTCTAAGATTTTTTCGTCTTCTACTAAATAAGGTTTATAAATGTTAAAAGTCTTAAACTAAAATATAATTATATTTGTTACAAAGGCTGATAACAAATTGTTAAAGTATGTGATTCAAACAGGGTTATGACATTTAAACTTACATTTTTTATATAAAGTACATTCCAAAACAAACAAAAAAGATTTTTTTTATCAATATGTTATATCCAAATTATGCCTGTATTTAATCTTTTCTTCTTCGACCTATGCCAATAGAAGTGTTACTTTTTAAAATAAAAAATATATAGAAACAATATCGAAAGATTATCTAACAAATTTCAACAAAAAAAGTGTCTACAACACGTGGTGTTCCCAAGCGGTCACCCATCTAAGTACTAACCACGCCCGACGTTGCTTGACTTCGGTGATCGGACGAGAACCGGTATTTTCAACGTGGTATGGCCGTAGACATACGTACATTCCTAATTTATGTTAAATAGTTTCAATATAATGTACAGTTGGTTAAGAAAATGTTATCTAACAAAATCAGTATAAAGCCGTCAGTCACACTGCACTTTCATTGTATCTTTCGTTAAAACAAAATACAATGATCTAAGTTCTAAGATTTTTTTGTCTTCTACTAAATAAGGTTTATAAATGTTAAAAGTCTTAAACTAAAATATAATTATATTTGTTACAAAGGCTGATAACAAATTGTTAAAGTATGTGATTCAAACAGGGTTATGACATTTAAACTTACATTTTTTTAAAAAGTACATTCCAAAACAATTTTTTTGTTTCTCAACATGTGAAAGCCAAATTATGCCTGTATTTTAACCTATTCTTCTTCGACCAATGCCAATAGAAGTGTTACTTTTTAAAATAAAAAATATATAGAAACAATATCGAATGATTATCTAACAAATTTCAACAAAAAAAGTGTCTACAACACGTGGTGTTCCCAAGCGGTCACCCATCTAAGTACTAACCACGCCCGACGTTGCTTGACTTCGGTGATCGGACGAGAACCGGTATTTTCAACGTGGTATGGCCGTAGAAATACGTACATTCCTAATTTATGTTAAATAGTTTCAATATAATGTACAGTTGGTTAAGAAAATGTTATCTAACAAAATCAGTATAAAGCCGTCAGTCACACTGCACTTTCATTGTATCTTTCGTTAAAACAAAATACAATGATCTAAGTTTTAAGATTTTTTTGTCTTCTACTAAATAAGGTTTATAAATGTTAAAAGTCTTAAACTAAAATATAATTATATTTGTTACAAAGGCTGATAACAAATTGTTAAAGTATGTGATTCAAACAGGGTTATGACATTTAAACTTACATTTTTTATATAAAGTACATTCCAAAACAAACAAAAAAGATTTTTTTTATCAATATGTTATATCCAAATTATGCCTGTATTTAATCTTTTCTTCTTCGACCTATGCCAATAGAAGTGTTACTTTTTAAAATAAAAAATATATAGAAACAATATCGAAAGATTATCTAACAAATTTCAACAAAAAAAGTGTCTACAACACGTGGTGTTCCCAAGCGGTCACCCATCCAAGTACTAACCACGCCCGATGTTGCTTGACTTCGGTGATCGGACGAGAACCGGTATTTTCAACGTGGTATGGCCGTAGACATACGTACATTCCTAATTTATGTTTAAATAGTTTCAATATAATGTACAGTTGGTTTCGAAAATGTTATCTAACATAACCAGGATAAAGCCGTCAGTCACACTGCACTTGCATTGGTTCTTTCGTTAAAACAAAATACAATGATCTAAGTTAAAAGATTTTTTTGTCTTCTACTAAATAAGGTTTTTAGATGATAAAAGTCTTGAACTAAAATATAATTATATTTGTTACAAAGGCTGATAACAAAATGTTAAAGTATGTGATTCAAACAGGGTTATGACATTTAAACTTACATTTTTTATATAAAGTACATTCCAAAACAAACAAAAAAGATTTTTTTTATCAATATGTTATATCCAAATTATGCCTGTAGTTAATCTATTCTTCTTCGACCAATGCCAATAGAAGTGTTACTTTTAAAAATAAAAAATATATACAAACAATATCGAATGATTATCTAACAAATTTCAACAAAAAAAGTGTCTACAACACGTGGTGTTCCCAAGCGGTCACCCATCTAAGTACTAACCACGCCCGACGTTGCTTGACTTCGGTGATCGGACGAGAACCGGTATTTTCAACGTGGTATGGCCGTAGACATACGTACATTCCTAATTTATGTTTAAATAGTTTCAATATAATGTACAGTTGTTTAAGAAAATGTTATCTAACATAACCAGGATAAAGCCGTCAGTCACACTGCACTTGCATTGGTTCTTTCGTTAAAACAAAATACAATGATCTAAGTTCTAGATTTTTTTGTCTTCTACAAAAAAAGGTTTATAAATGTTGAAAGTTTTGTACTAAAATATAATTATATTTGTTACAAAGGCTGATAACAAAATGTTAAAGTATGTGATTCAAACAGGGTTATGACATTTAAACTTACATTTTTTATATAAAGTACATTCCAAAACAAACAAAAAAGATTTTTTTTATCAATATGTTATATCCAAATTATGCCTGTATTTAATCTTTTCTTCTTCGACCTATGCCAATAGAAGTGTTACTTTTTAAAATAAAAAATATATAGAAACAAATTCGAAAGATTATCTAACAAATTTCAACAAAGAAAGTGTCTACAACACGTGGTGTTCCCAAGCGGTCACCCATCTAAGTACTAACCACGCCCGACGTTGCTTGACTTCGGTGATCGGACGAGAACCGGTATTTTCAACGTGGTATGGCCGTAGACATACGTACATTCCTAATTTATGTTTAAATAGTTTCAATATAATGTACAGTTGGTTAAGAAAATGTTATCTAACAAAATCAGTATGAAGCCGTTAGTCACACTGTACGTTCATTGTATCTTTCGTTAAAACAAAATACAATGATCTAAGTTCTAAGATTTTTTTGTCTTCTACTAAATAAGGTTTATAAATGTTAAAAGTCTAAAACTAAAATATAATTATATTTGTTACAAAGGCTAATAACAAATTGTTAAAGTATGTGATTCAAACAGGGTTATGACATTTAAACTTACATTTTTTATATAAAGTACATTCCAAAACAAACAAAAAAGATTTTTTTATCAATATGTTATAGCCAAATTATGCCTGTATTTAATCTTTTCTTCTTCGACCAATGCCAATAGAAGTGTTACTATTTAAAATAAAAAAAATATAGAAAACAATATCAAAAGATTATCTAACAAATTTCTACAAAAAATGTGTCTACAACACGTGGTGTTCCCAAGCGGTCACCCAACTAAGTACTAACCACGCCCGACGTTGCTTGACTTCGGTGATCGGAAGAGAACCGGTATTTTTAACGTGGTATGGCCGTAGACATACGTACATATCTAATTTATGTTTAAATAGTTTCAATATAATGTACAGTTGGTTTAGAAAATGTTAT
This sequence comes from Biomphalaria sudanica, assembly GCA_036873155.1. Classification (NCBI taxonomy): domain Eukaryota; kingdom Metazoa; phylum Mollusca; class Gastropoda; family Planorbidae; genus Biomphalaria; species Biomphalaria sudanica. The sequence goes on along the minus strand of JAZGLO010006728.1, from coordinate 4,003,465 downwards.
CTAACATAACCATGATGAACCCATCAGTCACACTGCACTTGCATTGGCTCTTTCGATAAAACTAAATACAATGATCTAAGTTCTAAGATTTTTTTGTCTTCTACTAAATAATGTTTATAGATGTTATAAGTTTTGAACTAAAATATAATTATACTAGCAAAATACCCGCGCTTTGCAGCGGGAGGATTATTGCATTAACATTTCAAATTTGCTTTAATTAATAGGCCTACATGTAACAACAAAACATTTTCATTTGTGCCAGGAGTGTTAGCGCATGTATTTTTGGAATAACCGGAACAACGCAGTTTTTGTGTGGCTTTTTGCAATGTTAGTCCGATAAGTTAAAATAATGTGTCATATGTACTGCCTTAAATATTTCATTACTAAGAAGAAAAGTAAACCTTTTGAAATAGAGAAGAAATATACATGTACTAATACACAGTTATTTGTTGAGGATCTCTTTGTACACCACGTTGTCAGTTCGGCCCTCCGGCTGCAGTATGACCAATCCCTGCGCCGAGCTTACTCTTGAGCATGCGACGTACAGTTGCCCATGTGAGAAGCAGTACTGTCTCAAGTCAATGCCAACCTTTTGTAGTGTCTGTCCCTGAGACTTGTTGATTGTCATGGCGAAGCAGAGCCTTACTGGGAATTGGAGGCGTTTGAATTGAAAGGGGAGGTCAGAGGGGATGACGGGGATGCGAGGAATCAAAACTGTCTCTCCTGAGCCACTGCCAGTGAAAATAGTTGCCTCAATGAGGTTCTTCTGCAGAGACGTGACTTGAAGTCTGGTGCCGTTGCACAGTTTAGGTGGCTGCAAGTTCCTCAGCAACATTATCGGTGCCCCAACCTTCAAAATGAGACGATGCTCAGGAGTGCCTGGAGGATTCAGAGAGTTGAGAAACTCTACCGGATAGTGCACCGCGTCTTCCATTTCCACAACTGAATCCACAGACTGGTATGTTTTAGATTGTGAGGGGAGTTCTTGGAGTAAAACGTGGTTTATGGCCGTGGTCATGTCGTTTCGTGGTGTTAGGATAACTCTCTCCCTCAACCATGACACGTCTATATGCTGGAGAGTTCTTAGATTGGGATAAACATTGTAACGAAGGTTTTGCAAGGTCTTCACCAGGAGACAGAGATTTGAGGGAATTGCTATTTTAGAATTTTCTTGACTGAAGCTGCCATCACCAATACTCATCAGAAGATCAGAGAACTCTCCGGCTCTTGTGTCGCCATTCAGATGAACCCTCATGTTTATTCTTAAAGTGACGACAGTGATTTGACGCCACAGGTACGAAGACTTCAGACAGGCTTTCACTTCGTCGGCGCGTGTTCCTCTGTGCACGACTGGTAGGGTTTGCCGAAAGTCTCCAGCCAGCAACACTGTCAAGCCTCCCATACGTGTGGTGGTGTTTCGGATGTCTTGGAGGGTCCTGCCCAAAGCCTCGACACCCCCTCTGTGTGCCATGGTGGACTCATCCCAGACAATCAGCTTGCACTGTCTTAGCACTTCAGCCATGTTGCTCTGCTTTGATATGTTGCACGTGGAGGGCGAATCAGGGGTGTGGCTGAGGTTGAGAGGTAGCTTGAAAGCTGAATGAGCAGTTCTCCCACCCTGAAGAAGAGTTGCTGCAATGCCAGAAGAAGCCACAGCTACAGCAATGTCACATTCCGCTCGGACTTTCGCAAGCATAAGGTTTATGAGGAATGTCTTGCCAGTTCCTCTTGGAGCATCAAGAAAAAACACCGTGTCAGTGCCCGAGACAACGCTCCTCATGACTTGATCGTAAACTCTCTTTTGGTCACCATTCAGCAAAGGCTCGTTGTTTGAGACTACATTGGCCAACTCCGAGGTGTCGTAAGAGGTTTCCCTCAAGTACTCGGGATTCGACGGTGAAGGCAGCCCGTAATGATCGACAGAGAGACCTCCGATAGCAATGACGTAGTTCTCAAGCAACTGAAGACACTTGTTGTAGATCATAGGCAACCACTGTTGGACTTCTGTTCCTCCATGATCTCTTTCAGTCTGTCTCCTAACATCTTCTGCCATGCTGTCTCTATGTTTTTTCCAGAGATTTAAGGGATTCTCCATTTGGCAGAAGACCAGCATTACAGCGAACAGTTCACTGATCTTTTGAGGTGAGCGAGACAGAGCAGCTTCCTGGAGAGTCTCGTCCCAGTTGACATCGTCCTGTAACAAACCAAGTGCCCTGCAGGCCGACTTGTAGGTTGGATGGACAACACCGTCAACTGTTCTGAGAGATTCGAAAGAGGTGGGACCTATGATTTTGTAGTTGTTGAGCACATACACAGCAGTCGAATGAATGAGTTCACTGTGATAGTGCTCATGTGTTGTGTAATTGTCTCCTGTACCATCATCTGTCCACACCTTGAACCTGTCCCAGTTGTTGAGCACTTACAACACAATGTCCCTTCGGACATCAGCAGTGAGTCTGATGTGGCCGTGCAATGTGTAGCACAGAGCGGACGTTGTCGACCGTTACGACCGTTACGCGTACGATTGGGAAACGAAACCTGTTGCACTTTTGTAAGTAAGCTGTAGGGAATGCGCCTGCCAAATTTCACCCTTGTATCTACACGGGAAGTAGCAGAATTAGTGATGAGTCAGTGAGTCAGGGCTTTGCCTTTTATTAGTATAGATTTGTTACAAAGGCTGATAACAAATTGTTAAAGTATGTGATTCAAACAGGGTTATGACATTTAAACTTACATTTTTTTAAGAAGTATATTCCAAAACAAACAAAAAATATTTTTTTCTCAACATGTCAAAGCCAAATTATGCCTGTATTTAATATTTTCGTCTTCGACCAATGCCAATAGAAGTGTTACTATTTAAAATAAAAAATATATAGAGATAATATTGAAAGATTATCAAACACATTTCAACAAAAAAGTACATTCCAAAACAAACAAAAAATATTTTTTTCTCAACATGTCAAAGCCAAATTATGCCTGTATTTATTCTTTTCTTCTTCGACCGATGCCAATAGAAGTGTTACTATTTAAAATAAAAAATATATAGAAACAATATCGAAGATTTTCTAACAAATTTCAACAAAAAAAGTGTCTACAACACGTGGTGTTCCCAAGCGGTCACCCATCTAAGTACTTACCACGCCCGACGTTGCTTGACATCGGTGATCGGACGAGAACCGGTATTTTCAACGTGGTATGTTTAAATAGTTTCAATATAATGTACAAGTTGTTTAGAAAATGTTATCTAACATATCCAGGATGAAGACGTTAGTCACACTGCACTTGCATTGGTTCTTTCGTTAAAAAAAAATACAATGATCTAAGTTCTAAGATTTTTTTTGTTTTCTACTAAATAAGGTTTATAAATGTTGAAAGTTTTGAACTAAAATATAACTATATTTGTTACAAAAGCTGATAACAAATTGTTAAAGTATGTGATTTAAACAGGGTTATGACATTTAAACTTACATTTTTTTAAAAATTACATTCCAAAACAAACAAAAAATATTTTTTTTCTCAACATGTCAAAGCCAAATTATGCCTGTATTTAATCTTTTCTTCTCCGACCAATGCCAATAGAAGTGTTACTTTTTAAAATAAAAAATATATAGAAACAATATCGAAAGATTATCTAATCAATTTCAACAAAAAAAGTGTCTACAACACGTGGTGTTCCCAAGCGGTCACCCATCTAAGTACTAACCACGCCCGACGTTGCTTGACTTCGGTGATCGGACGAGAACCGGTATTTTCAACGTGGTATGTTTAAATAGTTTCAATATAATGTACAAGTTGTTTAGAAAATGTTATCTAACATATCCAGGATGAAGACGTTAGTCACACTGCACTTGCATTGGTTCTTTCGTTAAAAAAAAATACAATGATCTAAGTTCTAAGATTTTTTTTGTTTTCTACTAAATAAGGTTTATAAATGTTGAAAGTTTTGAACTAAAATATAATTATATTTGTTACAAAAGCTGATAACAATTTGTTAAAGTATGTGATTCAAACAGGGTTATGACATTTAAACTTACATTTTTTTAAAAATTACATTCCAAAACAAACAAAAAATATTTTTTTTCTCAACATGTCAAAGCCAAATTATGCCTGTATTTAATCTTTTCTTCTCCGACCAATGCCAATAGAAGTGTTACTTTTTAAAATAAAAAATATATAGAAACAATATCGAAAGATTATCTAATCAATTTCAACAAAAAAAGTGTCTACAACACGTGGTGTTCCCAAGCGGTCACCCATCTAAGTACTAACCACGCCCGACGTTGCTTGACTTCGGTGATCGGACGAGAACCGGTATTTTCAACGTGGTATGTTTAAATAGTTTCAATATAATGTACAAGTTGTTTAGAAAATGTTATCTAACATATCCAGGATGAAGACGTTAGTAACACTGCACTTGCATTAGTTCTTTCGTTAAAAAAAATACAATGATCTAAGTTCTAAGATTTTTTTTTGTTTTCTACTAAATAAGGTTTATAAATGTTGAAAGTTTTGAACTAAAATATAATAATATTTGTTACAAAGGCTGATAACAAATTGTTAAAGTATGTGATTTAAACAGGGTTATGACATTTAAACTTACATTTTTTTAAAAAGTACATTCCAAAACAAAAAAAAATATTTTTTTCTCAACATGTCAAAGCCAAATTATGCCTGTATTTAATCTTTTCGTCTTCGACCAATGCCAATAGAAGTGTTACTTTTTAAAATAAAAAATATATAGAAACAATATCGAAAGATTATCTAATAAATTTCAACAAAAAAAGTGTCTACAACACGTGGTTTTCCCAAGCGGTCACCCATCTAAGTACTAACCACGCCCGACGTTGCTTGACTTCGGTGATCGGACGAGAACCGGTATTTTCAACGTGGTATGTTTAAATAGTTTCAATATAATGTACAAGTTGTTTAGAAAATGTTATCTAACATATCCAGGATGAAGACGTTAGTCACACTGCACTTGCATTGGTTCTTTCGTTAAAAAAAAATACAATGATCTAAGTTCTAAGATTTTTTTTGTTTTCTACTAAATAAGGTTTATAAATGTTGAAAGTTTTGAACTAAAATATAATTATATTTGTTACAAAAGCTGATAACAATTTGTTAAAGTATGTGATTCAAACAGGGTTATGACATTTAAACTTACATTTTTTTAAAAATTACATTCCAAAACAAACAAAAAATATTTTTTTTCTCAACATGTCAAAGCCAAATTATGCCTGTATTTAATCTTTTCTTCTCCGACCAATGCCAATAGAAGTGTTACTTTTTAAAATAAAAAATATATAGAAACAATATCGAAAGATTATCTAATCAATTTCAACAAAAAAAGTGTCTACAACACGTGGTGTTCCCAAGCGGTCACCCATCTAAGTACTAACCACGCCCGACGTTGCTTGACTTCGGTGATCGGACGAGAACCGGTATTTTCAACGTGGTATGTTTAAATAGTTTCAATATAATGTACAAGTTGTTTAGAAAATGTTATCTAACATATCCAGGATGAAGACGTTAGTAACACTGCACTTGCATTAGTTCTTTCGTTAAAAAAAATACAATGATCTAAGTTCTAAGATTTTTTTTTGTTTTCTACTAAATAAGGTTTATAAATGTTGAAAGTTTTGAACTAAAATATAATAATATTTGTTACAAAGGCTGATAACAAATTGTTAAAGTATGTGATTTAAACAGGGTTATGACATTTAAACTTACATTTTTTTAAAAAGTACATTCCAAAACAAAAAAAAATATTTTTTTCTCAACATGTCAAAGCCAAATTATGCCTGTATTTAATCTTTTCGTCTTCGACCAATGCCAATAGAAGTGTTACTTTTTAAAATAAAAAATATATAGAAACAATATCGAAAGATTATCTAATAAATTTCAACAAAAAAAGTGTCTACAACACGTGGTTTTCCCAAGCGGTCACCCATCTAAGTACTTACCACGCCCGACGTTGCTTGACTTCGGTGATTGGACGAGAACCGGTATTTTCAACGTGGTATGTTTAAATAGTTTCAATATAATGTACAGTTGGTTTAGAAAATGGTATCTAACATACCAGTATGAAGCCGTCAGTCACAATGCACTTGCATTGGTTCTTTCGTTAAAACTAAATACAATGATCTAAGTTCTAAGATTTTTTTTTGTTTTCTACTAAATAAGGTTTATAAATGTTAAAAGTTTTGAACTAAAATATAATTATATTTGTTACAAAGGCTGATAACAAATTGTTAAAGTATGTGATTTAAACAGGGTTATGACATTTAAACTTACATTTTTTTAAAAAGTACATTCCAAAACAAACAAAAAATATTTTTTTTCTCAACATGTCAAAGCCAAATTATGCCTGTATTTAATCTTTTCTTCTCCGACCAATGCCAATAGAAGTGTTACTTTTTAAAATAAAAAATATATAGAAACAATATCGAAAGATTATCTAATAAATTTCAACAAAAAAAGTGTCTACAACACGTGGTGTTCCCATCTTACCACGCCCGACGTTGCTTGACTTCGGTGATCGGACGAGAACCGGTATTTTCAACGTGGTATGTTTAAATAGTTTCAATATAATGTACAAGTTGTTTAGAAAATGTTATCTAACATATCCAGGATGAAGACGTTAGTCACACTGCACTTGCATTGGTTCTTTCGTTAAAAAAAAATACAATGATCTAAGTTCTAAGATTTTTTTTGTTTTCTACTAAATAAGGTTTATAAATGTTGAAAGTTTTGAACTAAAATATAATTATATTTGTTACAAAGGCTGATAACAAATTGTTAAAGTATGTGATTCAAACAGGGTTATGACATTTAAACTTACATTTTTTTTAAAAGTACATTCCAAAACAAACAAAAAAACATTTTTCTCAACATGTCAAAGCCAAATTATGCCTGTATTTAATCTTTTCTTCTCCGACCAATGCCAATAGAAGTGTTACTATTTAAAATAAAAAATATATAGAGATAATATCGAAAGATTATCAAAATTATTTCAACAAAAAAGTACATTCCAAAACAAACAAATTTTTTTTTCTCAACATGTCAAAGCCAAATTATGCCTGTATTTAATCTTTTCTTCTCCGACCAATGCCAATAGAAGTGTTACTATTTAAAATAAAAAATATATAGAGATAATATCGAAAGATTATCTAACAAATTTCAACAAAAAAAGTGTCTACAACACGTGGTGTTCGATTCGATTTCGATTTCGTATAAAATGGGTCGAGCGGCGCGCTGTTGTCTCACTCGCATATTTCTGTGTGCGCTTGTTTCATCTCTACATACACAATAAGAAAATGTCCGGACA